>CM035595.1:58915373-59045206 GCA_020423425.1 Chrysopa pallens
GTGAGAGTGAATACGATAGTGATGGGTGGGGTGAACAAGAACCAAGTGCGTGACGACGTGTTTCACGTTCATCGACAACAGCCGTTAATAGTACTGCAACTGGTAATGTTTTACATGCGCCAGTTACATCAACAAATCTTGCATCGAATAACGATAAATGGTAATCAAATTCAAAAATAAAATCGTGTTGTGTGTGCGCCAAAAGCTCTAATTATTCCACTTTAATAAAAGACATTTTTCCAATTAAATAAAAGAAAAACGTAGATTGATACCTTCTAGAATTCAGTACCCTATCTAATTTATTTATAGAAATTTCACAATTAAATTAAGTGAGGGAAAACTAAAACGTATCGTCTTCATACATATTGTCAGGAAAAAACCTGTAATTGTTTAAGATTTTTAAGTTTTTAGAAAAGTCTGAGGATTTTTAATATCTACATTCATATTCTTAAATATTAATTATCACCATCCAATCAGTACTCTAATTTGATTTCTATTAGATTAAAATATTAAAGAAAATTAAAAGTCAGGTCGTCAAAAGACAAGAAGAAACAGCAAAGGGTCGTAATGATGTGTATCAAAATTAATAGGGAAATAAATTATTTAATAAAAATCAAGCGAGTTTAAATCGTAGTTGATTGATGATATATGTTGCTTTTTTATCTTGAAATACGATTACAATTAGAAACGTGAATATAATAAAATGATAATACAATTTTATTATATTTACAAGTGGTTGTTCCACAATTTTGCCTGTCTTTCTAGAACAAAGGGATGATGTATATTAATATCGAAAAAAAGAATGGATATATTTACTTACAAAATGTGGTGTCACTTACTATAATTTGTTTGGGAAATATTGAATTTTCATTAAACACCCTCTTACAATATTAAATTAAACTTAAAATAGCGTTATAAGTGCAATTTTCTGACAATTTTTAGTTGATTAAGTTCAAGCCCTTACTTAATTTGAAATAAACCTTTTTAAACGTACTCTATATGCCTGATAAAACACAGAATCAAAAATAATCTACCTGTAGACGACATTGCGCAAACAATAAAAAAAAATTTATTTCATAGTATAAAAACTATGATTTGATTAAAATATATTATAAAAAAAAAGTTGGACATATTATGAATTTAATTTTCTTAGTTAGATAGCTTTTAGCAAAATTAATAATTTTACATAATAAAAAAAATAATGTTGGAAAAAAAATGACTGAAAAATTGTTAAATATTGTCTCAAATCAATGTGTATCAACTAAAACTGAAACACATGCAATATGTTTTTACCTATTCATGTATTTTCCAATACTTAATTTACAAATTAAAACGTATTTGAATAAACAAAAATATTAAGAGTGCTGCTACATCGCCCTTCTTAAAAAAAAATAATATATTAACTTAAAAAAATTACAATTGACCCCTGAAATTTTAAAAATTTAAACCTGTATCCGCAAAAAACTTTTTATAAATTTTCAGTTCTTATGAATCAGGAGTTCGAAAATCTATCAATTTTACCACTTTATAATAGCATGTATGAGCATGATTAACGTCCCTCTGATATCCAAATGACTAAGAAATTTAGCAGTTTTTTTTATTTAGAAAGAACATAACAGATGTTAAAAAAACATTGTTTTGATCTACAATGTAACCATCTTCAGAAAGAATTAATTATCGAATAATATATTCTCCTGGGTGTCACTGATCATTCTCCAGAATGTCAAATCATTTTTGTTTAAAGAAAAATGAGAATCCGATCGTCAAATTTAGAACATTTAACAAGTATCGGTTTGAAGCATTTTGATAATACAAAAGTTTAAAATAAAAAAATGTCTATTTTCATTGAATTCCAGTGAGATTAAAAATTAAGGTATAATTTTTCTTAGCCTTTGAATAAATCTTTGACCTGCTATTTAAAAAATAAGGAAGTCGTAAAATATCGTTCAAAAACATGCATTTTTTTAATGAAAAATAGAGATATTAAGATGATCATGGATGATTACTCAAAAAGTATTGGCTATTTGAAAAGACTTTAAAGTATTTTTTTTTAATTTACTGTTTTATTGATTCCTGTGGTTATTCTTTATGATGAAATTTCCTTTCTCTTATTTTTATATTCATCCCCCATTACAGCGCCAATTTTTGAATTATAAAGGAAGTATTTTTAAATACCTAAATTTTAAAATTGTAGTTTTCACCAGTAAAGATCGAAAAAATTGTTTCAAATTGTAATTTTTTTAGTTTGTTGCTGTTTTTGTGGAAGGCAGTGTATTTAAGGCTCTTTTTTGTAAACCTAAGCATTTAATTAAATTAATAAAAAGCAAAAAATATCTTTAAGTATATATATATATATATACATATATATATATATATATATATATATATATATATATATATATATATATATATATATATATATATATATATATATATATATATATATATATATATATATATATATATATATATATATATATATATACATATATATAAAATATATTTATTTATTTACATCATAACTTGTAAATTATTTTTAAATATTGAAATAAATTCCCTTTTATATTACTCTTAAAACTTTTCTCGTTCTAAGAAAAACCTCTAGCCCAATTACTAAAAGTCGGCTGCGTCCTTGTTTAAATTTTTATAAAATCTTTCATTTGGTTAATTTAAACATATCGAAAAGAATGCCATAACTTTTAAATTTTAACTTGTCTTGCCAAAATTATTACATAATTTGAATTTTTTCGAATTAATTTGAAATAGTTTTCCAACTTTAAAGTTGTTTAAGTGACTAAATAAAATATTTTTTCGTGGACGCAAATTTTTGTTCGTCTAGATTTTATTAACTGACGTGTTATAGAAAGTTGTCGAAGAAAGTTTTATAAAATAAAAATTAATCTAGAAATGGAAAAGAATTGGAGGGAAATATATGGTTTTATATATAGTTTTATAGTCTGGGAAAACTTAGAAATTAATTTTTTTTCATAGAAAAACAAAAGTTAATTGTTATAAGCTTGTTTTCCTCTGAAAGATTGTATCGAAGAAATTGCAATAACTCCTTTTCATGAAATCTTGGATTTAATACTTTTAGATTAAGAATATCTACTCAGAGAGAAGTGAAGCTCTGTCTACGAATTTTTTTATATGTACCATCTCTATTGACTTAAAAACGGTTGCTACTGCAAGATAATATTAATTTTGGGTACCAAAAAATTCAACATCAAGTAGGTACAATTTTTTTATAAGTATTATCTATCTATTCTCAAACAGCGCCTATAGTCGAATGCGTTTAGATTATATTTCGTTTTTCTCGATAGTCATTGCATAATGAAGTTGAAAGTACTTTGGAAGATAATTTTTTCCATCCTATTTTGTCGTATGCGAGCGTCTTACAATTCATTTTTAACATTTATGCCCACATATGTCAAAAACGATTGCAATGGGTTTGCGTACGATTATTTACATACGACTATGTAGAAAAGGTTTTAAGACCTTTTTATCAAGTTAGAATTGATAGGTCGTATGAACAAGTAATTTCAGATATTTTTTTAAATCCTAATGAAAGACGATATTATCATCTTATAAGAAAGTTGTAAGTCCTTTGAAGGATAGATTTTTTTATCCTAATTTCTCAGATATTTAAACTATATTTCGTTTACTTTTTCCGATGAAGAAGTTGATTATTTTGATAGTTGTTAATTTTTTTAACTGATTTTAGTCAATTTGTCCACTTTATATGTTAATATCATCAATTATAAATATTATCTGACGAAGTTTTAGAGGTAGTTCGGATTTATTCAAAACTCTTTCAACTTTATGTAAACGTTTTGTACCACTTGGAAGTTCTAGATTCTTTGTTAATTAAAGCCAGAGCAAACTACGAAAATAATTTTATCTTATCATTAACGCGAGTTTTTTTAAACGACGATGATTAACACTAAGTTGTTGTGATTAATAGATACTGCTGAAACTGCTCTTTATCTGCGAGAATAATGATCTAGGAATCAACTACATACATAATTTTAAATACCTATCTATGTATGTAAATATGTACAATATGTTATTTGAGAATCCAATATAAGTTATTTGAGAATCTAATTACTTATTAGAAAAATATAAAAATAATGTATTACAATTGGATACAAGATTTAATATTATCTAATATTAGTATGCTCTCTCTGTCTCAGTCTCAAAACAATAAATCGAATAATTTTGCATTTTAAAATAATGCAAAACGACATTGTTAAAATGTCTCTTTTGTATAAAAAAATCAGTATATATTTATTATAGATATTTATAAATAAATTCTTATACCAAATTAAATATAATTAAAAAAAAAATATTTTACGAAGTCGAGGAATTGTTGAAACATGTCATATTGCTACGAACGAAAGTGGATGCTGTATCATTGTGTGTTTGTTTATTTGTATTATTTGTTAAATTAATGTGAATTGTACATGAAAATTAGCGATAAGTGAGGAATTGGTTTATGATTGAATACAATTTTTTACCTCGAAAGTTTTTAAACATCGAAATACGATCGCAAAAAAAAATTGAATATATCAAAATCCGGTTTGTGTGGCGATTATTTTAAGCTTTGTACATCAGTAAAAATTTGGAATTATCAGGCATGGAAAAAACGTAAAAATTTTTCCAAAAAGCCCCAAATTTTGGTAAAAATTAGATAATTTTCCCAATAAACAATGAAGCAATAAAAAAGTTTAATCCAAAGAAAATGTATTTTTTTATTAAACTGATTTTCTGAAATCATCTGTGTCTAGTCGTCATTTAACTATGCAAATAATTAAACAATTTCTAAATTTTGCCTGGATATTTCTCAATTATACTCCTGTAAAAATCGGGTTAATGAACTATATTTGAAAATGTCAGCTATCTCTTCGTTTATTAGTTGTACTTATCGGACAGACGAACAAACAGGCAGACATGGACAATTGGGTGATTCTATGAACACCTAAATAAAAATTTTGTTAGTGCCTTCAATATTTTCTAGCATTACATAATTTAGTCTAAATTTTAAACGTCGATGTTAAAAGTCTTTCGAGGAAAGAAATTATGAAAATTGTGACTTCATATACGACTTTTGTACAATAAATAAATTTTCTTAATATATTTATGCTCATATTAAATTAAAACAAGTACAGCTTTAAAAAAAAAAATTGTATTCTCGTACTACTTCAAACTATATTAGTGCTTACAGAAACTATAAAGAACTTATATTATTTATTGCGAATTTTCCCTTCTAAAATACTTGTTTTATATAGTTTTTTTCTTTTTAAATTTTATATTAAAGATGAAAATTTGTACAAACTTTATGAGAACACTTTTTTATGAATTCGAATTGCGCCATTATTTAAAAGTTACGCTGAACTAAACCAGAAATAATATACATAAATATGAAACCTATTATGTATCATGTAAGATTTTAACAAAAAAAAAAAGCCATAAATAACCATTGGGATCGTAACTAATCATTAAGCAGACTCTCTATAGGGTATATAAACTATAATGTGATCGCGAAAAAATTTCTAAATATATAACAAAATTTTGATTTGATACATTTTTTTTTTTTTTTGGGAAAATTTTCGACACGTGTGCATATTAACTTTCATTAAATTTTTAAATTATTTTTGCCCGAAAATAGTGTCTTTTGTATAGGTTTTTCATTCAGTATTCTCCTTAAAAAAATTATTATTTCTGATTATTATAGTACTTTAATCAATATCAATGAGTATATTTTTAAACTTTGTTAGTGGAAGAAGAACCCAAGCGGCGATATTTGGATATACTCAAACGCGTCAGATTAAGAGATGAGAGATACATTACTCCTTGTTGAGTACCTCCACCAAATCTTAACCCTCAATATGGTGCCGCGCCGCGCGTATAAGGTAGCCGATCAGAATAATAAAAATTCGATAGTTGAACTTAATGGAGCTAATCGTATTAAGTTATGGTAGGTTGATTACGTGATGAAAATGGTACATTTTACTAATCTGACGATTTGAGCGTGACGTAAGAACATCGGAGGATCACAAACTTGCAAAAAAGATACACCACCTGGACATTCTCGAACGAACGAACGAAAACGGAATTTTTCTTATTTTGAAGTAAATAATATAAGGATAACGGGAAACATATCTGAATACTTGCTATGCGCAAAGGACTGGTAGGGTGATAAATCTGGAAAATAAAAGTCACCTGGACATTTTCGATTTTTGTTTAAATTTGAAATAATAAGGATAACAAAAAAAATATCTGGCGATTAGAGAGTAAGACGGTGAGACGGTCACAAACTTGCAAACACAAATTATACTATTATCTTCTCGAGCGCGTTCTAATTTTTTTATGTTGATGTAATTAATTTAAGGATAATTAAAAAAATATAAAATACGACGATTCTAAGCAATAACATTAGAGGATGGGAAGGTCACAAACTTGCAAAAAAAGTTATCTGAAAAGATTTTAAAATCGCCAGAATAAGAAAATCCCTCAAAATAATGGTCTGATTAAGGACCAGAACGATCGGAAAAACAAGCTGAAAGTATCGGTTGTTTTTTGCATTTTCAACAGCTGCTATGAGCCTTGCGTCACATCCGAATTATCAATCTTTTAAACGGCTCTTAGTTAAGGTTCACTCTTTCCACACACAAATAACTCATAAAATACGATTGTAGTGAAATTTGGCATGCACAATCTGGGCATGAAAACGGAGGGCATGTCGAAGAATTTTTCTCAACAAAAATGTTTTTAGTATAAATCAAAATTTTATTTGATATTTACAAATGTTTTTTTCCAACAAAATTTCAATATCCCTTCGGTTTTATGCATACCAAATTTTATTACATTTGGATAAGTATAAGTACATTTTGAGTTATATGTGAGCAAAAATTACTAAAGTAATTGTATATTTTTGAAATTGTAATGTCTTTTAAGCCAAAAATTTTCTGCCAGATGTCTCTAAGTGTTACATTTTCAGACACGTATGCCTTATAAAAGAAAAGCTTTGGGTATAGCTGCATTAGATAGCCACATATTTTGACGTCTTTGCACATATAAAGTAGCAAAATTAGTTTTATTTTTTATTCGACGTTTAAACTAGTACGTACTAAATTTATTCATATGCAAATGATCTGTCGTGGAGATTCTCCCCTTTAAAATTGTTTATTTTCAATGAAGAGAGTATCATCTTAAACTGTGATATTACTTATCATCTTGCATGACGTCAAAGCTAAAAAATGTACCAAACGCTTACGGCTCTCCACTCAAGTTAAAAATCGGACACATAAACATTACCGAAAAAATAAATTGTTCAAGTTACAATATACCACCTAGCAGTATTGTGTACTGTTGTTGTATAAACATAATAATCCCCTTTGGTTAATGGCTATATAGCTGAAAAAAGCTGAAGCCAGAAATTAAAAAAAAAAAAAAAAGTTACAATCTAAAAGCAAGTTTTCTGATTTGGTAGCCATTTGCATATTCAATCATTTTATAATTTATAGGCGCTTTATTTGAATTCTCTGAGAGTAATTATGTATAAGATTACCTATTAAAAACTTCCCATTAAATTCTATTTAAATTCAAGCAGAATGAATCGGACATTTGATTTACGATTCAAGCCTATTCAAATTGAATAGTATTTAATAAGAAATAAATTCTGATTCATTTCAATTCAAAATTTGGATTGTAATTTTTCGAAAAATTCGATTATTTAATTCCAAATTTGAACAGATGTTTCTATCGGAATGAATTAAAAATTCAATTTCTGTTCAATTTCAACAAGATTCAATCGGACTTTTTTTTTAATTAGGGTTATAAAGTCTTTACGTTTAGATTAAAAAAATTTGTTTTATGTAAATTTAAACGAAATTTAAAAGGCTTTATATTTAAAAATTATTTGTATAAAAATATTGTTCTATAAAAAAATTATTTTCTGTTTGAAGATATTCTTGTAAGAAAATTTCATGTAATCACATTTTGTAAAGTTTCTAAATTAGTTTCAATATTCGAGAAATAAATCAATCTAACATAACAAATGTTCTAATTATAACTGATAGATTTGAAATTAATTATTTTGACAGTGTAAGACTCCACATACTCAGCAGTCAGTTTTGAATCACTTGAAAGCATAGAGAAAAGAAAACATTGTATGACGACGAAACATCTAGAACCAGATAGATGGATGGCTTCCGTGGAATTGTATGTTATTTGCCTTATCTAGTTTGAAATCTTTATTGATTCCTATGATTTTAAAATTTGGCTTGAAATAACAAGATAACGATTATTAAGGTTATACTCTCACTATATGTATATGTAAATAGTCGTTATGTAGGTCGTACACTCGTACCGTACACATTATAAAGTTTTGTAATGCGTTTGCGCACGATCAACTATACGACATACCACTTACGTTTATATAGAACGAATTTTAAAAATTGATATGTATATTTTTGTGTAATATGAATACTTAAATTGAATTTAAATAAATTTGTTGTTTTTTATTTCGATATATAGATATAATAGCCCGAATAATCATTTTGCTATAAATGACATCGTACAATCTTAAAAATTCCGAATACTTTTAATAAATAATTGGCTGGATAACCTTAGACAATTTTCATTTGAAAATATTGAACAAATCTATCAGTTACCACCGACAATTATTTCCAAATGAATCCAACGCTTGTATATATTTTTTTGTATGTTTCTCGAATCGATTGTGTATTATTGTTTGTAATAATTTTATTGAAGGAAATTAGTCTTGGGCTGACCAGTCAGGGTTTTTTTTTGGTATTTTAAAACATTTCTTATTCAATTGAATTGCCTCAAGAATTTAATGTCATGAGGAGAATTAAAAATCGAATAACGATGTCAAAAGTTTGAAAAATTTATATCGAAAACATAAAAGCGGTATTATTGCAACTTCAAACCAGAAAACGTTGATCCGCCTATTCTGTAATTACCCGCCACACTAAGGTCTACCATTCTTATAACTCGTTTTGGAGAAAAGAACTGTCGTCGTCAAATCTCTTTTATTGTTCTCGAACAGCTCCAAACAGTAGTAAGACTTATTGTAGACGATAGTACTTAGTATATATGCAATAATATTATGCCCAAATGAAAAATTTGGAATACCCATTTTATGTATGTTCAGTCATGGCTGATGGCTCTTAGACTAAAATATTTTTGTGTTAACAATACTTTGCAAAAGTGTAATTTAATTTTGGTGCTTTTCTACTTTAAGGCAAAATAATTTTTTAAAAAGTAATATTATAAAAATTATTCATAAAATTAAAGATAAATGGTGCAAAGTTTTTTTCCTGTATTTCTATTTAAATGGTTGAAAATTCGTCTTGAAGTTTTTTTATTAATTTTTCTCTGTACTATTTTAATTTTTAATTAAAATAAATGTATTTCTTCTTTTTCTGTTTTATTCTTCTTCTTAAAATTTAAAAAATATATTAAAATAAATATTTTCAATTGTATATTTTGTTCCAAATATTAAATTTTGTTTAAATTTTTTTGTAACATTGATCATGATACATACTGTATATTAATTATATTAATAGTAATAAATAAAAACAATACTCTTATTAAAATTTGTTTTCTTAGATTAAGATGGGAAATTGGTAATCAATTTCGTGAATTTCAATATAAAAATTGTTTTGTATTGTATTTTACAAAGGCATTCTTACATACACAGGAAAAAGACACATAACTTCCTCGTGATGTATGAATATGTTAATTAAACGGCTTGATTAATTGAGTCGAAACTTCGATATTAGATGAACAAATTTTATAAATTTTAATCACATAGTTTTCTACATTTTAAGAAGGGTTATCCACTGCTGTTATTAACATAAAGGTGTGTGCTTCTAACAAGCTGTTGACTTAAATAATATATACTGTATTATACTGTATATATATTGTATTTCTTTCAATTTTCGCACACAAATAACTCAAAAAATGCTCATCTAAATGTTTTGAAATTTTATATGCACAATATTGACATGAAAACGGAAGACTTGACGAAGAGTTTTTCTCGAAAGAATTTCTAAGATAAAAATTAAAATTTGATTTTATATTTTAAAATATTTTTCCGTTTTCATTTCAAGGGTGCTTCAGTATTAAGTTTCAATCCCCCTTAAATCATTGTACACGTAGAACGTGATTTCCGTACTTCACATACTTTATCACTGAAAAAAACTAACTGCTTTACAGAAAGCCCGGTTACTTAAATATCCCACGAATTCTCAGTCTAAATGGTAAATTTTTTGCTCTATAAACCGAGTTTATCAAATGCTTAGAAATTATTTGTTTATAATGACCCAATCAAGTTTAACTTGAATAGTTTGTTAATTTTACCCAAAGTAATATTAATTATTTTTTATGAATTCGTAAAACTTGAAGTTAGGGGGATGAATCCGTAAGTATACCTAGAATATAATGGATTGATAACCAACGGTTTTTACGTTTATAGTTTATTTACAATATAATGTGATTAGCCAACATACAAGTATCACATGCACCTACACTTTTTGGTGGGTAAAATAAAAATTCATTGAGGGCAGTTATTATTTTAATAAATGTTAAGAACAGATCATTTTCTCAAGTAAAATACTCTCAAAAAATCTTCCAAACGGATCTGACTGTTAGGAACAGTTATAGGTAATATTCTTAAGATAGGTGGTCGTAATTTTGTAATTTATAAACTACAAGTCGATATGAATAAACTTTCCCACTTTAAGTTCTCTAATTTTTTCTTCAATATAATAATATTGTTTCAATAACTATGGTAAAAAAATATCATTAAACTGTGTTAGAAAAAAAAATTTGGTTTCCGGGTTATTGAAACATAACTACCTTAACCTAACCAATTGTAGAAAATTAATTGAAACCACGGTTGTATAATACAATATGATTAGTGAAGAGGCATGAGAAGAGATGGCTGATTTGGAACCGAAATAATAAATTAATCATATTTTTCAAATAAATGAATAAAAAAGTTTTTTTTTTAAGATTTTGTTTAAATTTGCATTTTTTTAAATCTAATTAATACTTTAATAAGGTTTCCTAAAAAAATTGGGGTAAATGAAAAAATGAAATAAACAATAAAATTATTATGGTAGCAAAGAAACTAATAATAGTCCAGTGCACGGTCTTTTATACAGATCTTGACAGCTTAAATGGCAAACTTTTGACTATTTTTATAAAAAAACATGGCGGAACATATTACCAGCGTGTGTATAGAAAGGTGAGTGTATTAATACGTGTTATCATAAGTGGGTCGTGGTGGGCTCTATCTATTTGCATGCACGGCTACTTATAAGAGCAGCCATTAATTATAAACTTTTGGTCAAACTTTTTTAACATTGATTGTCCAAATCTGTTTACATGACCGTAGTCCGATGTCTAGTTCGAAAAATAGATTATCGCATCGATATGAACGCAATTCAACGCATGAACGCAATTCAATTTTAATGTAAATTACCGCTTGCTATTCTCATTTGAATTATAACCGTTTAAAAAAATGGAATAAAAATAAATATTTTGAAGATATCAGCTATGTAAAATTTCCATGTTAACAATACTTAATTAAATTTTTTACTATAACTTATAAAATTATTAACAAGTTTAAATAATTTAAAATAACTAGATTAAGCTGCCTTACCTAGAAAGGTAAAATGAAACTGGATGTATTCAATTTTTATAATTTACAATAAATAATAATTTTTGTACGAAAACTATATATAAAAATGTAAATTGTCCACATTTTATTACAGATCGAATTTTTAACCCATTTTTTGGGCTAGATATGGATCTATAATTGTTTGAATTCTGCTACCAAATAAAAGTATACCAATCATAAATAAAAATAATCTCTGTAGTAGTACCCAAGCTATGAAAATGGCGTAAAGTTATCAAGTAATGTCAGATATTAAAAAATGTGTAAAATATATTGTGTATTAGAAATAGTGTTTGAAAAATAGTGATTTGTGTAGCCTTTAGGTAAGGAACTTTTTGAAAATTAATTAATAAAGTTATTTGACTAAATAATTCGTAAAAAAATGTGATTTAATTTACTTATGGTAAAAAAAAATTTGATCGCCTACACCATTAAAGAAAAATATTTTTGTATAAATTTTCTAGGTGCGTTATTGAAATATGTCTGAGTCAACACCATCATCGAATTGTGTTGGACCAGCAAGTCCCTCACCAGCATCTCCACCAGATGAGACAACACGAGAAGGCGATGTAATGTCTCAATCTCATTCATCACAGACCATACTAAAACCAGTCCGCTTAACTGAACAAGATTATGCCTGTTTACCATCAGACACCTGTAAATTGTTACGAGCTCAGGATAATTACATCACCTGTCTTGAAGAACGTTTGAACAGTTTAGAAGGTACACGTCATGATACACAAATAAGTGAAAAAAAATTAACCCCGTGATATTAAAACTACCCCATGCAACATCAGTGGTTGAATTTATTGTGCAAAGAAAATCTCAAATTTTTCATTTATTTTGATCGCCATACAAAAAAAATCGTGTGGTTTTGTGATATTTAAAATAAATTTATTTTCCAAGTTTAGCAGTTTTAGCATTGTTTTAGCAGTTAGTGTAAAAAAGATCGTAAGCTTTCACCGACCAACAAAGTGAATTCTATTTATTTATCGTTGATTTTTTAACTGTCAGACTTGATAATTTCGAGACTCTAGGACTTAATTTTAATTTTTTTGTGATTCTTAATAACAGGTTTTTTCTCTTGCTAAGAAAATGTCGTTTTTAGGATATCTTGTAAATAATAAAAAACAGTGATATTTAAAAAAAAAAAATTTAATTAATTTTTTTTTTCATAATTTGTTTGTATATATATATATCTCAGATATAGTATAAAATAGTCAAGTATGTCTATGGTACTTGAATATTTATAAGGTTTTAAATAAAGTATAAAATTTGTACTGAAGTTTTAAAGAAAAACTTTACAATTTTCAAGTATTCAGAAATCAAACTACATTAAAAAGCAAAATAAACTAATTATCGTTTATCCAACTTATTGAATGCAGGAAAATAATAATAAAAAAGTGTTTTTTGGGAAGTGGGACCTAGTTGTAATCAAATATTTTATGGGTACAAAAATACATAAGTAGTATTTTAATACGTTATCACATACATGAAAGTATTTGGCTTTATTATAACCAGTTCAAAACATGATGAATTTGGGAAAATTCTTAAAATGCTGGGTTTTATCTCACGGTAATAAGAAAATAATCAATTTCGTGATTAAATTTTAATTCATATCGGTTTTTTCCTAAAAGTTGGGTTAAAATTCTTATTAAATAGAATATTCTTCTGGACATGAAAAAAAAAAAACGTTAAGAACATGCATATAGAATTTTCTCAAAATATAAATGTCGTTGGCTTGTCGTAAAGAAGATAAAACATCATAAGGCCTTTTAAATATTTATAAAATAGTAAAAAAATTACACAAAAACATATTATGCACTATAAATAATTAAATAAATGTTTTCTTATTCCTTAATTTTTCCATGAATAAGTTTGCGAATGGTTGATATGGCGAAACATTTTTCTTTTTTCTATTTACTAAAATTTAAACTAAGATAAAAAATTTTCGTATCAGTTTTAGGCATAAAAAAAATCTTTAAAATAATAATAATTAAATGTAAATTATTTTGATAAAATGAAATCGATATTTAAATTTTGAAAAAATTTAAAAAAAACTGCGTAACAGTTTTATATTTGATTCATTTTGTATATTTTATGATGGATACCAATTTTATTTGAAACTTTTTATGTTTGGAAAAAAAACGAATTTGTCGTTAATTCATCCATAGGCTAATTTATTTTTAGAAAATATTTTATGAAATATTATAGTCTAGGTGTTTGCAATCATGTAACCATATTTACAAAATTTAAATGTAGGAATTATGCACGCGTAGATCCTGCTGAGAAATCTGTAAATTCTGACTACACACTCAAGCTTAAAATGCATTGATATATATTTTTTTGTTATTTTAATTGGAAAATAATACAATAATAAATACAAAAATCAATTTGTCCGTTATTCAATTATAAGGGGTGGTCTTTAACTTATATTTAGCAATTGGATTATCGAAAATAAAACGGCACTTCATTTTATGGCGTGAAGAACAAAATGTTTTTTGCAATTGTTATTGAATTATCTTCCCTATTGGAATATAAATATTTGTGAATTTTAATCTTGAACGTAATATAAAAAATTTTTCGTGTCCAATGAAAGATAGCTCTGCATAAAAACTGAACATAATGAAGCCTTTTAAAAATTTCTAGAAATACTGACTGTCTTGTATTCTATTACATATTTTCCTGCTAAAATGTTTATTTTCCTGAACGAAAGGTACTATTAACTGACGATAGGAGCAATTGATACTGGTTGTATAAACGAAATACCAAGTACAAAATATAAAATTCTAAATTGTCTTGAAGTGTTCAAATATTCAGGATTATTGGAAAAGTTGTGAATAATAATTGTGAAATTATCAAAGGTAATGGTGCTAATGTGAAAAAAATTGAACTATTCTAAGAGATAAAACTTCCTTGCATAAATTAGTGACCAATTATTTCGCTTTACAATTGAGATAAAAAATAAATTTTTGATTATTTCCCGATAGACTTTGAGGCTAATTTGGTAGGGCTTTTTATTGAAAATCTCCAAATTCAGTTTTAGTAACACATCATCGTGATTAATAATTACACGTACAGCTAATTCATACTGTAGGTACGATCGAAACAACATTTTAGATCGAAATAATGTCCTTATATCCGTTCTATATATATTCAGATTATATGTTTGTTATTTTTCTATTTATTAATGATAACAAAAGTGCTTTTTACTTTGGTTATTTTAACTTACATCGCAATACGCAATTCACCTGCAATGTAGTCATTAGTACTACATAGTTTTCCATAATTTGATTAATTAAAATTCAGAATACTTAAAATATGGTTTTCGATTGATTCAGTTTTATTGACTGTATTTTACATTTTAAGAATAGTATTTGATATGATTTATAAATACACCTCTAGAATTTTGAATATATATTTAAACCTAAAGCATTTTATGTCACAGTGATGATTTCGTGCACAAGGTTTTAAACTGATGAATATTTATTTTTATATTCTAATAGTCAAAAACCATTTTGTCCAACATATCATAAAACGAAGTGTTCCGTTTTATCTAATATCGGACAAAATGACTTTTGCATTTTTTATTAATTTATTTTAATTCAAAAAGGCTATGTTTGTATATAATAGATAATATCCAAACAATATGTTTATAGTTGAAATGAACTGATTAACAAATCTGCTGTGATGTAGTAGTTGGTAGTATATTATATTAAACTGAGGGTTTCAGTAGTCTAGGATATGGTGCGTCAAAAAATCCATAAACCCTAACTTTCTGCCGCGTGATAAATAAGCTTCTGAGTGGATGTGGAGCATTTACTCTCAGAGGACATTTAAATGGCAAAACCGTCATTTTTGATAGTGGGGGTGTAGAAGACTGAGGAAAAGTGGACACTAACCGCACGTAAGCAACGGTAAATCAAAGCATCTAATTTTTATAAACCGGGAAAATAATAGCCGACAAATTTTTACAGCGGTTTCGAAGGGGGTGTTGAAATAACCGAAAAAAAAGTATATCATAACCGGATAAACTCAGGGGGAAATGTCTGTCAGTAATGTGAAATGTTTGTGAGGTCGTTATAGAAGTTATTTGGCAAGCGACAGAAATTTTGTTTAGTATTTACTTTGCACTGTTTTACAAGGTGTTTTCGGGAATTCTTCCACGTTTATTTTCAAATTACCGTCATTTGGCTAGAATGCGATGCCTGCCACTATTCTTCCATAAAAGTAAATGTAAGAAAAAAAATCGCACTTGAGTTTAAGCAGGGTGTACTTTTTTTTCCGGTTTATTTCAATCCCACCCCTTCCGAAACTGCCATAAATTTTTGCTTGCCCTATATTTTTCCCGGTTTATAAAAATTGGATGCTTTGCTTTACCAGTAAAATTATTCAGTGCCTGAGTAGTTAGTATCGATATCAAAACAAAAGCACTTGATATTAAATAGTATCGATACTTTTATCGTTTTCCTAGAGAATATAGTATTTTGATAATATTAACAGAAGAATCATAACTTAGACGCTTTCTTGTTGTCTCACAAATTATAACGAATGTATAATGCATAAATTTTCCAATTATTCTGATAATTCCTTCATTCAAACTTAAGATTCATATTAAATGAATCATCCTACATTAAATAAAATGAATAATCGCATGACTCATTCTAAATAATAAATGTCAACTAAAATTAGTAGTTTGATTTCTTCATCGTAAATAAACTGTGTCTTTAAAAATAAGTAAAAAACCTGTAAAAATTATTTTAAATATTTTACATGTATATTTAACAAAGTGATATAAATGATCCCTCGGGGGCGCTAGTGATGATTGTACTAAGTGATATTTATTTTTTTAAATTACTGTTAAGTGTTTTAAATTGTGGATTTTTTCCCTTACATTAGTGCGCAAAAGTACGCAGTGTGCGCAAATTGATTGTGATTTATTTGTGTGATATATTTTTTTTATTTTGGTTATTTTGTGGTATTGTGATTTAAATTTCGGTGAAAATGATGAGTGATGCGTTTTCTTGTTGGTTCTTGTACGCGGTGAAGTTTTTCCACTTAACGAAAAAAAAAATTAAATTGCGATCAAATAATATAGAATTTGCTTAAATTTACATATTTGGGTTATCTGAATTTGTTCTGGACAGAAAAGAGTTCATTCTTCTTGTTGTCCTTGGATGATTCAACAACCGCTGATGTTTTCACATACACATGTTTCCGTTACTGCTACATATGACCATGGTGACGTCATTTTTAAAATCCTTATAAACATATTCAAATCCATAATCCTTTCATTAAAATTTTTATTTTTTATTTTTTAATAATGATTTAGAAAAGTTGATATCCTGTTTTTTTTAAATCCTAAACATATTTATTTTTCTTCCTTATTTTAAGTATTAATTTATATTTTTTCTAATTATTTATATCTTTATATAGGAGAGATTAACAATTTCCGGGAGAATGAAGAACGATTACGAACTCAACATTCTGAATCTCAACAACGTGAAAAAGTACTTGTACGACGACTCGCTGCTAAAGAACAAGAAATGCAAGATGTAGCTGTAAGTTCACTTTTTATAAATGGTATCTGTCTAATGTACTTTAAATGGCAATGTCCGGGTATACAAACATATCAAATCTAAACCAAGGATTTGGATCCAAACATTTTATGTATATATAACATTCTGGAAATTTCTATAGCTGCAAAAAACGTGAATAATAAAGATTTTATCTCCTCCAAACATGGCTTACATTTGACTTACATGGTACAATTTCGCTCTTTTGCTAGAAAAATTAAATTTTCAAAAAAAACTGGATATATGCAAAATAAGTGAAATAACATCTAACAGTATTAATTGTTTAGATACCCGACAATGTGTAAACTATTTTTAATCATTGGTATTCATAAAATATAAATATAGTATAAATATAGTATTGTCCATATAGTCCTATAAATATAGTATGTCCAGGTAGTATATATTGCAAACATTATGTGCTTCTTTATTATAATATGCATTGCAAATATTATGTGCTTTTTAGTTAAATTTGAGTTGAAATTGTGACAGATCTAAGCAGTTTATGAAACAATGTGTATACAAAAGTTGTTTCTTAAAAAAAATAAACATCTTTTGTTTTTAAATTTTTATTCCATCTTTTATGGTTTGAAAGTTTGAAACTCACTTTTTTTGTCTGGAATACGTTTGCAAACCGTCACCAAATTAGCAACGATTAACATCTCCTCAGAGAATCATTACGAATAGCTAATTAATACCCAAATACCCATATACCCAAAAAGGCTACAAAAAATTATAAGCTTTTGTTAAAATTATATTAGAAGCCAAAACCTTGATTTGCTGCGAAGAATATCCACAATCGACTACTAGAAAACGCAAGCAAATATAAAGTTATGTTTTATTTACATAATAAATTTTAAAAGGTGTCATTCACAGGCCCCGCTGTTCCTTTTTGCTACGGACCTGCGGTGGCAATATATATATTTAGTGCAATCCAGAAGGAAATTGTAAAAGCAGAAATGTGTGCATTGTTGTATTTAATGTGCTAAATGCTATGCAGCACACAGCAGTTTGCACAGTGAAGTATGCATTGAACTAGTAACGCTTCAATTACTAATATAACTATTATTTATTGCGTTCTCTTTTACTCTGATAGAAATAAGTTGAATGGTTTATTTAATACTTTAAACTTACACCTTTAATACCGTCACATATCCTTTATTCTAGATTTATACATATGAATCAGTTGCTCGATGAGAGAGTGTTTAAATTTTTGCTTTATATATAGAGAAATAAGAATTATGTATACATTATTGTTCAATACTCAACGAATTTTCTAGCTTGATAAATTTTTTAATTAATTTAGGCTCAAATGGCTGAATTAAAGACAAGTCAAACATCCACAACATCCGGTTTACGATCAGCTTTATTGGATCCAGCTGTAAATATTTTATTACAAAGATTACGACACGAATTGTTAACATCAAGAACACGTTTAGATGAAACACAAAATGAATTATCCGCATGGAAATTCACACCAGATTCAAATACTGGTAAACGTTTAATGGCAAAATGCCGTTTATTGTATACAGAAAATGAAGAATTAGGTAAATTAACAAATAGTGGACGTGTTGCTAAATTGGAAGGGGAATTAGCGCTTCAGAAAAGTTTTAGTGAAGAAGTTAAAAAATCACAATCAGGTAAGCTATTTATTATTCTTCTACATTTATACATAGATTAACGAAGTGTTTCGTCACGCATATATCTGTTCTTTTTTATATATTTAATTTCCGTACACATTGATTATTGTATGATTATTATTTTAAATTTTTGTACAAGTAAATTTTATTTAAAAAAATACTTCGTGAAAGGTAAAATCATTAATATTAAAAATTTTAATGTCGAAGTGATGAAAAATTGTTTTTAATAATAGCATTAATATTATAAGAAAAGCCAACTTTGTTTATGTTTTGATTTTCTAATTATGGTAAAGTGTGGAATTTGCAAACATTATTCTGATGCATACCCGTGTTCAATGATAAATATAACTACAAATTTCATTTTTAATATAAAATTTTTGTTTTGTTTTGTTTTGTTTTGTTTTTTTTTTTTTTTCAATAATATTTACCTGTATTAAAATGTAGAATATTAACCATGTATTAAAGTAATGTGTAAGACAAGGACAGCGAAAATTCTGATAAACAAAAAAGAAAAAGTATGCATGCTGACGCAGTTATTTCGCTAGTCTATACAGTGTTGAACTACGATTTTGAAAATTTATCACTAACGAGGATTTAATCAGAGATTTTATAAATAGTATTCAAAATTAAACAACTAAAATTGCTATATTTTTTATAAAATGTGTATAAAATTCGAAACATTGGCCATTTTAAGGAAACTCGCTATAATTAAACCCGCAAAATCAAGCTCATTTGGCAATTTGATAAGCAGTTTGCGAAATATCTTCAGAAAGAAATCAATTTTTTTTTCGCTATAAGATATATAAGTAATAAATTTTGTGATGTATTATTAATCGTATAATTCCTTATACTCATTTGATATTTCGAATTAAAATAAAGGATTATTGTGATTGTTCGATTTGGTTGTTAGTTATTAACACGTAAAAAAGAAAATGGGTGTAATACAGATGTATATTAGTAGTCCAAGAGCTGAGGATCTATCACAAAACAGTTTTATACCACTTACAGCGGAAAATAGTGAATTGAATTTCCATCTGTGAAGTCTTGGCCAAATGGAAATAAATTTTGAAATAGAGAGTGAATGGGGTGTCTGTTGTGTGTTTGGTGGAACTGGCAGAAATTCATTCATTACTGCTCGCATTTGGCGAAACATTAAGTTCGAACCTTTACTGTTAATATTTTGAGTTTCTAATGATGTATGTAATCGTGATATGTATACTCAAATGCGAAAATACTGAAACGAAACATAAAATTCGCCACTTGAAATGTTATCTATATATTAGAAAGATTGGTGAAAACTGGTCCGAGTCGTTCTATTCAGGCGATTTCCATAATTTTTTAAATGAAAGGTATTTGTGTCCAGATGAAGTATGAAGCAATTGGATTACATCTATCTTTTGCCTTTCTCAAGTTATACTCAAACGCGATGTTATGATAATTTTGTATGTCAATATCTCTAGTTCTAATGAAGATAGAAGATAGGTTCGTTTTGATCTAAGAACATTTAGTTCGCTTGTTATGCTGTTGAGTTCTTTATAATTTTCTTTATCTAAAACATTCATTTTAAAGTGAAAAAAGTATAAAATACACCATAAAATTAGTGTCATTTATAATTTTAAATAAGCATGGATGATTCAGTTTTTTTTTTATTTGCGTACACATAAACAAACAAAAAAATAAGCGATGAAGATTATGATTGTTTTTAGAAAATAAATTCGCCAAAATTATTGTTTTTAGAAAATATTCGGTTTGGTCACATATAGTTGTACAAAATAGTTTTTGAATTTGTTATTGAATGATTTTCCTATAATAATAACAGAAAATCATATGTCCGTTAATTTCAAGTGGAGCAGTCAAAAATTTTATAGGCTCCTTAAAAGAACGATTGAATTTTGATAAAGGAAAAAGTTGTTACACTAATCATAATTAAGCTATGTACAAATTTTTAGATGGGTATTTATAAATTATGTGATATGGTTAAGGACACGTGGGCTATAACAACTGCCATACTCAATTAGATATAATTGTTTCCTAAGGTATGAATTCTTGACCGTTTTCGTAGCCGTTTAAATTCGCTTTTGAAAACATAATGTAAATGTACGATTTTTAAAAAACAACATATTTTTGGGATAACCAACCACCCTTTTGAATTATAATTGCGTAACAGGAAAATAATAAAAACGGCCACATACGTTTATCGTCGTTTATGGCCAGGTCTTTTGTTTGGGTTTTCATACATCCTACTTATAGTCCGGGCAAAGCTCCAAGCTATTGATTACACATCTTTTTTATTATTGTAAAATTTTTCCTTGGTGATAAGAAATTTTCCTCAAGGGAAGATTTTGGAACAAAATGTTGCATACTTAACTAAAAATCGAACAATCAAACAAAAAAAAATCTATGTTAAATAAAGTGTTGAAATAAACGAAAAATTTGATTTTTTTTTACTCCATTGTAATACAGAATATTTTACTTATTATGAATAAAAACTAATTAATTAATTTTGTTGTTTCTTACATTCACACTTAGAATTAGATGAATTTCTTCAAGATTTGGATGAAGACGTTGAAGGTATGCAAAGTACAATATACTATTTACAACAAGAATTACGTAAAACAAAAGAAACCGTTGCAATAATGGAACGGGAATTACAAACATTACGTCAACAACCATCTTTAATTTCGACATCATCTACAACAGGAGCTAGCTCACATAATAGTACAATATCCGTTATAACATCCTCACAGACTGTAAATCAATCAAAAACTACAGACATTCATGTAAATAGTACGAATACGAATACGACAGGCTCTTGTTTCAGATCCTCTCCCCATTTAGTGAATAATGACGTAGTTACAACGAATGGTAATTGTAATAAAATTAGTGAAAGTGATTTAAGAACTAAAACAAACACTTTAATTGATTCGGACTCTGAACCAGAATTAATAATCAAGGTATCAGATAAAGAAATGTGCGATGATGATTCAAGGGACAACCATGACAATATATCAAAATCAAAGTCAATGGATGCTGGTGTTGGTGTTGAAACAACACAACACCATCGTGGTGTTGTACAAATGAATGGAGATGTAAGCAGTAACAGTAACAGTGGTGGTGGTGTTGGTAATAATAATAGTAATAAAAGGACGTACGATTCAAGCGATTCAAATGAAAGTCATGTGAATACTTCTTCTACACAATCAAAATCATGTTCACAAACTAAAAGTAATGTTAATAAAAAAGTACGCAGATCATCTGTCTTATCACTTGAGTATAACGATGATAATATGTTAGATGAGGATGCGTTGATTATATCAACAAATGGAGATGGTACGATATCCGATGCTGATTAATTCATATACTTTATTTTATATTCAATCAATTCTATTTTATTGCATTGCTTGCATTCAATCAATAGTTTATTTAATTTACTCTCTTTATTACTGTACTAGCAGCTAATTTGATGGTTTTGAATTATATTCAAAATTATCTATCCTTCTTCTTTCTTCACGAAAAATGATAGATCGATCGTCCAAAGACAAGATGGAACCACTAAATAATTCAGTTGTAGCGACAACTCTTTCATTAATGATGTCCATATTAATTTAAAAAGTACAGAATAAATTTATTTAACAAATCTCCAAACCAATCACAGTTTTTAAGGAAAACTGAAATTTTAAGTTTATGTATAATTAATTCTTTGTACAAATTTTATTTATTTTTTGTTGTTAAATATTAATGATTAGCAATCAGTGATCGAAAAATACTGAATGACGACATATCATTTGCCTACAAATCTTATAGTCATGACCCCTGCTTTTATGTTTAGATTCTGAAAATAATTTTCTGTAAAAGATTTCATATTGTTTTAATGAAAAATATCAGTTTTTTTTTAATGAAAAAGTTTTCTTGATATTGGCATTTCTTGATGAGCAGCAGTAGTATAAAGAGGTCTTCGTAAAACTTTCATCATTGCCATTTATTTACAAAAATATAATTAAAGCAAATATTATTATGTGAAATCTTCCTGGATTATCCATTATCTCAAAAGAAGGAATTTTAAAAATTAATTAACGTTTGATCAAAAACCATTACCGATCAAAATATATTACAACTGGCATGAAAAAATTAAATTCGGAATCTAAAAGTCAGGGAATTCCTAAAAGAAAATAAAAGATAGGTCTGGTTATATATGAAATAATTTACGTGACGCGATTCTCTACAAGCATTTGTTATTTATTTTTAAAACTATTGATTGAATTGAAATCATAAAGAAAACATCAAAAGATTCATGTAATCCTCTCATTTTATTTCATGATTATTATTTAGATAGATAGCGTTGTTATGTAGCATATTTGAAAATCTTTTCTAGAAAGAATTCGAAAATGCGTTCCATTGAAATAAGATTTTCAACATAATACTGTTTTATATATACGACATACATGTTTTATTTTTGAATTCAAACAAAATATAATGAAAAAACATTTTATATGAAAATTTTAATAAAGCTGTTGATTGATAACATACATTCTTATATAGCCTATGGAACTACCTACTTTTGGAGTGAAAAAACTGCTTATAGAAAAAAAAAAACTATTGAAAACTATCTATTTTGGCATCCTAAAAAACAATTTCAATATTAAGATTATTAATGCATAGCTTACAAAGTGCTGGACCAAAAATGGTACTTCG
This sequence comes from Chrysopa pallens, assembly GCA_020423425.1. Taxonomy (NCBI): domain Eukaryota; kingdom Metazoa; phylum Arthropoda; class Insecta; order Neuroptera; family Chrysopidae; genus Chrysopa; species Chrysopa pallens. Next base: position 58,938,986 of record CM035595.1, read on the forward strand.
GTTTTTTTTTTGTTTATATCGGAATTTTTCGGAAAAAACGGAAAGAATCAAATATCGAAAACTAAAGGTTCTATTAAAAAGTTCCTTACAAAATTTGTTAATAATAGAATTATCTACAACTTTTGTATGAATTTTTTTTTCAGAAAAGTTTCGGGCCAAAAAACATTTTTTTTTTAATGCTAAATAGACAGTTTCAAAAAAACTTTTTCCCAGTAGCGATTTTAAAAAAAAAAATGTCATTTTCGCTAATTTCCATAGGCTTATATCAAAATGTTCTGTTTTAAAAACGCCAATCAACCAATCAAATACTAATCAAATAAACACAATGCTAGGCTAATATTTGTTTGATCACTGTGGGTTGAATTGGTTTCTTCTAAATGTTTTTTTAGCAAATTCGTTTTGTTTAAAAACGTATTTTCTGTCTTAATATTTGCAAATGCTTCTAACTATATGATGTTTAGTCATGTCTAGAGTCTAAACATCACATTGATATGACTTTACTCTGAACTTGTCGTGTTCATTTGCATCAACCTTTTAATTAATTTAACACAAAGTGTTTTAAGTACTTTTTATTTAAAAATCATAATGTGGATCATTTTCGTTTCTCTTGTGACTCAAAAAAAAAAAAAAAAAAAAAATTTTTTTTCTTTAACCAAAATAAATTAAAATAATCATTGTATTGAATAAAATAGGAACCATGTCAATCGTACATATTTGACGATTCGATAAGAAATTTACGAAATATCATCTGAAAATGTATATATGTTGTTTTTTTTTTTTTCAAATTCAAATGAAATTTTTTTTATTCACTTTAAATTGGACCCAAAAATTAATTTGATATAAATTTTTTACTAGTTTTTGAGATTATCCTATTCAAATATTATTTCGAATCCAATTCAATTATTCAACAAGAAAAATTTAAATAAATGAATCCTAAACTTGATACGCGTAAGCATATAATGTCATATCAAAATGCACAAGTTTTTTGTTTACGAAAATACTAATGATTAGGGCATTCTTTTTCGCGAAGCTCAGAAATTTTAAGCGCAAGCTTCAAACTGATGGATATTCATTTTTTTTTTTGTTATTCAATAATATTCCTATCTGAATAATAAAATATTAGATATCCGTCAATTTGAAAGCTTATAATCGAATATTTTCTGGATTCACAGAATGAGAACCCCGCATTTATTAGAACCTTTGTAGAAGAAAAAGTTGTTAGGATAAGCAAAATTGAGTCATATTTGTGCTTACGGACATCGAGACTATCGGAATCGATATACTTAATAGGATTTCATAATATTTAAATAAAATAGATATTAAACACAAATCATCGTGTATGCAGCTGCGTAACATTTTGTTGTGTGATTATAATTCTTAGTAATTAAACTATTTTATTAATTTAATAAATTTGTATATTATAAATAGATTATATTATGATCAATATATGAAATGGGCGTTAAGAGATTTTTTTTGTTTTTTTTTCTATTAAATTTTATTTGGTTTTAATTAAAAAAAAAAAAAAAAAAAATTAGAAAGAAAAAAACAAACAAACAAAGAAAAATTATTTAACTAAACATTCGGGAAATTTTTAGTGTTTATAAAATAATCTGGTGCCAGGTTTTTTGTGGCTTAATTTAACAATTGTTTTCTCGGCGAAAATTCTTATATTCTAATAAAAAAATTTTCGATTTCATTTATAATTGAATTATCTTTAGATTTAGTAGAATTAGTAAAAATAATAGTGTTTTTCAATAAATTAAAATGAATTTTAGAGAGTTATATTGAAAGATTGTTTAATAATCAAGTCAAAATATTTGAAAAATTTTTAGTATATCAATAAATGATACAGGAAAAAAGTTTTGTAATTGAATTTTCTACAAAATTACAAATAGAAAAATTGTTCACAGTTTTTTCACAGTCATAAAAAAGTGTTTGAAATTCTTCAATTTTGATTTATTTCAAATTTGTACATTCAATAAAATTTGCAGAAAACACATGCTCTTTTTTTATAAGTTATGCGAAAATCATTAAAAAAAAGTATAATCGAGAAAATTGTTTCAAGCAAAAGTTTAATCATTTGACGTCTATCCTATAATTAACATACTCAGACAAGAGTTAAGCCGATACAGCTACTGCGAAACAGGTTAATTATGAAAGAGATTCACTTTTGAAAATATCGTATCGCCCGATTAAGCGCAAGTGCACAATTATTTTAAGGAGTATGGGTTCTAGGTTAAATGGGCCAAATTTATTTTATTTTAAATTTATCTTTCGTTTGAAAAATTTTGTTATATTGTAAAATATGAAAGAATTGATAAATTTTTTTATAAAAATCAATTTCTGTATGAAAATTAGATCTTTTCAAATAAAATTTTTTAAGATAACGCCATGATTACGATATTTGCAAGAGTGAATCTCTTACATAATTAATCTATGTCGGAGTAGCTTTAATGACGTAATTCTTGCTTGAGTATGGTAAATAAAGATAAACAAACTTCGAAGACTCGTGCTAACGTAATCTAAAATACAAAGTCCCATGCTAAATCGACTTCAAATATGATAGTTTAATGACAGGGTAAGAGTAAGGGCGTAAAGACCAAATGCTCGCAATTCTATGGTAACTAGACTTAGTAACTAAAACTTTGTATTCTGTCCAAATAATTTAACGAGCAACTTTTTTTTGTTGCTAAATAACGGGAAATCATTTCAAGTATTCAAATGGTTTCCCGATATTAAATTTATTTTATAAAACTAACATATATTTTTTACATTTAAAAATACGAAATTGAAATATTTAATCTAAAATCTCTATCCATCTGAAATTACCTAAGTTTGCGCTTGAGATTAATAAAGTTTCTCAAATTATTAAACATTTTTTGACACAATTTTCTCGGTTCAATTTATATTTCGAATTTTTGAGTTTATCAAGTTAAAAAATCACGATGTATTTATAAGATATCGCTGGCCCACTTCGATTGTTCGCAAACCATGACAAATCATACAATTTATATACAAAACTTATAAAATAACCAAAAAAAGCGACGCAAATTTTATTCAAGAAATTTCATTTCAATGTAACTCCTTTTTTATAAAGTCGTTTATTCTGAAAGTATGACAATCACTTCATCGCAATTGAAAATTTTTAGATATCGCTACTATTTATGACAATTTTCAACGAGAAAAATGCCAAACATAATTAAGCTACAAGAAGAATCTGGTGTATTTATAAATGATTTTAATTAATGCGGGCATCTGGCATATATTCTCGCACAAATTCTTCTACGGATGTTTTCTTACTGGTTAAGATAATGTAAAAGTCAGTTTGCACGATGGGAAATGTGTCAAGACAATGCGCCGCCACAAGTATTTCAGTAATACTAATGTATATAAAGATCGCATATTATAAATATTTTTATTTTCTACTCTTCAATTTATTTATTCTAATCATTAATAATGATCGTTCAAAATGTTCAAATGTCTATCGAATGACAGCTATATAAATATTTAATTATTTAGAATAACTTCTAATCTGCAGTGATCGGTATGGTCACTTTTATGGCCAGATTACGCCCCTTTATGTACGTTAGGACTTTTGACACACTTAAGGAAGGAAGTAAAACTTAAAAAAGGAAGGAAGTTTTTCTCGAAAATACATTTCTAAATATAAAATCTAATTTTGATTTTTACCTTAGAAATTGTTTTCCGATAAAAATTCTTCGACAAGCCCACCGTTTTCATATCAATATTATGCATACCAAATTTCAAAACATTTGGATAAGTATTTTTTGAGTTGTTTGTGCGCGATATTTGAATGAAATACAATGTATATTACATGCAATTTAGGTCAACAGCTTCTTAGAAGCATACTCCTTACATAAAAGAGTGTGCTTTATGTAACGTGTTGAATCGCTCTTAAAGCAATGTGTGACTTAATGCACATAATCCTTTTATAGTAAATCTGAATTTTTTTTTACTATTTACTTAAAATTTATACCAAGTTTTAATATAAAGATAATAGAATATTTTCCGAATTTATTTTAAACTAGCAATCTTTATTAATAAATGATTAATATAATTAATTATTTTTATATAAACTGTATATATTTATATATAATTATATTTGGTGTATAAAAGTGTACTTGGACGTTATAAAAAAATAATAAAAGAGAAATGTAAACAAAGAATCAAGAAAATAACGCGAAAGTATAAAAAAAAATCATAACAGAGAAAAAAAAAAATGATTTAAAATTTAAAAAAATAAACAAAATAATGTATTAATATCATTATTTATTTTATAATGAAAAATGTAATTAATAAAAAATACAGATAATTAGTTTAATTAAGAACATATTTTTATTTTATATTATTGACATTAAATTTAAAAAAAGCATTATTTCATTATTGCAATATTCATTTTATACCAAAAATTAAAACAACCTGAAATTTGTTGCGAATAATGTAACCTATCATACACGAACTCTCATTTTCACATTTTAGTGAATATGTGTTTTTGGTAGAGCTCAACAGGCAGACTATTAATAAATACAATCTGCAATGACATTGTATTTTTTTCAATTTTCGCGCAAAAATAATTATCCAAAATGTTATGAAATTTGGTATACACAATCTTCACATGAAAACGGAGGATGTGTTAAAGAGTTGTTCGGGGAAAAAATTCCACAGTAAAAAATCGAAATTTTATTTTATTTATTTATTTTTTTTTTTTTTAATTTCTGGCTTTAGCTACTTTCAGCTATATAGCTATATATTAACCAACGGGGATTATTATTATTATTATTTATACAACAGTACGCAGTACTGCTAGGTGGTCACCCATCCAAATACAGATTGTGACTGCTGTTGCTTAACTTTATACATTGGTCTAAGCCTGTCATTACGTTACGTCAGTCCGGGGTCAAATTTTATTTTATATTTGGAAGTATTTTTTTCAGGAAAAACTTTTCAACTTGCCGTCCGTTTTCACGTCATTTATGCGCGAAAATTGAAAAAATGCAATGTATATTACATAACAGATATTGTACATTAAAGTCTAGGTCTCGAAAAAACACATATCCACTTATGAATGTGATTCATCGAAAATGAGACATCTATCTATATTCAGACATTATTTTGAATAACTCAAAAATTAATAATCCAAAACGTTATGAGATTTGTCCATCAGAATCTTCAAATGAAAACACCAAATCTCATTACATTTAATTTCATTACATGACATTTGATAATATGTTAAATTTAGATCGTTTAGTATTGCAAAAATTTGAATAAAACATGTCACTACAATTTCTATAAAATTATTTTAAAATTTCAAAATTTATTAGTATAATGACCTTAATGATTAAAAATTCTGTAATATTTTGATTACTTTAAAGTTAAAGTATAGTATTAAATTTGTAAGGTTATGTCATGTAAAACAGTCGCTACATTTTTCCATTGAAAATTCTGGTGAAAGTGGTTTTTAACGATTATCAGAAATCGATAATAGTATGTATATATATTTCCGGTATTTAATCAAAATAATCAGCAACTTCAAATCATTATGTTCCGAGAGTTTGGTTTGCACGTAGTATTGCTACAAACCTTAAGGCCAACACCTCTGAAATTGTCCAATTTTGACTTCTAGTTAGCGCTTTTATATCAAAAGAAATTGCGCTTTTTTTATATCAAAAGAAATTAAAGTGTCTAGCGTCGACTAGCCCCCCCAGTTGCTCGGCATCATGTGTCAATCTTCATAAAATATATTTTTTTTTACATAGATGCCAACACATGGTAGTCGGTTACTGGAGCTTATCGACGCAAGACACTTTTGAAACACTCGTTGAAACCTTTTTTTGATATAATTTTGCTTCATATATTTTAGAAAGGAAGGTGGAGATCGAAAGTGCTAATCGGAAGTAACAACATGCGTACAAAACTTGCAATTTCGGTACTTCGGAACTTGCAATACGATAGGCTCCCGATATATTAATGAGTTCAAAAATAATTACGCAGTGTCGATGTAATAAATGGCAAGACGTTATTTCAATTTACAATGTAGCCATCTTCAGTAAGAATAAACTATCTGCTTTCTACGAGTTAATTTGATAATTCTAATCTGAGAAAAAGTGAAAGCTTGTTCATTAAAAGGCAAAATCAAACACAAAACGGCCAGGTTTGGTATTGAATCTTTATCAAGACCTCCATTCTCATGTTAAAACTGTTCATGATAAATCTCATTTTATTTGGGTAATTATTTTTTAATTTGTTCGAGCAAATTACTACAAAATTATTAATTATTATTGTGCAAATCAAAATAAAAAAATAACAGTACTATGCTTTCAAATATTTAAAATTCATATAATTATAATGTTTTTAATTGCTTATTATTAGACTGTGGTTAATATAATTGGATAAAATTTCAAATATTTTTATGTATGTCCTAATGTAATGAGATTTGACGTGAATAATCGAATATAAATAAACAAAGGTCTTGGCAAAGAGTTTTTCTCAAAAAATTTGTAAAACAGAAATAAATTCATTTTAAAAAATAGTCTAGGCGTCTCTTTCCCCGTAATTCCTCATCTTAATACCTCCTTGCAATCATTTCACAATCGTGTGTGTAAGTTTTGAACGCTTAAATTTACTCTGCACGTCTGTATTTTTTTTTTAAATTCCATCACAATTATAAAGAATTTTATCGGATTTTTTTATAGTAATGAAGATGTCTATAAAATCATGAAATTGGTTACTAGGATTGGAAAAAGTATAAACGTTTAAAACGTATTTTAAAGAAATTAAAATAATTTAGATGTGATATTCTTAAATGTTTAACTGGAAACATTTTTTCGAATTGAAATAAAATAATTTTAGAAAATAAATCAAAATGTTGATTTAAAAATATGATATTCACTACAGATACAGGCAGCATGATTATATCCGTCATAAAATATTCAGCTGTTGTAGGCTTCTAACAATTATATACCGTTTTGGTCCAATTAGAGTTAAGTTGCGAATTCCAAGGATAAGGAGGAAAGTTGTATCTTCTTTTTTAATTACGGGGTTATCATTTTTTCTTAATTAATCCGTAGTAACGTAATAATTACTACTAAATAATTAATGGTATGTGATGACTACATTGTTGATCGAAATACGCATTAGTTGTTTCTTACACTGTGCGACTATAGCAATCTTGGCCATATTCGCCTGCCTTAAAAGAATTATTAAAAACATGGATTTTGGATTGGAATGTTCTCCATGCTTGATGTATTCCTTAGAATTTATTTATTTGTTCATTTTCACTAAACATTATTCTTGTTTGAAGAAAAATGATAGGCCAGTCGTTAAGACGTTAAATGTATTATTATTCCTACATACCACTCCTAGTTCAATATTCAAGAGGAATCAAAATGGCGGACACATATTTAATATATTATGAATTATGTTTTGTCGAAAATAATAATTAAATTATAAAATTAAATGATTATTGTTAAATTTTATTATAACACAAAATGGAACACCTAATAAATATTTCAACCAGGATTTAGTCAAAATGATAATGAAAGTAGGTTTTGCACATTTTGGTTTGTTATTTTAAAAACTAATTGGTTCAGTTTAACGGCCAATACTTGAGTTATGACCTAGATCTACTTAACAGACTAACACCATATAGATAAACGTCGTTAGATCGCCGTATATAATTGTATATTTATATTGTATGTACGATGATTAGACCTTAGAATGATTTTTATTATAATTAAAAATGGTGATAGAGCTCTAGCTCTGAATCATCCAATAAAAAGGATATACCTAATAATTATTTGTAAACTAACTTATAATTTATTTTTCAAATTTTATAAATATCTACTATTTAAAATAATAAAAATACTAATTATAAACTATTATATAATGTACAGCGTGTACAAAAAAATCAATTGTCTTTATAAAAATAAAATTAAAAAAAAAAAAACTGTTACTCTAGTAAGTATTTGAAAATTACAGAAATGTTATTTAAATGAACAAATTTTTATTTAATAACAAATAAAAATAAGTATTACTTAGAAGGGTTTTTTTTTTCAATCATCATCATACATTTCTTTTTTTTATCATAGGTCCATAGTGAAAGTCTTTTCTTAAAAAATTGTTCATAAATGGTCAGACTAATAGATAGGCTGCGAAAATAGTCTGGATTATAAATAATTAGTTCCAAATTGGTAAGTATTTTTCAATAATTGGTCTGGTATTATTTTACAAGTTTCGATAATTATAATTATTCAAGATCATAGGCAACAGAGCCGGCTTATTCGGGGTTGGAAGGCAGACAAGTGTTGGCCTAAGTTGATTGCTTTATACACATACCATGCGTAATCTGTCATGTCCAACCGAACATTCGGCTTCGGCTTCGGCCACCTTCGGCTAAAAAAACCACATTCGACCACACCTTCGGCTTCGGCCAAAAACCAGCCGAAGGTTTGTATTAGCTGACGAAAAATGACGAACTTAAACGAACCTGTGTTAACCGGCATGCGAACTATACAAACAAGACAAAAAACTTATTACTTAACATTGTTAAACGTGTTTATTTTAGTGTAAAGTTGGTGTCAAGTGTACAATCTGTAAACACATTGAGAAGTTTGTGAATAACTAATTAAATGTAAGTATTATTTTTGTGTAAACAACAAATTCACTTTAAATAATTCATAATTACTTAGAGGATAAAATTCTTAGAATGTAAATAAAATTGGAAGTTTAACTGATTAATTGTTGTATTTACTTGAACTTTTACAAATGCATTAGATTTTGACAACACTAAACGGTTAAAAATCAATTTTTGTAAGTAAATAAATAATCTAAAATAGTATAATTGAATGTACTTTTTCTTAATTGGTTCTAGATATATAATTCATACAAAACCAATCGATGTCATATATTGGAATAAGTGTTAATCCCATCTGGGAACATTTCAAGAAAAATGATGGAAAAGCCACATGTAATATGTGCAATAAATCATTGTCCCTCGGTAGTTCGCAGCCAAAAAAACAAACTATTACAAATATTAAGAACCATTTACAGAAATTGCATAAAATTGAGTGGGAAATTTACTGTGAGGCCAATGGTGAGTATCAAAAAGGAATTAAAAGAAAATCTGAGATCGCAAGTGTATCGCAAGTGGATTCCCAAGATGCGAAAAAGTTATTTAAACAATCCACATTACCGGATATTATTGAAAAGAAAACAGCTCCACAATGGCCTGATAATCATCCGATTTCTTTGTGAATAGACAAATGTATTATGGACCTCATCCTCGTAGACATGCTTCCATATAACCTCGTTCAAGGAGAAGCATTTCGGAGACTTAATTTTACTGACCCCGAAGCTCCATCAAAATATAGAAAAAAATCAGAAAAGTATTTTCGAACATCTTTAATGCCATCAACATATGAAAAGGTGGAGAAAAAAGTCCATTTGCTAATAGAAAATGCTGAATGGATCAGTTTTACTACAGATATATGGAGCAACCCAACAAAAACTTGTTCTCTTTTAAGCTTCACGGCTCATTTCGTTTGTGATTCGCTTCGCTTTGTGAAGAAATAAAGTTATATTGGCAGCTTCTGTGATGGAAGAAGACCATACAGGACAGTATATAGCAGAGAAAATAAATGAAACTATAAAGGAGTACAACATACAAGAAAAAATCCATATGGGTATTCGCGATAATGCTTCAAACATGAACGCTGCTATGCGGTGTGGAAACTTCGTTTCTATTGGTTGCGTGGCTCATACTCTGCAGCTCGTAATACACGATGTAGTGTTTAAAGATGCGTTTCTAATGTCTGTTATAAAAAAATGTCGTAAAGTTGTACATACAAACAGTGTATGCTCACAGCAAAACCAAGTGGTATCAAAGCAAGCAAATTCTAATAAAATTAACAATAAAATAAAAGAAGACATCTGTAAGTAGTACTGTTATAAGGAACGCCATTAGTTAACATATTGTAGACAGTGGATTGCAGATGGCAAACCACCAAAGAAAAAGGAAGTAAAGATAATACTGTAACTAATATAGCTTTGACATCACTTTGCAGCGAACTTAATGCTCTTAATTCATGTTCTGAAGACTAGGGGATAGTCAATGATGCAACCAGGCACGTGACGAATAACCCTTATTATTTTGTTAACTTTGAAAAGTCTGATAATGTAATTTAATTGAACATAAATTATACACAAATATAAATTCCTTTTAATTTTTCAAACTTCACGTATCAAAAACTGTATAAAAACTGAACTATAAATTTAAACTAACAACAAACATCAATTCATTCCATACCAGCGAAATGAATTCATTCCAAAGATAACATCAATCGAAAACGTATCCATACCATGACACAACACGCTCCCATGATGTCCATATCATCTCACACGTATTTATCCAAGTAAGCTAGCCTCGCTCTAGTTCACTTCGGATGGATTTCCTCTATTTGCCCCTCCACCTCTTCCTGTTCTTCAACATCTGCTTTAGGTACATCACCCATCTACTACGTCTACACCCAGGTGTTATGTGATCCTGTGATAACTGCGTCTCTCCCATCTATTGCTGCAGCACATACCGGCTCCTTCATTTTTTGAAATCATTGCCTTAGCACCCGCGTCAGTGGTTCCGCTTTGTTATCCTCAGATCTAATCCGGTTTACTATCAGATGTAGACTCTCGTACTCTCGCATAATATCAACAAACAAGGACACTCTTCTTTTAACAAGCGCTTCTCCTAGACCGTAACTTTTTATTCTTCGATTTCATGTGAGGTTGCCCGAATAACTTAAGGCAGCCTCTCTTTCTAGTATTTTGATTTTCCTGGGCATGATGTGGCGATTTTTGGAGCAACATTTAAACCAAATCCAAGTCGAGTCAAACAATACGTCTCGGAATGAAGTAAAGCAAGTAGTACAAAAATGAAGGAGCCGGTATATGCTGCAGCAATAGATGGGAGAGCCGCAGTTATCACAGAATCACATAACGACTACCACTTGGGTGTAGATCGAAGTTTGTAAATTGCGACAGCGCCACCCTAATTTTAAGATAGCTTTTATACATGTCCATATAATATAACAATAGATAAGCCTTCAATTATTAAAGTCGCTGATAAAGAAGTTTCAGATGCACTAGGAAAAGGAAAAATGAGTGTTTTATCAAATATTATGGATAAAAATTAGATATTATCTTGAATGGTATTTGGTTTGTTCCAAAGGTTTAATTTCAGTTATACTAGCCCTAGATAGAAATAAAAATAGTGAATTTAGATCATATACTACTGAATGCTGACTTGAAGTTAATAGTAAAATAGTACTTTTAAAAAATCGAAAAGACACTGGTACTTTATACAAGGCATCTATTGAATGTATCAAGTCAGAACATACAGCGTCAGTCTCGAAAGTGATTCTATGTTACAATTATATCATGGAAGGTGGGGACATCAATTTAAACGTCATGTAAAAGAATAGATTGAACAAGAATTTGGAATCAAAGTTAAACTGCATCAAGAAATTTGTTGACCATGTGTATATGGAAAGCACACAGATAATTTTTTGGTACTAGAGAAAAAGCAAGAAGTTCAGATGAATTGATGTCAATAGGTGTTTGTAGACCTTTTGATGAATCATTTCAGAAGAAGCAATATTAAGTTGTATTTAAAGATAGCTATACAAAATTTCACTATGGTTATATCATCAACGAGAAGTCTCAAGTTAAAATAGCAATTGCAAGAAATGATAGCACATATAAAAACGTTAGGTCTTTCACAGTGTAAAAGAACTACTAAGCGACAATGGTATAAGAATTAAGATGTCAAAGTAATTTTATCTAAAAATAGCATTACTCATAGACTAACAGTTCCATACACTCCGCAGAAGAATGGTGGAAGTGAACGTGAAAACCGTATAATTATTGAGATTGAAAGAACCATCAAGTATTCAAATCCAGATGCAGCAATGTGGGCAGAATTCGTCATTACGAATTATTTTATTAATACGAAATATAAATATAGCCTTACTTCAGTAAGGCTATGTATATTTTAAATAGAACTGGTAAATCATCAGTAAAAGGGAAGAGTCCAAATGAACCATTAATATGTAAGTATATTACTAATTCATCTTAACCAGTTTCCTTCACACCACGGTTTTTTATAGAAAAACACTTGACACATTACCGAATTTTCATTCCTTTTGTAAGCAACAAGGCATATCATATGTGTTATATTTAAATGTGATTGTATTAATACGTGTGCACACAACAGTATTATTGTCTAGCCGTTAGTAACCATCGGTACATCAGCGCCTCTTTATTTATTATTATTGTGCCACTTTTTCACACAAGTAGCCATATAAGATTGTAGCCCTCTTCTCCACTGTGTATATTTTGTTGCTAACTCTTAAGATATATTTACAATATTAATAATAATTTTATTAATTTAAAATTTATACTTCAATGTATGTAATATCGTATCTAATAAAACTATTATCGTCCAAAAATATAAAAGTATATGAAAAACATAACAAACAAAATTCATGTATATCAAAACTTCACATTTTGCTTGTTTTCTTTTTTCTTATCATTTTTTTAAATTTTTATTATAAGTATATATTCTCAATAATGAAATAGAATACCGAACACGGTAAACATAAATACCAAACCAATCCTTTCTTGCACAGTAAAATAATAATTACATTTTTTTCTCAACGCTTGAATATTTGTGCAATGTATACAGCTGTGTTGTTTTTCTAAAAAGCAGACAATATTTTATTTTATTATAATAATGTAAATAGTTCAAATTATCTGTCAAATTACGTGAAATTTGGTGAAATCATTATAAAGTGACTGAGGAGCCTCGTAAATGATCGACGACCTCTTAATGTTATTTTTTTGGTGTCATGTATCTTATTTTAATCAAAAATGCTATGTATAATATTTGTATATTTGTCTGGCAAATAAAAACAAAAAAGAAAAAAAATATTAGCTGTCCACATATCCTATGTCAGTGCACATATATTGTAGTCATTGCTTGTTTTTCATTAGCATATATGAGTATTCTTACGTACCACTGACAGTTGTTAAAGAGTAAAAACAATGGCGAATTTACTATAAAAATATAAGTACTTTTCATGAAAAGTGAAAATTAATTAGATTTTTCAATCTTCAAAATAAAAAATTGTTGATAAAAAAATACACATGTTTTACATATAATTTTTATCTAAAAAATTTAAATTATTAAAAATTTTAATGTGAAACATCTATAGGCGAAAGTAAACCTGATTGTTGGCGTAGCGGTTAAGGTCGTGGCTTCACCATCCTCACGCTATATAATGGAATGTATGCACTATTCTATACGTAGTCTATACTTAATGCGTAAGCGACTGTGCGCAATCTCTCTCACCACACTGAGCTCTGCTATAAGTTTCGGAATCATAAGTATAATTTTTTCCAATGCAACACTTGTGATGACTGCGATGTGTCGCCTGTAATAACCTGTAAAAATAAAAGTAGTAACCTCCAAACATTAAATTTATATATATATATATATATATATATCAATTTGTATCAACAGAAAGAAAAAAACTTTAAATTTAATGTTTGGATATTGGTACCACTTGCGCATAGAACTCGATAGCAATGCTCTTTCGAGTACCTGGTTGTATTATATTTACAGATTTAATGCTCTTCTTATGCCGCAAAATGAGTTCTTGAGCTGAAATGGAAAACAGATCCCTTCTCTACAGTCCACTCTCCATAAGAGCCGAGTACACAGTCTTATATTGGACATTTTTTCTAACGAAGAGTATAACATCCGGTGTAGTTAAGAGCCTTTTAGAAATACCAATATATAAATACCATAGAAGATAAAACTTATAATATAATAGATGGAGTGTATAATAACTAATCACATTTTAGAAGTCAATGAAAAATAATCAGCTAAGTGTGTTATGAGCATGTAGAGTTTATAGATTTACTTGTTGTGGAATCTTGTTTTTTATATGTTGAATATTTTTATTTAATTTAAATGAAACAACTTTAAATATTTTAATATTATTTTATTATACTAAATTATTTATACATATGCTACGTGGTTTAACATGCACTGTTCGTACATGGCGTCTAATATGAATGAACGCTTATGAACGACTGTTCTTGTTCGTGCAAGTGCCATGTTGGATGAATGGCTACGACGCTACGTATTCACTACTGTTCTTGTTGATTTCTTGTACATGAAAATATTCGTTTATCGATGTGTCGACGAACTGGTCAACCAATGAAATCACGTTTTAGAGTCGACGTTTTGGGTGGTGGCGCCATCTGACCTTATCTTTTTGACTTATTTTGATTATAAGGGCACGTTGCCACTACAAGTAGTTATTATTTTTGCTACTTTAGCGCTGAGACCTTAGCGTGAATGTCCAATAGCATAGGGTTTATTATGACTGTTTTTACTCACAGTCATCGCAGCACTTTTATCACGCTTGTTCAAAGCTTGTTTACCTATTCACTGCTACGAGAACTGTTGCAGTCAAATGTGTATTCTAGAACTCGATTACAGATACAATTATTTATTCAATGAGTACCACAGAGAAAATAATTCCTGGCATAGATAAGGAATCTCTTAGTTCTGTAAAAAAAACACATTTCGTAGATGCCTCTGCATAGTAACACTTTATCTATTATCTTTTTGAAGACTTTAGAAAAATATTTTAAGCATTACCATAGCTAATACCAATGATTAATAATTTTTTAAATTATTTAAAATTGAAGAATTTAATGTTAAACATAAAATTTTTTGTTGTATTTAAATCCTCTATGTTATAATTTCTGTGTCTGCCAATTTATTGTGTTTTTAAATATATTATAGTATTGTTAACTGATTTAAGTTAAATTGACTTTAAATGTTATTCTACTTTTTAATATTGTTAGATTTATCAAATAATTATTTTGTGATATCAGTGCATGTAGCCGACATATTCCATTAATAATCAATTGCTAATCATTCTGCTTAATGGTACAAAATCCTACGATTAGTAATCATATGATTACTAATCGGGCACTATTTAGTCATCGCTTTTGAAATACGATCACCTATTATATTTTGATTGTTAATCGGAAATTATAACCTTATTTTATATAAAATTTTTATTTTATTTCTGAAATCTGGACATTGATTTGTCAAATTGAGTTACAATTATGGAATCTAATGTAATGTTATGAATTCGAAAATAGCTAAAATATCACCCCATTCCTTGAATTAATATAATTTATCAGAAAAACAAATTTACAATTAAAAAAATCGTTACTTTTATAAGTTTTAAATATATAAATATATATAAATATACCTGTACCAAAATTTTGTTAGTGGCTTCAATATTTTCCAGACATATTTCATAAGATAAAATAATATTGAATCCAGTTCCAAAAAAAAAAAAAAAAACCGAATTTTACCATAAATGTCGAAATAAAAAATTAAATATCAAATCTTTTTAAAAAAACAATAGGCATTCAGCCGAGATAATTTATGATAACTAAGATTGCTAAGTAATCGATTATGTATCGGTTAAATGCAACTAATGTTTAGTTTTTTTTTATAACTAACAATAATACAAAGTTATTCTACAATTTTTTAACATTATAATAAATTACCATAATGTTCAATTTGTGATTTTAGTTTTAGACCTCATAAAAATAAAATAATAAATTAACAATCTAACCGAATTTCAACTATACATTATAATCTTGGATTCAAACCTTTTTTTGAATAGTTCAAAAAAAAACTTTGATAGAGTGTAAGAGTTGTCAATCTATTTTTGGTTTATTATTATCTATGATGAGTACAGTTTACAGTTCCGTTAGGTAGTATAAATATTCTATTCGTTTACATAACCGGGGCCGTGTAAGGGACATGAATCATTTTCCGGCGCCATTTATATATATATAAATTAATTCGGTTTTAACATTGATAGAATTTCGTGAAAATGAAATTAACAATGAATTATTTATCTTGAAAAATGAACATGTTCGAATGGAAACTTAAAAATGTAATATAAGGAGCTAGTGGAAATTGTTATTATATGATGTATGACAGTGTCGAGTATGCGACACTTATTTTTAGTCGCCATTTTTATCTAAATTATTACAGTTTAATAAGTGATGGAACTTCGTAAAAATAAAATAAACACCAAATTATTTATCATAAAAATTAAATATGGTCGAATGGAAAATTAACAATGAAATATTAGAAGGTAGTGGAAATTGTGAAATGAAGTAACATCTGGCAACAGGGTTCAATAAATAAATAAAAACGAAAAATATTTTTATATTAAAAGTGATTTTTGTGCAGTGGTGAAATGGACGAAATACAAGCTGAACAGTAATATGGAAATTTCAAATGTTTATGAAAATGAAAATTTTCATACAGATAGTTATTATAATATGAAACTTGAAAAAGAAACACAAATATTTAAAGATGAAATATTAGAAGAAAGTGTTTTACAATCAAAGGGAATTTACACCATAGCGAGGGGCCCTTGATATCGTAATCGAACCGTATAATATTTACGAAGAAAAAAATTTCTTAATATTATTCATGCTGTAAAATGTGATACAAATAAAAAAAAAAAAAAATTCATAAAGACCGTTGAAATTTGTATTGATGTTCGGTACATTGAAGAAGTGAAGAAACATTAAAAAATTTAACATAATCCTTGTTCAATATTCGGAGAAAAAAGTATTTGAATATGTGGTTTAAAATATATTAAATTAAATAACAATGAACAGTAATAGCAATAACAAAAAAATAATATTAATAACAATCAATATAACATATCACTACTAGTGCACAAATATTAAAAATTAATAAAAAGTTCTTAAAACTTTTAATAAACAATATAATTTAGTTCAACATAATCAAACGGGGGACGTATATAGAAAAAAACCATTTCCATATGATATTGGTAATAAATCGTTTTAGTGTAAAAATAATTTAATAAATAAATAATGAATTAATTTTGGAGAAGAACCATTTTCATGCGATGCTTGTTTAAAACATTTAATTATGAAAGTAATTTAGTTAAAAATAAATAAATTCATATTGAATTAAGACAATTATCATGTGAGCCGATATATGTAATAAAAAATTTAATTAGAAAGGTGATTTAGTTATAACAGAAATCACAGTGGAGAAAAACTTATTTTTTGTGATAATTGTAATAAAACATTTAGTAGACGATACACTTTAATTCAGCATAAATTTATGCTGCAGAAAAACCGTTCTTATGTGATGTTTGTAATAAAAGATTTACTCAAAAAACTTCTTTAGTTAAACGAAAAACGATCCATTCTGGAGAAAAAAGCCATTTTCTTGTGATATTTGTAACAAGAATAATTACAAATGATTCAAGTAATTTATAATATATGTATTATTGATTTTTAAATAATTCATAATGGTCATGAACCATTTTAAACCATTTGTTTGTGATATTTGCAATTAAAAATTCATACAGAAAAATTTAGTTACACAAACAAATTCATAACAAAGTACAAGTATCATCATAAAACAAGTTCTGTGAATTTTTTAGTGAATGTTTATAATACAAACTAATTTTTGTCGGCTCAACGAAATGAATTTATTATAAAACTCAAGTTTTGAACTACAAAGTAATGAGCCTACATTATTCAAATATTGCTGACTTCTTCAAAATAAGAGTGATTCGTGCTTGAATAGTGGAGTTTTTCTTAACACAACAAATTTTACAAGACAAAACATGGTGCAGATTACACAAAAAAAAAAAACATTTTATTCATTTCTGTTTGTCTTAATACGAGCTAAGTCTGCTTACTAAACAGAAGTAATTTGAACTTTTGACGTTATTCTGAATTATCACAAAATATAAGGAATGCACTTTGTGATGATAAAATAAATACGAAATTATTTATGATAAAAAATGAACATGACCGATTTAAAAATTAAAAATGATATACTAGAAAATTAAGATTGGAAAATTAAGAATGAAATATTTGAATATAGTGTCAGTGGTGAAATGAAAAAATATACAAGATAATAGTAATGTGAAAATGAAAAACATCTTCATACGAATCATTACGAAAATATTAAACTGAAACAAAACTAAATACGGAATTATCAAAGATGAAATTTTCAGAAGAAAATGTTTCACAATCAAAGAGGATTTAACTTCAAGAATAAACAAATGTTATGTGATGTTTGTAATAAAACATTTAATTATGAAAGTCAACAACATCGAATTCATACTGGAGAAAAACTGATTGTAATAAGATATTTAATCATAGAAGTAATTTAGTTCAACATCAACGAATTTATAGTGAAGAAAAATCAATTTTCGGAGGAGGTTTATGATAAAACATTTACACAGCAAATTCATTTAGATTATCATTAACGAATTCATAGTGGAAAAAATCATTGTCTTGTGATATTTGTATTAAATACCATTTTCATGTGGAAGAAAAACCATTTTCATGTGATATTATTGTGATGGTTGACTTTTACTCATCGAAGTAATTTTAAAAGACATAAACGAATTCATAATGGAGTGGAATCATTTTCTTGTAATATTTGTAATAAAAAATATTTAGAAAATCCATTCAGTTCGACATCAACGATTTTATATTAGAAAAAAAAAACTTCATGTGATATTTGCGATAACATTTACTAAAAGAAGTAATTTAGCTCAGCGAACTCGTAACAAATTAAAATTATCATCATCATTAATTATGTTTTGTGGATTTTTTATTAATTGGAAAAAAAAAATTTGTTTATCAATTGAGTCATTAACACTGCAATGTGTTTGGAATAGTTTGGAATAGTCTTCCGAAGTTTGAAGAAGTCAACAATTAGGTCAAAAAGTACTTCACTATCATCTTAAATAGTAGTTTACTCAAATCTATTTTTTGATTCGTGGTTGAACAATGTAGTTTTTTATCACAAAATTTGGACGGTAAAACATGATGCAGATTACACCAACAACTGTATTTTTTTATGGCTTTACGCCACAAATTCATATTTGTTTATTTCGCTTGTCCTGACTTGACTTCTGATAATTTGGACTTTTGAAATTAAAGGAGCTCTCAATATTTTACGAAGTATTTATCTTTAGAATGGAATGAATTTTGAATAACATTTCATTTTATGCTTTTCTAGCCCAACAAATTTCTGTTTGTTCTCTGTTATCACTTCAATTGAAACCTTCGTTACTTTATGAACATGGATTGGAAGTTATAAAAAAATAAAAAATAAATTAAAATTTAAAATTTATTAAGATATAGAAATTTAAAAAACAAATCGCATTCAACAAAGAGGGAGATCATCTCCGATATTATGACATCGTTGGCTTGTGTCTTCATTAGATACCATGTAAAACTTAGTTTTTCATGACGAAGATTCAGAACAATTTTTGAGAGCTTATTATTTTCTCTACTTTTTAATCAATTTTAATTTGATTTTTGAGGTTTGTTATGGTATTGAATCTAGTTTCACATTTTGATGTATAAAATATTAAATTTGCCTGTATTGATTTTCTGAAAAAAAAATAAAAGAACTCAATGGAAATTTCGAGATTTTTACAATAATACTTTTGTTTTTTGTAGAAAATTAAATTTTCCAAAGGAATGAGTTTTCAAAATATTTATTTACCGCTTTAGTACTAGTCCATGGGCCTGGTGTGTTTTTAGTTTGATTGAAAAGCATGAAGCTAAAAATTTTGTATGTGTTTTGAATATATGATTAGTGTAACAACTTTTTCTTATTAAAAGTTCTGAAATTCGAGCCGTTTTCTTTTTCGCAGCCCATACAATTTTCGATTGCACGATTTTTTCATTGTAATGGACGAACCTAAACTAAAAAATTCACGAAAGCCGAAGAAACAGTTTTTTATTTTTTTGTAAATCAAAAAGTTGAACTGGAATCAAATGGTTAAATTAGAAACTTGTAGGTATTGAAATTATCTTCCGATGTATGTGTTGTGTAATAGAAGCAGAGCTAATGAACCCTCAGAGTAAGGGTTAGAAATTCTTGTGGTGATGAGTCAAAGCTTGCTAAGTGCCAATAACCACCACCTGGCACGCCTAAGTCCTGCACGTAATCAAATCTTATATTTTTGAAAGTGTAGGAAACATTTGAAAATATAAAACTTAATTTAAATTCCTGTAAGCTTGAAATTTTTGTACCATTTTGTTTATTCGTTATAAAATTTAAAAAAAATTTACAGACATTTTCGATAAGCACAAGTACGTGACAGGTGAACCTAAAGGTGTATTATTTATAAATTAAAATAAACTTTATTTTGTAAATTTGAAATTGATAAACGCATTTCTTAAAGCGATTAAAGTAAGTTGGTACAATGACGCGCGGTTCTGGCTAGCATAAGTCGTTGACAGGCGAGGGGAAAGATGCTATGGGAGTACGAGGAGAAGGCGTAGCATGAAAACTCACATCGTTGATGCAAATTATATATGCAAAGTAAAAATAGAAATTATTGGTAAAATGTATTTTATTATCACAAACATAATGTACATAATACTTTTAAATTATTCGTCATCATCATCTGATATGTCATCATTACTTTCTTCGTCATCATATGATTCTTTATTTCTGATTTCATCATTAAAAAATAAGTTTTAATATATTAATAATATCATTTTAAATCTCGGATCTTGCACTCAATTATATAGAATCACATATATTTTTATCAAATTAAGAATTTGTGTATTACTTTTAATGTGTTCTTCAGCTTCACTTGACTCATTTTCAGAAGTATCAGTAGGCTGTTGTAATAATATTTCGTAGATAGAAAAAGCAACTATATTCCCTTCAAACCAATTAAAAATATAACTTCCATCGATTAAGTTCTAAACATTGTTGCAGTTCTCGTAGCATGCAGGTAAATTTGAGGAATCATAACTAATCAGTTTTTTCATAAACACCTCAGTACCACTTGTTTTATATATGGCGATAAACTTTTCATATACTGTTTTATTTAAATTGGCAGATTTCATCCCGTACAGATAACAGACGAACTTTTCGAGTATTGGAAAAAACTCATCCTTTCTGTCTATTATTAGAGAGAAAAAAATAACCTAATGCTGCAAATGTCTTCTGAAATCGAATTTTTTTTTTTTTTTTTTGTAATAATCGATAATGTTTCTTTTGCCTATTCTTACAAAACGTGGATTGAAATCACATTCGGTTAATGCGTGAAAGCCAGGTAAACTTTGGCATAAAAAGGATCCGAATTTTATATATAATTGTGAAATATTAATCCATTTTTTCAATTGATCTTGCTATCTCATATTCCATATTTTTAAATTATTGTTGCAGCAGTGGTCTATGTTTCCAAGCATTAGTATTAAAATTAAAATGTCTGTGTCGGATGCTTTTATTAAAACATTCGATATATTATCTTCCATGGATTTTGAAATAGATGGATGTGTATGAGCTACTTTTAACTAATTGTCTTGACATTTTATCAACCATCGCGAGTAATTGGGTTGATTGGTAACAAAGAATAATATACTCTGCTATTTTCGATAAAATATATTTATATACATTGAAGTGGCCAGTTCTTATGCTCCGACATAGTAATTGATACTCTACATTCTTCTTTATATGATTGTCGGTCATTATTGTCGATGTTTTCTCATCGTCTATTATATTTTCCAAACGAATCATTACTATCAATAAAAACAGATCATATATCTAATATTTTATTTTCTTTTTCAAAAAAAGATTGAAAACGTAAAATTTCTAATCCGAGTACCATTAATGGATGCAATCGCTAACATCGGTTAAAATATTTTCCTGTTAAAACACCATCTACTGAACCATTTGTAATTATCTTGCTTTCGACAGCGATGATTAACAGCGATCATAAACTGGTTTTTCTGTGGACAGTATTAGCATGGCAATTTTTGCAATATCCAAATCATACGTAACGTTTATGCAAGGTTGTTCAATTTCTGCAGCAATATTTTGGCTTTGTTTCATCGTTTCGAATACAACGGATGCATTTGTTGGGGCGATTCATTGATTGGTGTCAAATAGGAAATTTTTTCTGTATTGTTGTGTAGATCTTTATTGAAAAAATGAAGAAATCAAACCCACATTTTTGAATTTTTAAATTATGACAAAGCAGAATTTCAGAATTTCAGGATCGGTTATGGGATCGTGCTTTCTTTATCGGGATTACTTGATTAGTGGAACGTTGAGGCATTGCACTGGCCACAAGCTACCGAACATAGTAGCCCTGATTTTCTGCATCCACAGCGGGAACTACAACCATTTTTGCAATTGCAAAATATCATGTTTAGTAGTTCGGCTGATGCTAGAGGTTATAACGTTCTTACGGACCCCATTTAAGCATCCAGCCCCATTCTTGAGTTCTTCTCTTAAGTTTTTAAGCTGCTACACTTGTAAGTGGAAGGGTTGACAATTGTACAGGTTTATTTAGTTTCGTGAATTTGATGAATTGTGTGTAGTGGAAATGATCAATGTTATCTTCAGATTTTGGAGCATTAAATAACGCCAACAAGATGCGCTATCCATTTTAAAATAATGTTTGTATGGTGCAGTTTGTTAAAATTAATCCACCAGTTCATCCAGATTGGAAATTTTCTTCAATGCTCTAGTAACAGTTTTTTTACACTATTTTTTACTGTTACAAGGCTAGCATTACGCAAGAATGTATAATATGCTGATTCCCCTATTAGATTCATTATTTCAAATGTCTCGAAGACATTTACGAGCGGGTATCTCAAGTGAATGAGCACCCAAAGTGCCCAGGCTTGTTTCTGATTGACAGAGCCATCATCTAAGATAATCACGGCTGTACTATCATCGTTAAGGAACCAATTGGTATTTCTATTGCCTTCACGAACTTGGAGGAGCCCTGAATTACGAGCAGCTGACTCCAGGTAGCGTGCTGTGATTACTACCATCTTATAATTCCACCTGTCAGTTACTCTCAACGTTTCTATTGATCTTGATGATGGCATCCTTTTCATCTCGGATGCCCACTCTACTCCAGTGGGATGAGTAACTGTCCGTTCCCTAAGGGTGTCGTAAAGGGCCACTTTCAGCCCAAGCTCTCGCCAGTCTGCTGTGAAACCTCTGGCCATCTGATTTGTTGCGGCAGATAGGCCTACTACTCCTACTATGAAATTCATTATATTAAATCCTCGTTGATCATTTACGAGTATATTCCTGCAAGACGGGTCTTTTAAAGCCTCAGCAACTTGTATCCCCTGTGGTGTCATGGCCAAACTACCATGGTTATGCTCTGTCGAAAAACCTACCCCCATCCACAGACCAGGGTGGTACCATCTAGTTTGTAATTCTTCTGAAAGTGTGGCTAGTACCGGCAATAAGTTAACATGAGTAACACTAACCTCTGTTTGTGTACTAGATGAAGTTGATTCAACGGTAGCCTGTGAGCCAGTATCTGTCTTTTGTTGTTGAGCTATCTTTTTGGCTTGTGATCTTGTTAATACGCCTGATTTTCCTGATGTCCCCAGTGATTGCAAGGATAAAATTCCATCCATCCTTTTCTTCCAAGAGCGTTGCTCATTCTTTTTCTGTTCTATTCTTTCCGTAGATACATGTACATCAACTTGTACTTGTACTTGTTGTATATTATTAGATGATGATGAAGCGGAAGTTCCTTCCGCAGAATTAACTCCTATAGTAGGAGATGTCGCCTGAGAGACCAATGAAACACTAGAAGCCCCCGGCGCTTGCAACTGAATCTCCGGAATACCGACACCAAAGAGATCCCGCATATAATTGACCTCTCTAACAAAATCTGCGCCTAACAAGTTGTCGATAAAAGTACGCATATGAGGTTCGAGTAAGTTCCTGGCAAGGTAATAATTAGTAAAGGCTATGTCCTGACCGTTATGCCGGATGAACTCGTTCATTTCTGTGAGTGTCTTGATATTTATTATGTCTCTCACAAAGCGCTGCATAACTTCTACGCTTGGAATTTCACCATCATAGTATCTATTAGCTATTATTCCTTTGAATTGGCTGGTAGCGCTAGATCTGATGTTTGGGAGATCTGAAGCTTTTACGATTTCAGTAAGGTTAGCTATGCAAGTATGCATAGTACCGGCTGCGCCTGTAGCTGTCCAGATAGCTTCTCTCGAAACCATAGTGTTAAACCTATCGGTTTGTGTGTCCATGTCAGTAAGTATAATGTTATGACTACGATTGGTTACTTCTTTAACAACGGGGTAACTATATGACACGTCTTGAAGCCGTTGTATGATAGGTTTTCTAGTGTCATTTTCGTCATCGATCTTTATGTTTCCGTTTTCACTGTGCATTTCCTTGTTCTGAATTTTTGCTAAGTAGGTCAAGTAACCTATTGCACTATCCATGCCTGCCTTACCCTCCATGGCTGTTAACCTCATTATGTACTCATTCTGGGAATTACAATCTTCTTGGGATTCTGGAAGGTCAATGCCTACTCCATTTATAGATGACATGAGACATATTAGGCATACATGGGATTTACGGGCATCAGCGGCAGTCTTGCCGTAATAAAATGTCTGGATCTGACACGCCGATCCTCCCAATTTTGCTTTATCAATGTCATCAGCCATAGATTCTGGAATAAGTGCTGGCTCTTCGTTGTTTTCATCAAGGACAGTATCCACATTGCGGCCTGCCCAGGCACCTACTAAATATAAGATTTCGTAGAAAGCTCGTTGTTTATCATGCTTATTACTACCGGGTGGTAGAGGTATCTGTTTCATAAAATCAGCCTTTTTGTTATCTTTCATATTTAGCAGCATATTAAGGGTATTTCTAGCTACAGCAACTATCCATGTCTTGTTCTTGGAGTCTATAGCTTTAGAAAAGAATCCTTTTACTTGTTTGGGTGTTCCCATTATCATTGAAGCAGTCTTTTTAGATTGCTGTGATAATGAGTGATTTCTGGTTCTGCTTTCAAAAGTAGTCACGTGACTTCGCTCTATTCCATCTTTCCCTTTTACCATTTTTCTGGTCACTTCTGTCTTTGAGCGTATTGTATCTGGTTTTGTGTTCTGTCCGTCATTAATTACTCGAACTGCAATATCTTCGTCCTCATCATTCTCTCTTCTATTGCATGGGGGTATAGCAGCACTATAATGTGCATTAATGGTAGCCCATGTTATTGCCCTTCTATACTTGTCAGGTTCTTGTAAATAATTGAGGTGTGATGTTGCCTCACTAACCAGCTTCTGTTTAAATTCTTCTACATTTCCGTTAAAGTATATTGCGTTTTCTTCGGGATTTATGTCACTATCCGGAAGGTCAGCTTTATGATAATTTATTGCTGCTAACGGTTTTATTGGGATATTAACCTCGGGTCTGAGAGTTGGCAGACTACAGCTTTGTTGTTGCTGGTCACGTTCCGCTTTTTTAACTTTTTGGACTTGACCTGTTTCATTTAGCATGTACTCATCGTCTTCTGAATCTGTCATTGGTGAGTAATTATCTGTAATACCTAACGGAGGGAGAGATGCTACGTATCTATTGTGATTGATTACTAATTCCTCCATACTAGTAGGTTTAGGTTTTCCTACTAGAGGTAATATTTGGTTTTGCCCCCTCTTCCCCCCGCATGCATTATTCTTGCTTGCCTGAGGAACCTGAAAGTGATTTTGTGAGATGTCCGTATCATTAACCTTATTGTGTTGGTAAAGTTCGCCCTGAGGGCACCCAACACGCGAACCAAGATAATTTACATTATTATCTCCCTGGGGCTGTCGTCCACATTTGTACACACCGTTTCCCGCTTTGGTGTGCCCGAGATTAGTATCGCCATCTCGGTAGAGCTCGGGTCCACTCGCCTTCCAACACTGTTGACCTTCAGTGTTAGTGTAGACTAATCGACTCCTCGAGTCTACGCCGTCTACAAGGGCCTCCTCAGCTCTGAAAAAGTTGGAACTTATTTCCATTTTTCGGCAAACCAACATCATTGTGAACTATTTCTAAAATTTCCTTTGCCTTTTGTCTACTATTTTCGAAAGATTTATCATGCATTTTACTTTCTGTACATATTTTACATTTCATTATTTCCGATTCAAGTTTATTAGGTAGACCTTTTAACAATTGATTTTTACACAAAGTATTTAAATAACCAAAATTAACATGGCCTAACATACGATGCCATTTTTCTTTATTGCTCATCTTATTTGTATTTCCATTTGCTATATTAACAAAGGACACTTTTGATTCATTTGATCTCAATTTACTTTTCATGATGTATAAACCTCTCTCTTTGAATGCTACAGCAGTGACTTTACCATTATAATTATCAATAACCTTTGACATCTTTCTTTTAGATATAATCGTATTATTTTCTGTGATTTTACTATAACTTATTAAATTTGATTTCATATCTTTCACATAAAATACATTTTTCATCTCTATTAAATTCATTTGACCAAAAGCATTGAAATAACTAACAACATTTCCTAATTTTGTTGCATTTACCTTTCTATTATCACCTAAGTAAACATTTACTGGTTTTTTAAGTTCAATACATTTATCAAAATATCTTTCGTCATTAATAATATGGTCTGTACAACCACTATCTAAAAGCCACACAATCTCATTAGAATCTACATTTCTTATCTCAGAATTTTGTACCACATGATGCTCAACCGTTGTAACCCATGCAGTATTCTTCTCTTCATTCTGTTGTTGTTGACGTTGCTGAGGAGTTGCTTGTTGCTGCTGATTATTTCTGCGATATCCACGAAAACTGCCACGTCCTCTATAAACACCTCTTCCAGTACCTTGTCGTCCTCGTGATGATCTCCATCTTTGATCATCTGATGCTTGTTTATTATTTCTACAATTTCTCTGAATATGACCTGCTTCACCACAGCCATAACATGTCCAATTTTGCTGACTTTTATTCACCATAAATACATTTGATTTTCTACCTAGATTTTCATCTTTTATAATTTTCATTTCAGCCATTTCAATTTTACTCTTTACATAATCAGCCGTTTGATCTTCCACTTTTAACGTGTCAATTAAATCACCAATATAACTATATGACTCCGGTAATGTGTTTAACATGTAATTTAATTTTTCTTTTTCAGTTACAGTTGCCCCAGCACTTTTCAACTCATTCACTGTCTTTTCGAAATCACTAAAAAATGTTGCTGAATCATGGTAGTCTTTTAGTCTCAATCTTTCCAATTTATTTCTACATACAATTTGTAATGCCGTTGATTCCTTTAAATACAAACTGTCGAACTTCTTTATTATTTCATATGCAGTTTCTTTATCACTAACAAATTTCAATTGTCTATCCGAGATCGCACTATATATGTAATTAATTGCTTTCAAGTCGTTATCATCCCAAAGGTCTTCATCAGTTGGCGTTTTTGCTCTTTCAATATTTGTTTCACATTTTTCTAACTTTAAAAACATCACTAACCGTTTTTTCCACATATTGTAATTTTGTCCGTCAAAAATAGGAATTTTAATTTCGTCTTTAGACGCCATCTTGTAATTTTTTTTATACGACACGTGCACAATAAAATTAATACCAATTTCAATCCTTTTTTTTTTTTTTATATGCCCAATCTTTTCTAATTATGAATCAAAATTAATTATTTGATTAATTATGAATCAAAGCAAGTGTTAAAACATGAGAGAGCTACTAAAAGCAGACGAATTCTTGTACGGAAGTTTAACACGGTTCATGTGAAAAAACAACTTCATGAACATAGTTTTTAGCTAGAATTCCAAATATATAGATTACTATTTTAGTTAAATTATTTATTTCTTAAATTGTTAAATGAAGAAAAGTTAAATTGTAATCACGTTTAAGATGAATAAGGACAATCAATTATTGAATTATGCATGCAAGTTGGTTTAATTGAGTCGATTTACCCGTTACACGATCTTGAAGAATTAAAAAAATTAGCCACAGTTTGGTACAAGCCATTATTTCTAAAACAACAACCATTTGAAAATATTCGGACATATTTTGGTGAAGCTGTTGCATTATACTTTATATTTTTGGGTTTTTATACAACAGCATTAATTTTACCAACAGCATTAGATATCATCCAAACATTTTTATAGTCTGAAACGCTTCCATTCTTTTGCATTTTCAATGTTATTTGGGTAACAGTGTTTTTAGAGATTTGGAAACGAAAGTGCAGTGAATACGCTTATAAATGGGGTACTATTGGTATGACAAGTTTAGATGAACCACGAGCCAATTATTATGGTCAAATGATAAAAGATCCGGTGTCAGGAAGACTAACGCCACAATATCCACGCTGGAAAACTTATACAAAAATGTATTGTATTTCTTTACCAATCGTGATATTTTGCATGTCAATTGGATTTGGTATTATGTTAATATCATTTTGGGTTGAGGATTATATTAAAACTAAAGTGTCGCCATTAAATGAGTATCGTATGTACTTAATATATTTGTCCATAAAATTACATTAGGAAGTCAAAGAGTTTTGCGGAAAATCTAGAAGACCGATGAGGAACAACATATTACTAGATAGAAATGGGAAGGTTATATGCGATCAAGAACAGGAACTGAACCGCTGGGAAGAATATATAGGTGAACTTTTTTATGGCGACAGGCAAGAAACAGGTATCGCCAACGAAAAATCTAACCTAGAAGGTTTTCCGATACTAATGACTGAACTAAAGCATGCAGTGAGAGAAGTAGGATTCGACAAAGCGACTGGAAATGATGGCATTCCTGCTGAATACATTAAAGCATTAGACGATGAGGCTCTTGAAGAAATTTTAAAACTTTTCAATGAAATTTATATCTCAGGCAATCT
Organism: Chrysopa pallens; assembly: GCA_020423425.1. Lineage (NCBI taxonomy): Eukaryota > Metazoa > Arthropoda > Insecta > Neuroptera > Chrysopidae > Chrysopa > Chrysopa pallens. Next base: position 58,967,864 of record CM035595.1, read on the forward strand.
CCCACCCGACTTTACTCGCTCTGTGTACTACCCATTACCAAAAAAACCCAATTCAAGAGAATGTTCAGACTATCGAACCATAAGTCTTATTAGTCATGTAGCCAAAATATTTTTCAAGGTACTTCTCTATAGAATTCAAACCGAATTAACAAATAACATTAGTGAATTCCAAATGGGCTTTAAAAAGGGTGTGGGTACCAGAGAAGCTATTTTTACACTTGACGCAATTGTGGATAGATCTTTGGAAAATGGTCAAGAGGTTTATGCTTGTTTCATTGATTATGAAAAGGCTTTCGATAATTTGAAACACGACATTTTATTAAAGGTGATCAGCAATTATATAAATGATCAAAATATTGTTAAAATTATTCGAAACCTGTACTATAATCAAGAAGCTGCTGTAAAAATAAAAAACGGAAAGACGAAGTGGGTCAGCATAAAGAAAGGTGTGAGACAAGGATGCGTACTATCCCCAATTCTGTACAACATCTACAGCGAACAAATAATAGGCGAAGCTCTGGACGATTGCAAAACCGAGGGGATCAAAATTAAATAACAAAATAAATAAAAAACCCAGAGTGCAATTACTAAAATGCTATGTGTGGTCAATATTGTTATACGGGTGTGAAACATGGGTGCTACGGAGTGATATAGTAAAAAGGATTGGGTCATTTGAACTATGGTGCTATAGACGTATGTTACGAATTAAGTGGGACAGTTTTACTTCAAACAACAAAGTGTTAAAGTTAATTGATCAAAACCAAGAGCTGGTCAGAGTAATAAAACAAAGGCAAGTCTCTTATTTTGGCCACATCATGCGATCTGACAAGTATTATGTACAACAGTTGGTGGAATTAGGGAAACATGAGTCTACACGAGCCAAAGGAAGAAAAAGAATCTCGCGGATGGATAATGTAAAGACCTGGACGATGATGAATCTACAGCAACTAGTACATAATGCGTCAGACAGAGAATTCTGGCGAAAAGTGGTCTCCAACATCTCTTAGGAGATATGGAACACATCATCATCATCATCATCATCAATTTGATGAATTGTGTGTAGTGGAAATGATCAATGTTATCTTCAGATTTTGGAGCATTAAATAACGCCAACAAGATGCGCTATCCATTTTAAAATAATGTTTGTATGGGGCAGTTTGTTAAAATTAATCCACCAGTTCATCCAGATTGGAAATTTTCTTCAATGCTCTAGTAACAGTTTTTTTCTCCTTTTTTAAAAAGCGCGGAAGTCGTGTCACAGCCACGAAAAATGCGTGTAAAAATAAAATGTATTTTTTAGTACGTTTTTTAGTACAATATTGGTACAATATTGGTCAAAACTTTTAGAAGAATATATTTGTGTCCTAACATTGCCTCTTTGCCAACTTTATTAAAGAAAATGTCCTGTTGATATGATTGAGTACGTTTAATTAAAATAACGAGCAAATCAATATCTTCTCCTATGAGGACGGCATTCTTTTGATATTAATCCCTTATTGCATGAATGATGGAGATGATTAAAAGATTTTTTTTTTTCTAAAAACATCTTTATTTCTCATAACATAGTTTTGAATAGGAAAAATAAATTTGTGTACTTATTTTTGAAATTACTACACGAGAGCCCATATATGGAAGGCATTGTATGCATTCTAGTGGAACCATGCTGATCAATATATGGCTTCGTATATATTAATTAAAAAATGAAATTATGTTTTATGGATATCTTTGAAACATTTTCTTTTATCATTTATATCATTCATTAATGTTAATTAACTTAACATTGATGTAGGTTGATCAAGTATTAGTGTGTGTGCTATGAGAAGTACCAACAAGTGTATGTCTTCGCCAACGATAATTGTAGTATTCTTTATTGATTTTTCAATTACTGTTTCAACTATTAAGACGTCAACATCATCACGTGATTGTCTTGTAGCAATACCAATTTCTTTGAACTTATCAATAAGAATTAATCATGACTGATAGTATATTCGATTCATTGAAGTGCACTTTACAAGATGTAGAAACGGCAGCGGTTCGTCTTAGTTGTTCCATCGCTTTGATATTTTTACTGGTATCAGAGTAATCATCAAAAATGACAACAACACAACAGCATTTGTACCGAAATTATTTGATAAATAATTAATATATTTGTTAATGATAATATTAAATGTATGATTTTTTGTCATACAACACGATGCATAATAGTCCAAGAGCCCGTGAACGCCAGACATACGTTATTTTATAAAAGCTGAAAACTCTTGTATATGTGCCTCTAGTACAGGTAAGAACGATCCCCACCCATGTTACCTGGGTAGTGGTTCCTTTGGCAGGTAGTAGGTAGTAAAGGTATATAAAATTTTATATTAAATTTGTTAATCTGTAAAACTCAATTTTTTGATATTTCATTCGTAGTAATATTAATAATCGCGTTATGCATTGTCGGACATCTACTATAGTTCCAACCCCCTGCCAGACACCCCTAAATTATAATAATTCGTAATTCTACTTACGTTAGATTGTAAAATCTGAATTTTATATATGTTATTTATGGCACTATTAAATGATGTTTTCTCAATAGCCAGACAGTTTCGAGGGTTCTATCATCCTGCCAGACGCATTGGAAGGGGCAAAAGTTGTGAGAGCGCGGAGTATGTGTAGTAACTGGAGTGAGTGAAACAGAGCGTTCGGTTTATTGCGATCTTTTACTGCGTATCAGATGTCGTTTATTTCAAATTATCTCGTGATATTCTTTTTTTAATTAATCAAGAAATTTTATTAAATCAAATAACTACAGTCTGAATACAAAATTTTTAAAACAATACTCATTAATAATTTTATACTAAATTATCAACCATGTGAAAAAACTAATAACTTGATTCATGTTATTTGGAAGTTTTCCAAAGTTTATTGTATTTAATTACAATTGAAAAATAATCTTTTAATAATTCAAGAATAATTTTTATTCAGTAATTTTCCTCATAATCACCGTTGTCGTCACTATTTTCATCTTCGTCGCCACTACTCCAGTCCTCGGATTGATCGTTATCAACATTACCCTCGTTAGTTTCTGCAAAAGTATCATAAAACCCAGTTAATGATAAACAGTTATAAATTTGTGTAAAATATTTTTATGTAATCATTACATACCTGATATTGTTTTTAAAGAATCACTAATAGTCTAAGAGCTAGCAACGTTTTCGAGAGAGAATTTCAGGTAGGCCAGTTTTTAGATATGCTATCTCTCTCACTCTCCCGGACGTCATACGGGTCACCTGGCTGGCGGTAGCGGTTGCGTACATTAGTGCGCATCGTACCTGTACAGGTAAAATATTAATTTTTCAAATAATTTTAAGAAGGTTTCTTTTTTTTTTATTATTTTAATTGAATTTTTTGACACATAAATCTATTATTGCCAGACATTTTTATTGTTGTTTCAACTGTGCCAGACGGTAATTTTGAAAAAAAAAAAAATTTTTTTTCAAAATATTTTAGTATGGCTGAAATTTTAATATGATGTTATTTAAGTATTTAAAAACTCAAAATTAATTTGCCAGGCAATAATTCAATTGATAAACCTTCAGCCAGACCGATCTAAAAGTGAAAAATGATGTGGCATCATTTTGTTTGGTCTAGAAATAATTTCCAATAAATTTAAGAAAAAGGACTAAAAACTATTAAATTAATTTGTGGATCAATACCGCATCAAAATAATACTTTATTGTTGTACAAAATTAATATAATGATCAACCTCAAGTATGAAATAAACAAAAATTTGGATGGTTATGTGAAAATTAAGGTTAGATTTTTTAATCCATAATTGTATCACAAAAAACGGAGGGATCTTGATAATCATCATCATCATCTTCATCACTGCTGTCATTTTCATTGTCATCATCGTCTTTTGAATTGTTATCGTTTAGTAAGTTATTATCTGTAATAGAATGAAAAATTTTATAATCTTTCGACAAAGAAATTTATTAGTATTTTATTTTTAATTTTTACCTTTAATAATAACGTTGGCAACTAATGATGGTAATTGCTCTCCAACAAACCAGATAAAATCGTATTTATCGTCATTTATGGTCCAACCGGAAGCTTGAGGTGATAGAGATGTTGGGTGTTTCAAATGCGCATTTCTCCAAAACTTGGTGACGTAACGAACTCGTAATAAATGTTGATATAATTCAGCTTTACATGGTGGTAGGCTTGATGGGTCAAAATTACGGAATTTTTTCTCAAAATTATCGTCTGATTTGTTAGACCGGTAAGTGTTAGAAAATAGATGGAACCGAACGTCATTGACGTTCCAAGAATCACGAGCTCCGTAAATATGACAAATTAATTTTTCTAAGATCTTAAATGTCTCATCCAGCAATTCTTCATCATCTGTTATAATATTTTGACAGGCTGACTGATACTGTTCTGATTGCTCTAACAGTTTAAAAGGTCGAAGTTTACCTTTCCGGAAAAAAGCTGGTGTGTAGTCGCATCCTGTGAGTGCGTGAAAGCACGGTAGAGCTTTCGATAAAGAATTCCCTAAAATTTCGTATACTTGATTGACGCTTATAAATCGCTCCTTATTCCCCACACCCAAATTTATCCAGAGTTTTAGTGATGCATTTAAATGATCCATGTTACCAAGAAGTATTATTAAAATATCTGTGTCTGAGCAGCGTATCACAACTTCAGCATCGACATTGATTTGGCAAATGTGATATATTGTTCGAGAATCGGCTTCTTCATGTTCTTCGAAAGATAATGAATCTTCCACAGTTTTAATAACTTTATTATTTTCAACCCGGTATGAATAGCACTTGTTGAAGTTCACATGAATTATTTTATTTCCAATGAAAGGAGCCATTTCATCACCAGCCCAATGGTCAATAAAAAAATTAACAAGGGCTTCTTTAAAATACATATTTTTAAGTTCAGCTACAAAATTATGTGGACGAACTTGATTGGGCCCGATTGTAACTTGGCTGACTAATTCATCCCAACGTGAACGCTCAAAATCTTTGATTGACGGTGTAAAATATTGATCGAAGACAATATCCACACGATTGGATTTGAATCGTAGTATCATACTCAGAAATTTTTTAGATATAGCATCGAAGGTTACAGGTATTTCTTTCATTAGGTGTAACATGAAAATAGCTATATTAAAACACGAAGGTGGCTTATCGACGTTATCACCGATTTTCTTCTCAATCAATTTAACTAATTGAGATTTATCCGTTTTACAAATACTGCCATCTGCATGGCACATTGATGTTGGCACTGGTGTCAGTGGGAATGTCAATACTTTCTCAATATCAACCTTATGAGTTAAGGATATTCCCAAATTCTCCAAAACAGATCCCTTTGCATTCTCAGCTCGACAACTTTATTTCCGAGAGTTAATTTCTTTTTTTTTGGAGCCTCAGCGAAGTTAAGTATTTTATTTTTTTTTTATTGGTTTGTCAAATCTACTTCCATCTATAGCGCATTCAGTAATGAACTGCTTCCTTAAATCCTCACCATTTTCTTCAATGTTCAGTAGGAACTCAGCTATATGTTGAGAGACCGGCTTTCCAGTAGCTATATTGTAAAGATAATCTTTGTTTAAATCTGGATCGAACGGATTACAGTTTTTTTAAAAAATATCGATAAAATTGGCAAGTTGTTTTTAAAAAATTATAATCCGATTAGGTTGTAAGTCTGCGGTAACGTCTTGTAAGTATCTTAATCCACAAACATCGAGAACATGGGAGATCAAAGCAGCCCTAATACTGTGGCTTTTTGTCCAGCGTTGACGTGCAGCTATCGAATTTGTAAAATGTGCAATACCGCTGAGACGTTTAGCTGCATCAGCATTTATAGTCTGTTCCAGTGTAAGATCAATTGGTATTCTCAAAAAAGGTTTATCTGTTCTCTTAATTCCGAAACATCCAGATTTGAAATCCTCTTCAAGTCCTGGATGTGTTTCATGAACATTCGTCAAATTCTCGTAATATTTCACACACCATCGAGCGTAGTTTGGCTGATTGACTACAAAAAATAAATTTGTAATTTTTGGAATTATATGCTTGAACATTTCAAAGTCACCCATGCGTATACTTCTTGATAAAATGATGTAATAATTAACTAGTTGGATGTAGGTCATGTAGAACTGAGCAGTTTTACCATGATCACCTTGTCTTGTTTTATCCACGAATTTTTGATATGAAGAGATAAGTCGGGATAATAACTGATTTGGTAATAATTCAGCAGTCGTAGTTGAATGGGAAATCTCAAGATTTTGATATTGTAAAAGATCATCAAAGATTTGCTCTTTTAAAAAATTGTGTTCAACTTGTTTTGTTTTTAAGTATTGATCAAAATGTAATATTTGCAAACCTACAGCCATCAACGGATGCAGACGTTTACAGCGATTAAAATGTTTGCCTTCAATGATCCCGTTCACCGAGCCTGGTGCTTTAATCTTACTTTCAACCATCATATGTGATAATCCACACTCATTGATAAAAACTCCAATCGCTTTAAAAAATGCCATCATTAAATGAAATGAGCCAAGATGTATGAAGAGATTATCAAATTTTGGGGTTTCTGTTGCCTGAATTTTGAGAGCTATTTTAGCAATGGCCAAATCATATGTTACTTGGACGTATTTTTGGTCACATTCCACACCAACTTTTTGAGCCTGTGTCATTGTCAATTTCACTACTGATGTCTCTGTTGGTGACAAATTGATTGGAGTAAGGTAGGATACTTTTTGTTTTGGAGTATTATCCTTTATAATCCTACAATTAAATCCTGTCCACATTGGAGTGTTTGGGACGTGGAAAAAGAGTGAAGCCATATGTAATAAATCAATAGTTTGTACTAAAGAAAAAGTACTCGGAATAGATTGATTTATGTTCTCAACAGGTGTTAATCGTTCTAACATTTGCAATCGGGCAGAAATCGGAACAAGTTCAGGAACAATGGCTTCAAAGGTTCGTCTTCTTTTTGCTGGTGGTGGTATCATGTCGGACTGATCACTTCTACAATCGATATCACTTTCAATAGGATCATCATTATCAATATTTTGATATATTATTCCTACGGTGTCATGCAAAGTTTCTTTTCCATTAAGAGTATCAACGTATCGATCAAAGTTATCGAAAGCTACACCTGTGCATAACGATGATTTCCGAATAATATCAGGTGAATAATTTCAGAGCGATGTACAGATGAGTAAGTAGCTTCAGTTTCCAGCTCTTCCAGTGTAGTATAGTTGCAACAATGTCCAAGACGATTAAGAATGTTAATGATTCTTCTACTACTTGTAAGACTTTTAACAGTCATACCAAGAGTTATGTGTTTTGATGGTTTAATAGTACCATTAGTCACACAAAAAATAGTATCAGAGGCCATTGAGTTGCTTAATCGATTACAGTTAGCACCATTTTTGCGACGAATATCTTTACCTCCAATCAATATTTTAAAAAATCGATCTAATTTTTCAGGAATCGTACATTCCCGATTGATTAAATCACTTGGCTTGATTTTTGATGGTAATTTTAATTTATCTATTTTTAAAATGGTGTTCCGCAGGAGTAATGCAACTTTATCAATAAGCTCATTTTCCTCGAGTCTCGTCAAATCATTATCTTCTAATAAAGTACAATCTTTATGCATGATAACTTTTTTTTTATTTTTTGAATAAATTTTGATTGCTTTTTTAAATTGTTTGAATATTTTCTCTTCAAGATAATGATTCGTCATTAAATTTACATCTGACTGAGACTAAAGTTTTAATTCATCATTGTACGTATCACAAAGAGATGATAACAGCAAACAATTTTTTTTTTAAATAACTTCTTCTTCCATTAATGATACGATTTGATTGAAAATGCACTGGTGGATACTTCGATTGTCATGCCAAGGAGTCTGTGGATTATCAGCAATAACTTTATTGTAATCGTTTAAATACCCTAACTCACACGAATGATGATAAAAAATAATTTCACTTTTTGATTGTGAATTTTCAATTTTTTCTAGCAACTCTTGATTACTTAATTTTGTCATCCACTCTGCTATTTTTTTATAAATTTTTGCATCATTTGAGGAGTGTAAGGTTTGTTGTTTACCTTTTGATTGCTTGCGATCTTTTCCACAAAAAAAACAAACTCGTGTGACATTTCAACTTGTTTCTATATTTTCCACACTTTCAGGCTCAATAATTGCATTAGAAGTGCCAATTTCTTGGATATTAACTTCTGTATGTAAATTTGGAGACGTATTATCTGGCAGAGTTTTGCTAACGCCTACCGCAGTATTTGATATCGGAGTTGTTGAACTACATGTGCTGGGAAAATCTACTGTTGACGAGAAATTAATATCAGATAAATTACGGTATTTTGCCATTAAAGCTATAAAACTGCTGTAACAATTTCTGTGATATCCATCAGTGTCATTTACCTGCTCTGGTAATTCTACACTATGATATTTAAGTTTAAAATTTACACGTATTTGTAATACTTCTTTACATTTTTTTAATTTATCTTCTACAAAAGTTATTATTTTTCTATTTTTGTCTTTACAAAAAACACATTTTAATTTATCACTAGCCATTGTAACACAATTTCATTCAAAACATTAAAAATAACAGCAACGAATACACACATATGACTAAACTGACGCCATCTTGACTACAAACAGCTGCTGTCGTCTATCTCGCTTACTTAACTAGCTCGTGACTGTCTGTACTCTTTCAACATGCCCAATTACTTTTCACTTTTAGATCGGTCTGGCTGAAGGTTTATCAATTGAATTCTTGCCTGGCAAATTAATTTTGAGTTTTTAAATACTTAAATAACATCATATTAAAATTTCAGCCATACTAAAATATTTAAAAAAAAAAATTTTTTTTTTCAAAATTAGCGTCTGGCACAGTTTAAACAACAATAAAAATGTCTGGCAATAATAGATTTATGTGTCAAAAAATTCAATTAAAATAATAAAAAAAAAGAAACCTTCTTAAAATTATTTGAAAAATTAATATTTTACCTGTACAGGTACGATGCGCACTAATGTACGCAACCGCTACCGCCAGCCAGGTGACCCGTATGACGTCCGGGAGAGTGAGAGAGATAGCATATCTAAAAACTGGCCTACCTGAAATTCTTGTTTTCTTGACGTTGCTAGCTCTCGTACTATAACATAATTTGGTAATTGATCCCCTTCAAACCATTTAAAATGGTACCGGTCATTTTCGAGTATCCAACCATTATTTACTGGGTCATATGATGTTGGGGTTTTTAAGTGAGCATTGTTCCATATAGAACATATATAATTCGCTCGCAGAAATTGCTGCAATAGCTCGCTTTTGCAAGGTGGTAAGCAACTAACGTCAAAATTTCGTAATTTTTTCTTATTGAAAGCTTCGTTTACATCAGATACTGTGTAAGAATCAATAAAAATTTGCAGCCTAGCACCATCAACATCATTTAAATCACCAACATTATACAGGTAGCAAATAAAATTTTGAATAACAAACTCTTGTTGTTTTTGATTATCTTTCTGCATAATTCTGATAAGAATTCTGCATATTGTTTTAATAATTTGAACGGTTTTAATTTAGCTTTCCTGAACAATGCAGGATTGTAATCGCATCCTGTGATTGCATGTAATCCAGGTAAGCTTTAACACAAATAGATTCTCCTAATTTTGCATGTATCTTCGTTAGGTCCACATATCTTAAGTTATTCCCAGTTCCTGTCAACATCCAAACGTGCAATTCATTATTTAGACGGTGCATATGACCCAGCATTATAGCGGCGATGTCAGAATCAACATTTCGGATTACAATGTTTGCATCATAGTTGATTTTACACGCATGGTACACTATCTTGGTATTAGCTTCTTCATGCTCCGGGCAAGACAACTCCTCAACGATACTTGACATAACTTTGTTGTATTCATTTACAGTAAAAGAATGACAATTTTTGAAATTTATATGTATTATTTTGTTATCAATAAACGGCGCCATTTCATCAGTAGCCCAATGCAAAATGAAAAACTAGGGCTTCTTTAAAATTAGAATTTTTTAATTCTTTCGCGAAGTCACTAGGACGAACTTGCTCAGGTCCTGCGATGGTATACACTAATTGTGCACTTTCAAATCGTTGAGAATGTTCGTAATCTTTTATCGATGGTGTAAAATACTGGTCAAATACAACATCAATTCTTCACGCTTTTAATTGAGTTACCATCTGCAACATTTTTTTAGAAATGTTACCGAATTTTTTTGGAACATTTTTCATTGTGTGTAACAAAAAAAAGCCGTCAATTATTGAAACAGCAATTTGAGGTGGCTCTTCATGCTCAACCTCTTTCTCTAAGCATTTCATTAAAGCAGATTTGTCGGTCTTGCAAATGGTCCCATCCAAATGGCACATTGATAATGGTACTGAAGTAATCGGGTAGGATAGAATTTTTGAAATATCAATATTGTAGTCCATTGAAATTTCTAGCATACTTCCAAATAAATCCCTTTGAATTTTTATTTCTTGAATTTTACCACCAACTTGAACTCTTTTCTTCTTTTCGTAATCTTTGGAAAAATTATCGATAGATGTTTTTTTAATAGCTTTTTCAAATCGTTTTATGTCAGATTGACATTCAGAAATAAATGCATTTCGAAGAATACCTCCGTTAACTTCTATATTTAACAAGAATTCTTCTACAGGCGGTGAGGCGGACTTCCCTGATGAAATATTTACTAATTGGTCTTTAGGCACATCTACACTGAAAGGATTAATAAATTGATCAAAAGTAGTGATAAATTTTTTCAGTTGTTTGTTGTTTATCCGGATATTATGAGGAGTCAAATCAGCTGAAACATCTTGATGAGTTTGTAGTCCTAATTCAAGATATACTTGACTTATTATGGTAGATCTCACGTCATGGTTTCGAGCCCACCGTTGTCTCGCCGAAATCGAGTTTGTGAAGTGGATTACACCTGTCAGCCTTCTTGCAGCGTCTGCATTTATTGTTTGCTTCAGCACCAGGTCAATAGGTTGTCTTGAAAATGATTTGGTAGTTCTTTTAATTCCAAAGCAGCTTTTTTGGAATCCTTCATATAAGTCAGGAAGAGTTTCGGCAACTCTCAGTAGATTGTCATGGTATTTGACGGTCCACCTGGAATAGTTCGGTTGATTACATATAAAAAAAATATTTGTAATTTTTGTTAACACTGATTAAAAATTTCCAGTACGAATACTTCCAGATAATTCCAAGTAGTAATGGATGAGATTGATATAAATTAGATAGAATTGTGATGTTTCGCCATGCTCCCCGTTTAGGGTTTGTTGCTTGTAAATTTCGTAGTTGTTCATTATCTCTTTCAGATTTTCATTTTCAACTTCAAACAAAGACATTTCACAAGTTTGAAGCCTTTTAACCTCGTCTATTATATCGTCAGTTAAAGAGACGTTATTATTTTGTAAAAATGATTGAAAATGTAGTATTTCAAGTCCTAATGCTACTAAAGGATGCAATCTTTTACAGCGATTGAAGTGTTTCCCATCTAAAAATCCATTGACTGAACCATTTGCCAGCAAACTACTTTCAACCATTACATTAGTTAATCCACAATCACGAATTACTTTACCGATAGCTTTGAAATAAGCCATCATTATGTGAAACGGTCCTAAATGAATAAATAAATTATCAAATGTTGGTTTTTCCGTAGCTTGTATTTGTAACGCTACTTTTGCTATAGCAAGATCGTAAGTCACCTGTATGCTGGGTTGCTGTACCTCTTTTGCTATTTGTTGACTTTGTTTCATAGTTTCCAGTACGACTGATGTACTGATGGTGATGCATTTATTGGAGTCAAATAAGATATCATTTGTTGTGGACAGTCATTATCAATCCGACTATTGAAACCAACCCACATAGGTACATCTGGTAATTCCAAAGCATGACTAACCATCCATATGTTGTCCATTTCAGTGTATTTTCGAGAGTCTACAGAGTCTACATCATCGACCGATTGTAGCAAATCACTTGTCATTTTCGGCTTTTTAGGGTATGGAATTTCATTAAAATCTATTGCATCTAATGTTCTTCTTCTTCTTTTTTCATTTTTTTTATTCAGCGAAGTGTTTTCTATCGGAGCTTTCGGACGTCTCACATTCTTCAGTTGTTATAGTTTTGTCAATCGGCGAAATGTTTTCAGCATTTTCATTCGTAGACATCTCAGATTCTCCACTGGTATCTGAATCAATATTTTGATATATAATTCCAACTGTATCATGTAATATCCTTACCACTACTCGTTTCAACAAAACGGGCAAAATTATCATACGCCACACCAGTAAAAAGATTTGGCTTTTTTACAATTTTTTCAGGGCATAAACTAGATTTTTCTATCGACGTAAACGTGCTTTCCGTTTCTAATTCTTCCACGCCTTGATAACTGATGCAGTGTCTATCTATTTATAATATCAACTATTTTTCTACTGCTCGTTAAACTTTTCAGAGTGATACCTAACATGATATGTTTTGACGTCTTAACTTGACCATTATGGACTCCGTAAATAACATCTTGACTATAAGAATTAACCAGACGAGCACATTTGGGGCCACTTTTCGTTTACTCCTACATCCACCAAGAATAGTCTGATAATTCTTGAGGTATTGAAACTTCTCCTGATTTTAAATGCTGTGACGTAATATTTTTAATTGGTAATTTTTTTTTTCTATTTGGAGTATTAATTTTCTCAGAATCAATGCAGATTTTTGTAAAATGATTTCTGTCTGTAAATTTTCAAGAACTGAATCATCTATTGCTTGTAAATGTTTAGGAGCTATTATTTTCTTATTACGAAAATTGAAAAATTTTATGTCCTTAGAGAATACTTTCAAAATTTTTTTCTAAAGGTGTTGTGCTTTAAAAGTAGTAGTCGTATCAATAGAATTTTCTTCAAGCATTTTTTGTAATGAATCAATATATAAGTCATGTAAATGCGTCAATAAAAAGCAGCGTCCTTTTTTAATCACGTCTTCGTTTATGATTGTACTAATTTCATTAAAAACTATTTGGTGATACTGTCGTTGATAGTGCCCCTCCGTTTTGTTAGGTTGTGCTTTTAAAGAAGATAACTTATTATAAAAACTAACCTGGCATTCTGTATGATAAAAAAATTTTAGGCCAGGAAAATTATTCAATTTATTTAAAAAATCTTTATACTCTTCATGACCTTCAATCTTGGAATTGACACTAACTTTAAATTCATGGACATCAGCTGCATGAAGCGGAAGCATCTTCGATTTCAACTTTTTTTTCTTTCTGTCACAAAATATACAAACGACCTCGTTGTCATTACTACCAGCAATATTATCAGCCGAAATATTTTCGTCTTGAGTTACAATATTATTATTACTAACATCCGGTTGAGAAGAATCAGAGTTACCTTGAAGAGTTGAAGATTGTACACCAAATGATTCAGAAATTGGAGTCAGCTGTGATATCGTAGAAGATTCTGTAGCTACAGACTGTAAATAAGATTCATCTTGTGATGTTGAAGGTTGTGTTTCGATTGACTGAGAAGGTAAAATTTGTTCTGATTTTGTTATAAATTCTGTTGATGGAGATTGTAAATCAATTGGTACTGAACTCAACTCAAGGGTTGATGACGAGGTTGGAGATGAGTTGCCGGTAACTGCACAACTTTGTTGATTTTCATTTCCTTTCTTTTTTTTCAGCACTTAAAGATTCACTGCTAAAATACTTTTTCATAAGACCTGTAAATGCTTTATACCATCCTCGGTGATAACCACTGTCTATATATTCAACTGGTAAAATAATGTCTTTATATTTGAGGTTATGTATTTTTCTTAATTTTAAAATATTTTTACATTTTTTATAAGTCTCCTCGGAAAATATCACTAGATCATCACCACTTTTATTACAGACAAAACAAACTAATTTTTCGTCACTCATGATAACAATTTATTAAAACTGGATCACATTTATTTTACAGATAACACAAATTAATATTACAACATTTATTATGAGCATATAACCGTTCACCGAATAATACAGAATAAACGACAGCTGATGCGCAGTAAAAGATCGCAATAAACCGAACGCTCTGTTTCACTCACTCCAGTTACTACACATACTCCGCGCTCTCACAACTTTTGCCCCTTCCAATGCGTCTGGCAGGATGATAGAACCCTCGAAACTGTCTGGCTATTGAGAAAACATCATTTAATAGTGCCTCAAATAAAATTCAGATTTTACAATCTAACGTAAGTAGAATTACGAATTATTATAATTTAGGGGTGTCTGGCAGGGGGTTGGAACTATAGTAGGCGTCTGGCAGGGGGTTGGAACTATAGTAGGTGCCTGGCAATGTATAACGCGATTATTAATATTACTACGAATGAAATATCAAAAAATTGAGTTTTACAGATTAACAAATTTAAGATAAAATTTTATATACCTTTACTACCTGCTACCTGCCAAAGGAACCACTACCCAGGTAACAAGGGTGGGTATCATTCTTACCTGTACTAGGGGCACATATACAAGAATTTTCAGCTTTTATAAAATAACGTATGTCTGGCGTTCACGGGCTCTTGCTCTATAAGAAATCCATCATCGATTATGTATGTTGCATTATCACAAACTACTTGATAATTATACACTGAGAAAAAAAAATGAGTAAATTCAAGTAAAAATACTTTACTTAAGTATTTTATATTCTTCAATACTGCCGAGAAATAATTTTCTTGATTGTACTAAACAAAAATCTTGATTCAAGAATTTAAAAAATTAAAATCTAGTAATTAAATTCTTAGATACAAGCAAAAAAAAATTTAATGGAAGAAAAAATATATTTAACTTAAACATCTTTTGTACTTGTATATATTGCCAATTTACTGAATTCAAACCTTTTTTTAGTTTGAATTTAGTAAATTGACTATATACATTAGTACAAAATATGTTTAAGTTAAATATATTTTTTCTTCCATTAAATTTTTTTTTGCTTGTTTCTAAGAATTAAATGTTTATTTCAAATAATAATTACAATAAAAATAAAAATACACATACACATACTTAATAAAAGTAACTTAATTATTTATTCAGAGTATTATTTTTAGCATGAATACATAAATTAATATAAATACTATCAATCATTTAGTACAAGTAACTTATTTTCTAACCAATGTGATAAATAGCATTTGTAGTCTGTCAAGGTTTCATGTGGAATTAAATCCCATTCTTTGCGCTCATCTATTTCAAAAGCTTGTAAATGCTCTATAAATTTTTTCGTGTGAAATTTAAGTACAAGGAAAAAAACTTGATTAAATTTATCAACAATTATATACTTAATTTTGTAAAAATATGGTAAATTTTGATATATTAATTTTTTTTTTATCAATGAATTGAATGAATTAACTTTATAGATAGTGCCATTCATATTAACCCATGAGCTATAAACTGAGCAGTCTTTTGAGTCAACTAAAAGGTCTATTTCAAATTTAGTAAAATCATTTAAGTCCGTTAATTTAGTCATTTCTTTAAGACCAGTAATTAAACGATTGGTAAAACAATATATTCTGCAACAAACCGTGAACATTGATTAAGTTGAATTTTCACCGCAATTGAATGAGCAGGATTTAATCGAGATCTGTTATTTTTAGCGACAGTGGTAACATCTCTATGCTTTGCCTCAAACCGTATTGTAGCAAAGTGTTTAAGTGGTCCAAATTTTAACATTATCCGGGGATAGTGCAATAAATTGTGATGTTTTGGTTTTAAATTCTCATTTGATAACTTTAGATACAGTGTGTGATGTTCATGGATTAACTTTTCTAATTTCTCGCAAAGTTTATTATTATAAATACGCCGCATTATTAAAGACATAATTTTTCTCAACAAAAGATATAATTTCCATACTGTATTGTTTTCCGGTATAAGGTCACCAACAATGAGGGATAAATGGTCGACAAAAAAAGACATTTCGGCCGCTGATAAAATTAGATTTTTATTTTTAAGAGCACTTGAAGGTATATTGGAGGGAGCATTAAAAACAGCACTGTCGGCTCCAAAATATTGCAGACGTGAATTCAAAGTTTTAAGAGAAAAATAATTAAACTCATTTATTAGAGAATATAAAATTAGTCCTATCTCATATCTACAAATACCTTCATTAAGGTCGTGAGTAGGATCAAGAATAGCATTGTCTATTATTGAATAAGATGATACTCCGTGAAAAACGTATTGCTCCTTAATGCCATTTGTCTGATTTTTTACGTCTGTTTCATAGTTTTTAATATTCCGTAAGAGATTGGTATTTTCTTTCAATAATTTATGTGAACTATGTCCATCTACGAAGCAAATCCGACAACACTGCGTCTTATTAAAGCTTGCTGTATACCCAAGAATTGTATTCAATCCTAGATTGTCACCTATTATTGCAATCAGCGCAAAATAAACTTGTTTTTTTACTCCCAATATATTAATTTCTATACCATTTTTGTATAAGTTGGACAGTTGATCAATAACTTTAGCAAATATAACATTATTTTGTAAATTTCCATCGTGATCTTTATGGTTAACCGCGAGGTAACCATAAATTTCAAAAGGTATTCCTACAATTGTATAATACACGGCCCCAAGTTTTTTTTTCCGCGATTGGTGCCTAAAGGATTATTTATTTCGACGTCATCAAAATACAAAATTAAAGGAAAAACGATTTTGTCTAAAAAAATTCTTTTAATATTTTTCCAAATTTCGGTTTGAAATACGGACTCAATTATGGTTTGGTTTTCCTGTTTTTTTATAAATGATATAATATAATTAAAAACGTTTGGTAATTCTAAAAATTCTTTTAATATTATATCCATCGGTACTATTTCTATATTTGATTTTATAATTTTAGTTTTATTTAAATTCTTTTCTCGGCACAATTTTAAAGAAGATTGAATCGCAAATGACTGGGGTGGGGCTCAATGAATACTCCTAGATCAGTAAAATATTTTAGTGTTAGGTGTTCAGTTTTAAAGTTATCCAATGAATGATGAATTATTTCAAGCATTTCAGATATCTCTTTACGACTACTACAATCACAGTTTTTTATTCTTGTCTTTAGGTTTTCTATGCAATTTTCATGATAAAATTGATGTATAGATGACAGAATATGATTTGCGAAAGATCGTGAAACAGATAATTCCCCATATAATTGTGCAGCTTGTTTATTGACAGAATATGAAAACTTAGAAATATCTATTTTTTTTTCGTTATTCACCTCAAAAATAACTAATGCCCATAGAGGAAAGTACCACGGGCCCAAGCTTGGCCCAGGCTTGGCCCAAGCATGAAGGACTCTGGGCCAAGCTTGTAAGCCAGGCTTGGCCCAGTCCTGGTATAAGTCTGGAGTGATAACGATGGGCCATGTCTACCTCCCAGGCTTGGCCCATTCTCTAATGCCAGGACTGGCCCATGCTTTAATACCAGGACTGGCCCATGCTCTAATGCCAGGACTGGGCCATACCTACTTCCCAGGACTGGCCCATGCTTTATTACCAGGTCTGGCCCATGCTCTATTGCCAGGACTGGGCCATAATTACTTCCCAGGACTGGTCCATGCTCTAATGCCGGGACTGGGTCATATTTTGCATTTATTAAAAAACGGGATTAATAATTAAGTACGCATATAAACAATAGCTCGATTTTTGATATCTGAATGTTGTTATATTAGCTGAACTACATAAAGTTTTTTACATTTTAATTAATAAAATACATTATAAGCTAACATCCTATAATGAAAAAACAACTTTTCGAGTAATTATATAACTTATTCATTAAATAATCTTTTTTTTTATCTTTATTTTATCCTTATATTTTTTTTTTTTTTAATATAATTTTTAGTATTTAATGTTTCACTGATTATTATCTAACGATATATTATTAATTAAATATTAATATTAATCTGTCGAATTACTTAAATTAGCCAGTCAGTAGAATAAAATTAAATGATTAAACAACAATTTTTGTTATATATCTTAATCAATATTTTTATTCCCTCTGGCGCTGAGCGCGTCCACCGTCTCTGTCTTTTGCTCCGGATAAAAAGGTACTAACAGCAGTTATCACTGATATTTTTTCTTTAACCGTTTGATATTTTGCCATTAAAAATTCTGCAAGCATAAAAATGATATTAGTTTATTGATATTTCACATTTATAAATAAAGCATTAACTTACTCACCATAATTTTATAAATTTCAGTTTCCTTGAAGCTCTTTTTCCCGACGCCTTTTATTTTTCTGCCACAACCGCTGTATTCTAGTTGAACTTCTTTTTTGATGATTTTCTCCAGTATCTTGTGGACATCATCTTCATATTTTTTACATCCAGCCGGCACCGTTTGAAATATTTCAATCTATAAATCATGAACACTTTGTTTAATAAAATGTAATTCATTTGTAAATAATATTCACATTATTCTTTAGTAATTTGTATATAATATTTTCATCATTTGTAAATAATTTGTAAATACCAATGCATTCCGTTTTTCTTCAATAATTGCTTCGAAGTTTTAGGTAAATCTTCGTGTCCTTCTTCTCGCAATATTGTCAATAATTCTGTTACGACGTTTAATGTTAGTATATTTAAATTATTTAATGTCCAACAGCGGAGTTTCTCACTTAATGTTTTTTTCGTTGTCACTTCACTATGATGCTGTGCAGAACTATATGCAGCATCGTCTGGAAGTTGATCATAATTGTTATTTTTCACGAAATCACTGTTATTACCTTTTAATTCATTATCACTATCACTGCCAGAATCACTATCACTAGTACTGTTAAAGTCATTATTCAAATTATTACTATCAAACGCTTGTAAATCATTTAAGTCTGCACTGCTTCTAACCTTACTTATAGAGCTGAGGTTTATGGTTGGAATATTTAAGCTTTGACTGTTTTTAAACTTTTCTAGCTTTATTTAGGACACGCCACCTTTGAACTCTAAGGTACGCAGAAGACATGATTACTTTTGACAGTAATAAATAATAAGAAGTGTGTCTTGAAAACTTGTCGTACAAAATACACTGACTAATCACTGAAAATCGGATTGACAAAAAACATAATGAAAACAAGTATGGCTGCCGATGGGGCGCCAAACGAAAATACTCGAATCACGCCGTATGTGACCGAACGGCTTAAGCTAGAGTCCCTGTTGAACAGCCAAGGCTGAGTTACCCAGACTTGGCCCAAGCTCGGATAATCAGAGGCATGGCCAAGGCTGGGTTACCCAGTCTTGGCCCAAGCTCGGGTTTTCAATGCATGGCCAAGGCTGGGTCAACCAGTCTTGGCCCAAGCTCGGATAATTAGAGGCATGGCCAAGGCTGAGTTACCCAGTCTTGGCCCAAGCTCGGGTTTTCAATGCATGGCCAAGGCTGGGTCAACCAGTCTTGGCCCAAGCTCGGATAATTTGAGGCATGGCCAAGGCTGGGTTACCCAGTCTTGGCCCAAGCTCGGTTAATTAGAGGCATGGCCAAGGCTGGGTTACCCAGTCTTGGCCCAAGCCCAGGTTCCCAATGCTTGGCCAAGGCTGGGTTACCCAGACTTGGCCCAAGCTCGGATAATCAGAGGCATGGCCAAGGCTGGGTCACCCAGTCTTGACCCAAGCCCAGGTTCCCAATGCTTGGCCAAGGCTGGGTTACCCAGTCTTGGCCCAAGCCTGGGTTCCCAATGCTTGGCCAAGGCTGGGTTAACCAGTCTTGGCCCAAGTCTGGGTAATCATTGGCATGGCCAAGGCTGGGTTACTGAGGCTCGGCCCAAGTCTGGGTAATCATTGGCATGGCCAAGTCTGGGTTACCCAGGCTCGGCCCAAGTCTGGGTAATCATTGGCATGGCCAAGGCTGGGTTACTCAGGTTCGGCCCAAGTCTGGGTAATCATTGGCATGGCCAAGGCTAGGTTGAACAGTCTGGCCCAAGCACGGGCCAATACAGGAACGCCGAATGCAGGCTTCCCAGTACTGGCCCAGGCATGGCCCCTTTGTCAACTCTGGGGGTTTCCTGCATGGGTGGTTTTTCTACAGGAAGATTTTCTATTGGATTTTCTTCAATATTATATAAATTTATATCTTGACATCTTACTACGCTATTTATCACGTCAATCGGTTTACTTTTTTTATTATTATCAGTAAGACGATTGTGAATTTGATTACAATGTTTTCTGTATCCATATAAATTACTAAAAGATCGAAAGCAATCATCATAAGGACAGTTGCAAGGATTATTCATTTCTAATTTGTGACGACATTTTAAATGAGTCATCAAATCAAAATCTGTCGACAAATTATTAGAGCAAATTGGACATGGAAACATTGTAATCAATTTTTATGTTAATAAATTAATGTGTACAAATTAATATAAATAGTCAGTCAGAATACTAAAACTTATAAAATATACTTAAATCTCATAAGTAATAGAGTCACTAATAAAAGATATTTAAGCTCAAAACTAGTAATATAAAGTCAAATATTAAATCGTTAAATTTAATTTAACATCAAGTTAAATAGTTATTTTAAACATTAATTTTTTATAATAAATCAAATTTTTAAACCGTTTAAAAGATCAGTATAAAATAAGTCAGATAAAAAATTGGAATATTTTATCTTAAAAGTTACTGCAAAAAATTATTCTTAATTTTTTTTTTTTTGTTTCTTACGGCTTATTGATTGAGATTCTTCATTGATCTCTGAATACTTTCTTTTATTTTCCAAATCATTGATAATATCACTTGCAGAATCTTTGTCCCACTCAGTCTTAAATTTGTAGAGGCTTACTTGGATAACTGTCCACAAACGTTCGCTCTGTCTTGGATAAGAAGCATGAAGAATGTGAAAAAATTTAAAGCAAAAATCAAATGCTTCAATTGTTGGCTTAAAAGGGTAGATTGATTATGTCATCAACTACCACGTACGACGCAGAAATATTCGTTTCCACACCACCATGAGGTAGAGAAATCGGCGGATTTTTTTTATCGTGGTATCCCCAGTAGGTCTAATCCACATCTGACTCACTATTTAAATATTTAGGTCAATTTCCGTCGCTTCATTCTTCTTGACGGACCAGGTGTTGGGTCTTCATCGTCTTTAATACCGATTGAAATATCGAAGACGGAAGTTTCTTTGGCATCATCGACGATGGGATCATCAGTTTCATCGTGGTCCTCTTCGTTCTCGATGTCATCGTTTATTTGCTCGAGAATAGTGTCCGTTTCTTCTTCTTCAATGTCGTCTTGTGACGGAAATGGAGAATTATAGCAAGAACCACCACAGTTCGTACACACAACGGAGCACTTTAGTCCTGCTTTTCTGCATCCGCAAGCTTTTTCACAACCTTTCTTGCATTTGCAAGAAATAAGTTTCAGTAAGCTTTCTGGAGCAGGAGGATCGAATGTGGTAACAGGAATGAGCCCGTTCTTGTCTTTTTTCCATCCCCATTGTTCTGCATTTTTTTCGTTTCCATACCATTGCTGAATTTGGTGATAAGTTCGAAACGAATTTTGTCGTGCTGCTGCTTCTGTTGGTGGTAGCGACGCAATATTAAATTTTCTCTTATATGCTGATGCTGTGAAGCATGCATATCTATAATTATTTAGAGATGTACTTTTTCGACTTTTCACATCGCTGTAGCCGTATAATGCGACAAGGAAACGTTCTCCAGCTTTAGCAATGACTTCTGGATCTGCATTTGGATTTTTAAATACTTCGATAACCGCGTTTAAGTCTGGGTTTTTTTTGAAGTACTTTAATTAATTTCATTTTTCCTTGATAAAATAATGCTGATGTGGTATCACAACCACTAAAGGCATGTAAAAATGCAATATGATTTGCGGCTGTTTTATCTTTTATACTGTTTATGGAGTATATTTGTCGTGAAATTTTTCCTTTTCGTGGTTTGAGGATGTATATATTTGGATGCGTTGATAGCGCTGTAAAAAGAACGAGAAGATCTATATCTTCACCGACAACTACAACGAAATCAAATGCCAATGAGAAGTTTATTGCGGTATGAATTATTAACGTATCCGCATCTTCGGTGGCTTGTTTAACCACGAAGTGTTCAGCTTCAAATTTTATCTTCAACATTTCAATGAGGCGGTTTTTGTTTGCATCGTTACCCAGGAATTTACTTTGTGATACAGTTGGCGTCATTGTTTCGTCGAAAATTATGTCGACTGAAGCAGTTTTTCGTGATCGTCGGGATCGTTCTACATATTTGGTACTACGGGCTGCTACATCTTCTGGATATCCGTCAAATACTATAATGGCATTGGAGGTGTAGTGCGATCGGACGTAAGTTATGTATTTATTGCAAACAGATGAAAACGATTCGCCCTGTTGCCAAACGACTCGGTGTAATAAATATCCTAACTAGACATGGTAGACTAGTAGTTAGGTAGGTTTTCATTTTATGGAACAATATTTAACCTTCGTATAATTTTTATAATTTACAAATCACAATATGAACAGTTTAAAGTAAATATAACACGTTGGCGTGGATGTATAATGGTTTACGGTGCTCGTACGCCGAAACTATTGATTTTAGGAAAGTAAAGGTGAAGACATAAATTGTAGGAAATTTTCTCTACTTTTATTTTGTATAAATATGTTTTTCCTGTAAAATGCGCCAGAAAGGAGTTATTATCAAAAAACTGCTTTTCGGCGCCATTTTTTCAATATGGCGGCGCGAGCGGCAGCCATACGAGGTGGCAAAGTTGGAATTTGGCAAGAGCATCCCAAAATCTATAAAATTGCCAAATTTCAAAACTCCCGGAAAACTTTCCAGGTAAAAATACTAAATGACTGTACTAAAATATGTTTTAACATAAAAAAATTTTCTTTCTAAACATAATAAGTAAATAATGTAAAACGTAAACCAATATAAAAATTTTCAGAAAATTTTGAATTTTTAATGTAAATATTTTACAAATATATGGTGGTTTCTTTTTCATCACAGAACCAGTACTTCTAAACGCTGAAACCTATCGGAGTACGGTTTTTCGATCAGGCACTGCACCATGACGTCACACTCTAAAATATTGACGAAAAATACGTTGCACTGTGACTACAGAATCATTGTTTCTAAAAAACTGCTCTACAACGAACACACGATGTTGTACGCTCCAACGCTCCATGGCGACTGAAACGGCATTGCATGGGCTGTCTGCTAACATTCGTTCAAGGTC
This sequence comes from Chrysopa pallens, assembly GCA_020423425.1. Taxonomy (NCBI): domain Eukaryota; kingdom Metazoa; phylum Arthropoda; class Insecta; order Neuroptera; family Chrysopidae; genus Chrysopa; species Chrysopa pallens. The sequence continues at coordinate 58,991,107 of CM035595.1, forward strand.
CATACCCCCTCCCGTCGCCGCGTACTAGCGGTTCGAAAAACATGCGTTTCCTCTGCACCATCCTGTATATGCCACAAGTGAAGAAATGTATAACTTCTGTCGACCTGGGGTATTTCAAATAGATTTCAGGTGTCATTCACAATTCTACGTTGTTATTTTTTTTTTCTTTAAATTGTCACTTACTATTAATATTTCAAGAAGATTAACTATTATTAAAAGACGTCGGTAAAGTTGGTTACTAACATAAGGGTTAACGTTTGTAGGCAACGCCAAATTTCTACTACATTACCATCCAATTATAATTCATTGCATATAAAACATGTATCATTCATTATGAAAACTATTCAAGAGTTATAAAAATACACGTTATAAAACAAATGTATATTGGTGATTTTTTTAAAAATGATTATGAAACAACTTACTGTTTTACATACATCATCTTCTATTTCTGTCTTTTGACCTGAATCTTCAACAATTTTCAACTCATTTGAACAATCACAGCCACAGACACAACAACCAAATCCATGGTTACAGATTTGTTTTCTGGTACAATATATGATAAATTACTTTTCACTGAATGTTATCATTATCTATTTTTTGAAAATGTATGATGCATCTTAGATTTAACAGACATTTAAATGGTGTTTCATAGACAATAATATCTTATAGAACTGTACTTACGAATAGTGTAGCGAAAATATATTAAAAAAAAAAAAAAAAATGGGTGCGTGTACTTATGTACGCGCGTGAGAAGTTATACTTCTTTGGCATCATTAAAAAATAGTTTTTAATTGCATGCAAATAATTAATAATTAATACATTAACAAAATTAACAATTAAATAACATTATATAACAATTGCTGCCATTTCTACAGTGTTGTACTACGGTTCACGATTCATTTCAGTGTTAATTAAATCAAATGCAGTTCAATTTGGCGAATTCATACCGAAATGAGTGAGTGATAAGTTGGTTATGACAATGCAAAGATCCTCAATAGCAATCAATGCTTCATTTTACATAGCGTCGCTGAATGTTATCGTTAGATCGTTGCACCGTGTACGATGTTGATGCAATATATCATCAGTCATTGAATCTTTGTGATTATCCCACAATATCTGTGCTCGAGCTGGGAAACATGTAGTCAACACTACAGCGAATAGTAGACGAATTTGTATTGCTGTACAGTTCAATGCAGCTTCAGCAAGCAAACACTCCCACTAGGGATGTCGGAAATGCAATAAAGTATCGATATATATCATCGTATCGATGTTTTTTGAAAATATCAATATTGATATTGATATTTTTATTAAAAAATATCGATATATCGATATATCGGTATGATTTGACAGAGAATATTCGTTCTCTAAAAATTAATTTATTTGGTCTAATCTAATTCAATCATTTCTAGATAAATATTAATTAATATACATAATTTTTAATAAATCAAAGAACCATTCAAAAATTTTTATTATTTATTAATCAAACCAATATTTATCTGATACAGACATAAGAAAAACTCTTTGATTTACGTGCTCGGCTGTAAGCCTACTTCTGTTGTTGGGTACTGCGAGATTTACAGCAGATCTTTCTGAGGAAACCGAGGACGCAGGCGATATCAAGTACTTAAGAGCTATGTCGGAAAGGACTGGGGTAAAATGGTGACAATCAAACCAGAATTTTTTTGGATTCTCTTTTCTGGGTATTATAGGCTAATCTAGATATTGTTTCAGTTCGCTAGGCATACCATCACTGGTTGACAGTAAACCGGAGTTTGCTGAAGCTGCAGCGATATCTATCATAATTTTTTCATGTCCAGACCACAACGACGGCGAAGAATTTTCTGAGTTTGAGAGAATTGTAGTAGTAGGTCTGAGTTCACGTGAAAGTTGTCCTCTACGTCTATGTTCTAAACGTATTTCTTTTGACACTGCGGTTATTGCAGTGGAAACAGCTAGTGCGGAATTAAAATGAATACGCTTAAAGCCAGGGTCTAAAATTGTTGCTTTAACAAGATGTAAATGTCGCTCCAGTGGTTATAGTTTGGCAATAACCAAATTTAGCAAACTCTTCTGAACAGCAATACCAAATTCGGTGAAAGGTTTTACTTGTTCAAGTCCTTTCTGAAGAAAATTTGCAATGGGGATCGCTAAACTAGCAGTCACGTACTGATCGCCGCTAATTTCTTCAGTATCTTGCTTAAATGGGGTAAGCAATATTATTAGATCTCGTATCACACTTAACTCTGATGAAGTAATCATGTCAGGTGCGTTCCGCTTGGTTGCCAAAATCTTAGCCACAATAGCTGATAATGTATTGAATCTTTCCAACATATCAAGACATGAATTCCACCTTGTGCTTACTGATTGTATAAGTGTCAACACTTGTCCCTCTTTCTTTTGTCCTTCTTGCTCTGCTCGTAAATTGTCCATTGCATTAACATATTGTTTAAAATATGTAACGATGGCTTTGACGCGATTGGCAATTTGTAGAACTGGTGCATTATCTCTTGTTGCGCCATCCACTATTAAATTCAGCAAATGCGCGATGCAAGGAATTCTTTTTCCATTTCCTAAAAATTGCTTCACTGCAGCAACCATGTTAGCACCACCATCAGTGATAATTGATGCAATGCAATCTTTTTCTATTGTAAACTCTTCGGTAATATTTTCAAAGCATTCTTTTATATAATCAGCTGTGTGTGCCTATAGAAAAGAAGACCAATATTAGACCACTTTATTAGATTTATCATAACTTATTATTTATTTTATTTTTTATAATTTAATGCATTTATTTTATACTTTACTTCTCCGTGCCGTCAATGTCACCGTTTCTTGCTCAGGACAACAGTTATCTGCAGTGTTGAGAAAATGCGCTGTCATTACAATGAAACTTCGTGTTAGTAAGATGAGTTAGTAAGAGTTAATATATCACTTGTTAAAGCAATATTATTTATCTCACTTAATTTTTTTTTTAAATGGCTTTGGTAGTGGCATATCGTTGTTCCATTAAGCCAGTTATCTGTAATGAGGAATGAATAATAAAATAATATTTAAAAAAATATTTAAAAATAAAAAAGCGAAGATAATAATTAATATTATAGTTTGCTTACAGTAGTTCGTGATGGAAGCTTATAGCGTGGACAAATTACACTGATAAATCTTTTCAATCCAGATTTTTCTACACAAGATAGAGGCATGTTGTCTTTGCAAATCATGAAGATCAAAGCTTGATTTATTTGGCTAGATTTTTTATTGGGAAAAATAATAAAATTAGAACATACTCCTAGAACTAAAATATAAACAATACAGTAATCTGATATCAGTAAAAAATACCTTCATAACTTGAACTTCTTTCAAATATGTCTATAAGTGTAGTCTGTTTCCTCAAGTCTTTACTCTGACCATCTTTAGAGGATTCAGTCTAAAAAAAGTTCATCGAATATTTAGTACATATTTTATTACACTTGTCGTCATAAATAGTATTAAGTTTAAATAGAAACACTAAAATATAAATTTATCGATATCGATATTTTTAGTAATTAATTACACATTATTAGTTGACTGGTTATTAGTTATGTTATGAACAAGTGCTACTTAGATTCTAAAGCTATGTTGGGTCTTGCACAAATAAAATACTTACACCAGTATCATCGTAAATCGCAGATTCAGACAACTCCATGAAGTTATTTTCTATCTCAGCAGGTTCATTAGTAATGGTAATAGTTGAATTAGTCGACGAAATGGGTGAACTGGTTCTTATTGACATTCGTTTAGGTTCTGAAGCCCTTGGTGTAATATTCACTTCACTTGACTTTTTAAGTTGCAAAAACGCATGGTGATGCTTATTTTTTAGATGTGCAGATAAATTCGTCGTATTGCCACTGGTTTTATATGTTTTTCCACACAGATTACATGAAACGTTTTGTTTGTCTATTTTTTTGAAAAAGTTCCATACAACACTAGACATGACATATAAAACAGAAATCTACTGCAATGTTCAAATTATTTTCTTTCTATCAATTGATTATTGATTTATTGTTTGAGAACTAGGTGGATACTCAAGTACAGAAATACGCGCGTTTTGAGGTTACAATATATGAGTCAGTCGTGGTAATAATACGGACGGGCAGTTGAAATTGAAATTGACTAACAGAGTTGCCAACTTAAAAACCAAATTATAAAACAGCAAATCAAGTCGACCAAAAACAAAAAATACATAAAATATAATTTGTTAAAAGATGTTAGTATAAAAAAAGTATTTTCTTTTACGGATTTTTTAATCTTAAAACTTATAAATGTTTATTGGTCTGAAAAATATATGGGTTTTTATACCTTTTCGATACTTAGAATTTTATATCGATACATAGATATATCGATCTATTAAATATCGCTCAAAAATATCGATATATTGAAAAAATAATGTCGATGTATCGATATTTTTTCAACAAGCCTAACTCCCACTGGTTCTCGTCTTCCAGCAAGCCAAGTGCAAGGCATGCGTCTTTATATGTTGGATACTGCTGCCCATTCACTTTACGTATATCTTGAAATGATAATGGGCCAGTAACATTAACCAACCACAGTCGAAGATAAAAGCACTCAGTGTGTCTTGGATTGACTGTAAATAATCGCCCCCAAAGCGTTCGATTTAAGTAAATTGAGATATGCATCAACTGGTGAGCCTTGCTTGCGGGGCATCCATTTTTTTGTTTGAGCTCCTATGAAATAGCGTGGTACTTGTGAATAAAGTAATGTTCTTACAAAGACACCAAAATCATCCGTACGATTACACAATTCAAAAAATGCAGTGAGTGTAGTTTTAGGTGGATTTAGCACGATCAATCAACTGTCTCGTTCGTGAAAATTACACGCTGACCGTTTTCAAGATGGACGGCTAAGTGAACAACTGCTGGATCCCATTGGAGCTGATGTACCGACCAATTTGGTAGAGCGTAATTTTATCGTTTTTATTCATTGGAGGAGTATTTACATTAGTGTTTTCTACTCTAAACACAGCCATATCACTGCCTTTATGAACATACTTGCAAATATATTTGATGCTCTTCACAGAACTGCAAAACTTAACATTAATATGAGCATTGTATGTCATGCTTAGCAGAGGCGAATACGGCCCCACCCAACGATTGTCAATGTCAATGTCTGTGTTGCTGATATTTTTAATAAATGATTGTCCGCCATTATCGGGATTTCTTCGACGATATATTGGATATCCGTCGGTATTTGTTATCGTATCATTAGTGAAATCTTTAGGGAAATTTGAGTACATTTTCCATCTGCCATGCAAGGCGATGAACGATGAAGAGTACCGCATGGACCATGGATCAGTTTTGCTGTAACAATATCAAACAGCACTTGATAATTCCAGCTATGCCAACCTTGTATTCATCTTATTCCTGAAGCAAATTATCTAATTGTCCACTTTGGTGTAAACTTCTTACGTTTCAAGTAGCTTATCCGTATATTTTTATTTTTATGTAATTGTAATTTAGTTTAAAATTAAAAATAAATAAAAACATAAAATATAATATTTACATATTGTGGCTACATGACTACCAAAGCATTGGTTAATTGTGCGCATGCCTAGAGGGACATGGTACAAGTAACAGAAAAGTCAAGTCGGTCAGTCGATATAATTGATGAGATATACTTGAGTGTAACACAACGCATATGTTGATTAAAATACTATGTAATAAAAATTGATATTTGCATTAATAAATATAATTTAATAAATGTGTAGTTAATTTCATTAACGCAACGTAACTCACATTATTTTGAGCAAAATCTTCAATGTGTGGCACGGGCTCTGATTTTTTTGAAAATGTACATGGTTTGGTACATCTTTTTGCTAATTCACCGAAACGCGAATGATAAAAACAGACACCTTGTTTGGTCTTGTCTTGTTCTTTGGTTCGGCTTTTAGATCGCGTTCGTCTTGGCTTACCACCACGACGGTGATCGTCGTTTGAATTTCTACTATGGACCAACGCTGCTACCTCTTTTTTTAGTTCTTTTGTCATTTTACTAATTAATTCCGTTAAATGACTTTCGTTAGTGACTGTAGAAACTTGTGGAATCGAAGTAGCATTAGATTGTAGATTGTATTGCGTCAGCCATTTTGGCTATTGATTCTAAATCCGACTCTGTTTGGGTTGCTAGGATAGCTCGGATTGTTGGAGGTAAACGGCTTTACCATAAAGACCTAATTAAAGATACCGGTACTGCTTCGCCCGCTAAATTTTTTAAATGACGTAAGAACTGCGATGGCTTACGATCGCCTATAACTTCGTGTTCTAATAGACGTCGTGTTTTTTCTTCCTGAGAAGCGCTTAGACGTTCGGTTAGTTCCTGTTTGACTTTAGCGTATCGTTCCGTATCCGGTGGATAAGCAATCAAATCTCTTAATTCCATGCCATAACGTGGTTCTTGATTTGCTATAACGTAGTTATATCTCGTGTTATCTTGAGTTATGCTGCTTAATTCAAATTGAGCTTCCAATTGTGCAAACTACATAGCTGGATCTGCAGCCCAAAATGGTGGAACACGGATGCTGACGCGTTCAACGATTGGTCTTTGTTGTTCAGGTTGTACAGGTATATCATCGTTAGGCATTGTTGGAGAGAAAAAAAAAATTATTTATGAGAAAAAAAATTATTGTAAAAATATATAGAAATGTTCATTTCTGTTTTGAAACACACAGTAGTATTTAAGTTATGAGACACTTTGTAATTGTATATCACTGTGGATTGATATATTTTTATATTTATATATTTTATATGGGTATGTATGATGCTTGTGTGTATGGTATACGATGTAAGATGTGACGGACACCTATACATACAATGTATGTTTGGTGTTGTGTGCACTTTGTGGTTTGAAAAATTCCGTGCAGTTATGTGATCGAACCACTATGGTCAGGGGTGGGTAGTTACGCGTAACGGACAGTTTCCGACGTATTTTACGTAAACTACGTAAAATACCTTAATTACGGTATTGTACGTCAATTCAGTGCCATCTAGGGGCTGTTACTTAAAATTACACCATTTCAAATTTTCAACCGTTTGTTAACCGCTTCACAAGTGATAGATCGAAGTTCATAAAATGAGTTTATTTAAAAAAACAAGTTATCAATCATTTTTGAAAGATAATGATTTTGTTATTGAAAAATTGGATAAGAAAAATATTGCTCGATGTTTAAAGTGTAATCATAAGCTTAAGAATACTGCACAACTTCGATTAAAGAGTCACCGGTAAATTTATATTTAATAACTATTATAAAAAAAAAATTACTACTTATTTTATAATAATTAATATTATTTTGTTTTTTAATTTATATCAGAAATGCATGTGGTGGGAGTACTACTACTTCTTTTGATAAAACTCAGGTAAATTTAAAAGACAAAGATTATATTTATACAAAAAAAAAAAAAAAAGAAATATTTTAAACTTAATTTTATAAAAATGCGTTTTTTTTGATTTTGCAGATGCAAGGTGAGTTATCTACAAGCATATCTGCTGATTTATCTTTTCGTAATCACTCTGAAACTAACTCAGATCCTCCGTCTAAGATTGATAATGATTTAATAATAATTGTTGAAAAATTAACACAATTTTTCGTCGGATGTAATATACCATTCAGTATTGTTGAATCAGTTCAGTTCAAAGAGTTTGTGAACTCTTTAAATCCAAAGTATAAACCACCGTGCCGAAAAACTCTTTCAAGTACATTACTGAATAAGTTACACACAAAAATTTCTGATGAACATAAAGATAATGATCTATCAGACGGCGTCATAGTAATTGACGGTTGGAAAAATTCTGTATCAAATACAAAAAATTTTGTATGTATTATTCATACAGCAAATGAGGAAAGTTTTTTCTTGAACTCGTGGGATTTTACTTCAATATCTGAAAATACAATACAATTGACGAAAGTCATTGAAGAAGCTGTCGATTTGGCAAAAACAAATTATAATAAAAACATTTATGCTGTGGTTTCAGACAATGCCCCAGTTATGGTAGCGATGGGCAAAGCTGTAAATTTATGGCATGCTGGATGCAGCAGCCATAATGGTAATTTACTTGCCAAAGATCTTATTGATCAAAAGTTTGCAGAATCTGTAAACACAATTTTACGAACGTTTAAAGCTCCAAATTTAGAGAGACAAGTGTTAGAACGTGGAGGAACAAAAATGAAGTTGGCTTGCGAAACTCGTTGGTGTAGCTACCGCGATGCTTTCCAATGCTGTTTAAGAAATTTAGATATAATGAAAGAAATTTTAAATGATAAATTAAACAATGAGTTTCCTAAATCAAAAAAGCAAGATTCAGAAAAAGAAAAAATACTTAATTTGTATAATTTACTTATCGACGATTCTTTCATAAAAAAATTACAAGATTTTATAGTTTTGTCTGATCCTATTTGTTCGTTAATAAATAAATGTCAACAGTCTAATTTTACTCTTCCCGATGCTGCTGAGGAGTGGGTGAAGTTGAATATACCAACTGAAAATGAAGAAACTCAAAAAATTGTTAAAAAACGAATTCATAAAGTATTAACGCCTATTTTATTAGCAGCAAATTTACTACATCCAGTTTATCAGGGTAAACGATTTCTCCATATTGAAAAATATCGTTTACAAGCTCTTCAATTTATAAAAAATGAGTTAAAAGAAACTTCTTACCATGAATTAGAAGCTTATCAAAATAAATACGGGATTTTTGGGACATTATTTAGAAAAGAGAATGTTCCCCCACAATTGTTTTGGCAAATGACTGAAAATTCATTTCCTAATATATCGAAATTAGCTCAGAAACTGATTAACATTCCTGGATCATCAGCACAAATTGAACGATTGTTTTCCAATTGGTCATTTGTTCATTCCTCTCTACGAAATCGATTAACAGTTGACCGCTCAAAAAAGTTGATCGATATTTATTATTCACTGAAAATGAACTCTGAAAAATCTAAATAATTGCAGATTATTTATATAATATATAAATTAATTTTGTTACATGTTAATAATAATAAACGTTTGATTAAAGCTCTTGTACATATTTTACAAAAATGTATTTTTATTAGGTAATAATTAATTAATCATAAAAACAAATGAACAAATTAAATGCTAACTTTAATAAAAATAAGTTTATTCTCGTTAAATTCAAATATAATATTTATCACTTTTTTTTTTAAGAAAATATAAAAACAATAAAAAACAAATGATTAATATATTTGATTGAATATTAATTATTCCTTCCACTTGATGCCAGACGCATGTAATTAGCTTTAATTATGTTAATTTTTAAAAACAAATATCTATTTTAATTAATATCAATATATTTATAGTAACAAATTGTTAAATTATCAATTACTTTGATAAATCATTTAATCTAATTAAATCACAGCATAAGATTATAAAAGTTGATCACACAGTATTGTACCTTTTAAATTGCATTTAACATTTTTACTTAGGTTTACCAAGTAATTTTTAGTCTTGTATAATTATTATTATTATACTAATAAATAATTTTTTAATAAAATAGTAATATACCAAAATTAATTAATTAAAATTACAAAAATTTGTATAAAATTGATGTTTTGTTATTTTGAATAATTCATAAAAAATAATATTAATCTCATGTTATCTAATATATATTCAATTCATATTCAAAAACCTTAAACTGCAAAAAACATTAGTGAGTTTCATGGCTAAGTCATTCGGTAAATCTTTATCTAAATTACACTGATTCAACCTAAATGTACATGCTGGTATCTTTAGTAAAGATTGAGCTAAGGTACTAACTTTACTATATTTCTTTAACGCTATGCTCCAAAAAGTTTTTGGACATTTCGTTTTAACAAATAGCTTAGCAAATAAACCTCGTGAATTTTTATAAGAGTCTAATTCTTCCAGTCCTTCACAGTCCAATTCATCAGTTAAAAATTCGTAAACCATGTCACTGTACTTATTAATTTTCATAAAAGCATTACCTTTGTACAGTGGATGCAAAAAATTAGCTGTCAATGCTTGTGGTGTAATTATTTTATCTACCTGATAGTCAATTATGCCTTTATACTCTTCATTTTTGATAGAAGTCTTGAACTTAAACCATTCTTCAATAGAATCAGCAACTGATAAACGTTTCTTTTCACTGTTCTCTTTAAATGTTGAGAGAAATTCAAATATAACAACTGATTCTTTTAACGCACTTTCAAACAATTCGTCAAATATTACTATCAGTAAGTCTTGATTAAACCTTCCCAGCCCTTCACCAACGACTTGTCGAATTATTGGTAGAATCTTTAAAGAAACTGATAATTTTGAATAGTAAGAAACCTCGACGTCTTTTTCCAGATTTAATAGTGTCTCTCCACTCCTTTTTACTATTTCATTCTCAATATTAGCTCTTTTTAAATTAATCAATAAACGATCAATTTTTATTTCTAAAACATCATCATGAATTGATTTAGCTAACGTATCTACAGTTTGTAAATGACATGTTAAATGCCACTTAACAGTAGACATGCTCGCAGGTGCCATTATTGCAGAATCATCACAAGTACTATTAATTTTTAAATTATCAGTAAATGATATAACTGAATAAATTGACATATTATATTTCTTCAAAATTATTACCCTTGCTTCTTCAATCATGTCCCAGTACTTATTTGAAAAATCTTCTTCGCCAAATAAATTCCAAGATTTAATAAAAAATGTATTATTATTACATTTGACTACAGCAACTATCTCCAAAGAGGCTGTATTATTGATGTTTTTACAGAATAGTAATACTCCTTCAGTATCGTTGATATTTACTTGATTATGCGTAAGTTTTTTATGAGCATCATCCAGTAAACGTGTCGACAATTCATGTTGGTTAGGTAGTTTATAAGCTGGTCGTAACGTATGACAAAATTTTTTGAAATATTTATCTTCTACAAGTTCAAATGGTAAATTTTTACTGAAAAATAAATAGCTTAAACTTTCATCTAACTTTGAAAGTTCACATTCACTTATTTTATCAAAAAATGCATTTATTTTTTGCGTAGTCTTCTTTGGTTTAGACGTTGACAGTATAGGGATTTTATCAGCAGTTTCACAAGTAGATGAATTATTATTTATATCATAGCTTTCAGATCGCTCTTTGCGCTTTTTTGATGAATGTTGAATCACAGAATCATTGTCATCATCACCACTGTTAGCATTAGAAATTTCATTCTCCCATTTACACTTTTTTCTATAAAAAATAAAGTGGAATTAAATTTATCAACATTTTACTATTTTAGTTAAACTTTAGACTGGTTTGACTAACTGTGGTTGACTGCTCCTAATTACTAAATTAATTATTATTAAATTTCAATTTTAAGAAGTTAGTTTAAAAAAATTATCAGTCTTACCTGTGACTTTTTAATCTTTGCTCAGCAGTATTATTTATAATTTGTTTACATTCTAAACAAGAAGCTACTAATTTACCGTTCTGTCGAATGCTTTTAAAACCTCCTTCTCTTAACTATTTTCTTAACAAAATGAAAGTTAATTATAATAATTATTAATAACTGATAGCTGGTTGTCAAAAACTTGTTATTTATTTACGATTTATCATGATCGAATTCATTTTCCATCAACAGATGGCGTCAAAACACTAAACGTAAAATACGTCATGTAGAAAACTCAGAAGGTAATTTACCAAGTATTATACATGTATAAAATTTATACGTATAGTATTTTACGTGCCCACCCCTGACTATGGTTGTTAGTTGGTGTGTGTATATGTATGTATGCGTATCGTTGCTTGATGTTCGATACTGTCCACACCCCGCTTCATTTATCTGGTTTTATGTTTTTGACGCAATTTGGTTTTTACACGTTTGTAGTAAAATATTTTGCACTGAGAACAAATTCACTTTTCAAAATGTTTTTTTATGATGTTAAGTTTTTGTAATAATAAAAAACAAAAAGTATTGTCTTTATGTAGGCGAATTTTTGTTTGTTTTATCACCAAATGCGATGCAGTTATTGCAATATTTTGCACACACTTATTGTTTATTTTAACACTTTTATTTTAAATTCACGCAGAGTTTTTTTTTAAATTTTAATTCGCGGTCACCAATAATGTGGGTTACGTTGGGTTAATGAAATTAACTACAATATAAAAATTAATTATTTAGGACCTCATTGTAGACTTCGTTTACTAAATCTCTGATGATGCACATTCACATCACTCTCTCGATTTGTCTATCATTAATTGCTAAGAATCTCATTGTGGGCTCCGTTTATTAAATTTTCGATGATGCACATCACTCTCTCGAAGTATTTCCTGGGAGCTAAAATAATAAAAAAAATATAAAAAAAAAAACTCTTATATTATTAAAAACCCTATACTATATTATTAGAGACTTACTGAATATGATCAAGTAGATTATTTCGAATAACCCACTATGATGAGTATCAAATTCTTCAATTAAAAAAATTATCAAATCCTTGGCATTTATAAATTACTAAAAATTATAATTAATTATTACTTATTTATATATTCACAATAAAACAATGGACGACGTTCTGTCGTTTTTTTGGCAATTATTTTATTATTTTCATAATAAATTATATATGCCGCAAGTGAAGAAATGTCTAGCATGTTGAAGAACATTGCCATTGGCCATCTCGAAGATCGTTGTTGACAGGTATATCTCCGCACCATTTGGTCGGTCTATTGTGTGTGTCAATGCCAGCTTTATATTTATTATAAAAATTTATTATTTCTGGTTTTTGTTTAGCGTCATTACTAATTGATGCATCTGAATGCATTGTAGATATCATAATGAGAGCTTTATTTTTTTAGGAACGTAGGAATACATGGTAACTTTTTCATAAAATCCAAAAACTGTCGAATACTGCTCCCGTGTCTTGTTTGCTCCCATAACACTAGGGATGAAAGGTTTATTTTTTTTTTACCGTGCCAACCAACAATGGTAATATTTCACGATAATAACTGTTTAGCAACGGGTAGAGTAGTAAAAATGTTATCCATGCAGATGTTTCTACCACTATTTCGGTACGGAGCCGTCTGATTTTTTTATCGAGTATTATCTGTTTTATCAGTGTAGATGATAATCCCTTGCAAAGGATATGCGTTTTCTGCATCACAAATCCACCAGATCTTTATACCATACTTAGCTGGTTTCGATGGGCAACGGTACGGATAAAGCTGTTTATCAATCGTCAAGTTTACGGTTTGTTTGTACATATGAGGTAAATTGAAATTCAACATTGTCCACACATCACGAATTGGAGCTGCCTTGTCTTCTTTTTTACGTTGATTTCGAGTATTACCATCGTCGAATCTCAAAAAACGCAGAATATTATGGAATCTCGTCAATCCCATTGTCGCTCGATACTGTGGAAATTAATTGGAGTGCCTCATGTCAAAAGCATGATCTGTATTTGAATTATTTGCGCCAGCACAAATCAAGATACCGAAGAACGAATTAAATTCGGGTATCGTAACGGGCTTCCATTGATGCTGTGAATTTGAATGGTTAGCATTATATTCTTGGAAAATTGGTTCAGCTTTCTTGTAAGTGTGATGGACGATTATATCAACAACCATTTCTTAGGTAAAATTATCTTTAACAATGTCAATGTTTCCTGCGATGAGGCCCTCTCGCTGGCCTGCAACATTATGAGCTGCAGTCTGATGATTGGTGGTGTTTTGTTCCACACTGTTTTATCTTTCGCAATAAAACTACCAGATGATTCTTCAGCTCGTTCTAAAATAATGATAACAACAGAAATCAATTATTTAAGAAAAATAATTATTTAAATTATTGTTAAGAACAAATATTTTTCTACCTTCAGGCTCCGCAGTTTCTACTTCATTGTCGTCATCCTCACTCTCGCTATTCTCAACCTCTTTTTCTACTGCTAAATTCCCTTCAGCGATTTCTCCTGTATCTTCAGAATCTTTTGATTCGTCATGTTCTGATTTATGTTTTTGATTTGAAATTTGACGTCTACCTATATTTGCTGTAATCCAGTCTTCGTCATAACCCCGCTCGAACCACTGTCATATTCTCCAATTATTTTTCTCAAATATTCATTTTTGTCGGGTTGTACTTAACCTAGTGAATTCAATATTATATGATATAAATCGTAAATAATTTTATTACACAAAATTGTAATTAAAACATTTACAAATGTTAAATACATGTAACGTTTATTTACCTAGCATAGTCAGCTCTCGATAGTTGTTCTATAACTTTATTTGTTCACTGTAAAGAGAACACCATAAATAAAACACGTCGGATTCTCTCAAAAATCTGTACGTATTGAAAAATACTCGATTCTAGTGCGCGATAGAAAACAACTCGACCTCTTTTTTGATAGCGTAATGCACTATGTACTGCTTGTTGAAGAGACTGCGTTTCACCATCAATACTGCCCATCTTTGTTGTAAAACTGTTTTGATACTTAGTAACAACCTGATTACTGATGATTCCTGCAGTACCTAGACTTAAATTTTTTGAATCATAAATAATATAATCTCTGATTGTATGAACAACTCGTGTTCTCTCTCTCTCGTGGTTTTAAAGACTCTCCGATACGTAAGACGGACTGGACGTTTGTCGGAAACTTGGGCAAAATTTTTGTTAAGTGATATGATGGCTGTGATTATGATGTTAACGAATCTAGAAAACTAGTGTTTGTCACTGCTTGACGTGAAGTGAAGATCTTTTCGAGCCAGTATCATGATGTGTTTGAAAACTGAATTCTAAAATTCAAAGAATATTTAAAGTTAATTTACTGTTCCAATCTATTTCCTTAGGAACTTTTGTGAGGGAAAGTATGAAATCATCTGAGTAAATCTGTTTGAATAACAGAAAATTATCAATTTAATATATAAGCACAAATTGATATGATCAGAAAATTTAATTCTTGAATATTTTTTGTATTTTGAAAATTAAAAACGAGTTCAAGTTTCAGTATATTATAAGAAAAATTATACTCTTGTTCAGCATTAAAATATATCTTAAACTACCTTATACTCATTCAGTTAGTTTTAACTTGGGCTAAAATAAATGCGTCGATTGAGCTCTAACAATTTTCCCCTCATTCGGTTTGTCGTATCGAGAGACTTTCATCAATGCTGCCATGACTCTGTAACTGTTGTCAATCAGTTTTAAGATTTTCATTTCATTTCTGCATTTATATAGTTATATTTAAAATGTGTTTTGCAATTGAATGAATGTTTATTTATTTAATTTTAAACTATTATCATTACTCTTCAGTTTGTAGTGTTATATATTCAATTTAAAAATAATTATTATAGATTATTTTAATTTTTACTGAACTGTATGTAATATGTAATATATCAAAGAGTTTTGAGAGGGCAGCATGATGAAAATTCTATTTTTGGTGGGAATAATTGAAAAGGAAAAATTATCGCAAAATTATGTTGCTCACGTTGGATTATCGTACAATTCCGTCACATAACGACGCCTCTATGTTTGATCGTACCAAGTGCCAAATTATGTGATGTTTACGATAATTATGGTACGAATGATAACGCTGAATCCATATGTTAGGAGAGTAGCCAAAGCCAACATTATATTCATATATTAAATATGTATCGGGTTTTTTCCCGCTCATCACATTTTAATATAAATTTAGTTAAATAATTAAAATAAATGTTGTTTTTTATTTAACGATTTGATCATGTAAAAAAAATGACTAATGATGTAAATATTTATGCAGTTTTTTTGTTGTTTTGTTTTTGTATTATAAAACTTACACAATCTGCCAACTTTAACATTAAAATATTTTGGCTGGGCGTAATTTAAATAAAATAGACATTAAATTATTATTTATTTAATTGATTTATTAAGTAAAGTTAGTACGTCATTAGCTGCGTGTTGCATCCTTAGCTGTTTTGAAGTGTTTTGTAACTTCTATTATGTCATCAATGCAAGGTATATGCATGAATGTCCTTTTAACAGCTGCTTCCCATTTCTTCCTAAACTCCCCTTCAGTTGGCACCATAGTGAGAAATATAGTCATCGGTCCAAGACTTTGAGCCATTGATGATTTTCTTTCTGGCGGGAAACTTGCACCTTCTAATAAAACATGATGAGCACCAGTTAATCCATATTTGTTCACCATTGTGACATGAGTTTTCCCGTCAGCTTTCTTTAAGAGCATTCAAATGTTAACTTGAATATCTTTAGTATTGTGTTCTATGAATACATAAACCAACGAATCTGATTGGCTTCACCGATGAGCTAGTTCGCGATGAGCGTGTTAGATGTCATACTAGCACAGTATTTAATTTAATATCACAAAATATAAAATGTACCAGTAGTAACAGTTTTGATATGACACTTTTGATAATTTCGGTACAAAAATTTATTTACTCTGCAAGTAACACCACAGATGGAATTGTTATATGTAATTAATGTTTCTTGAAGACTAACGTCAGCTTTAGGTGGTGGTTTCCTGGTATAGATAATTCTCCAAATTTCAATAAGAGTGGAATGCAATTTTTCTACAGGTGCATTACCAGTAGAGCTCTGGGGGGTCGAATTTAGAGGTAGAATTTTTAGCAGCTAATTTAGAGAAATTATCTTAGACAAATTTGGTTTTCATTGAATCAAAGTAGGTAGTATCGTCGTTTTAAATGGTTAAATGTCTCTGTAATTCCTCTATGTTTACTTTTTATGTGATAATTTCTAATAATCGCATCTTGTCCCTCAGCATTTGTTATATCATTTAGAATAGACGTACATGTAGTTTGAAGGTGTTCGATTGCGAAAATAATCGGGAGTATACCGATTGGACTACTATAAAGGTATCGTCGTTCGCGAAAATAGCAGTTAATTTATGGGGAGCTACGAATTTCTTAAAAATATCTATATATTGTCGTAACCGGAGGTTTCCAGTTATTTAAAAGAATTTGGATACGTCACTTGTTTTAGGGCAATTTCGCTGTCACCAGGGTAATAGCTTATGGTTCTATTCCAAGACCTTGATGACTTAGTTAAGAATTAATAATTAATTGTTAACTAAGGAGAAATCGTTAACGTTGGTTTGCCACTGTTCAATTAATTAAAACACACGATTTAAAAGTGATTAAAATATTTAATTATTTATTAAGTATAACTATTACAACATGAGATTCTTCTTTAAAATCTAACAAGATTTAAGATCTATTGATATTCTTAAGTTATAACGAGATTCTTAAGTTATAACGAGTTTGTTTGAAGAACTACCGAGATTCTTTTAAGATTTAACGAGTTTGTTTGAAGAACTATCGAGATTATTTTAAGATCTAATGAGTTTGTTTGAAGAACTAACGAGATTCTTTTAAGATCTAACGCGTTTGTTTGAAGAACTAACGAGATTCTGATTAAATAGGTGTTAGGCATTCCCTTTTATACTGTTTTTGTCCCTGAGAAGGGTTGACCTAATTACACATGCGTTAATGAATTAGGACATGCGTATCGCATATCTATTACTTAAAATAAGCCTTTTTCTGTGTCACTAAATTTTCACCCTTAATAAAAAGGATTGTTATTTAATTGATACAATTCTTTTTTTTTTTTTTTATGCAATTATTTAGTTATTTTTATTCAATTATCAAGAGTAAATCTCATCCACCTTTATAAATAGTAATTTGTTATTATGAAACCCATCAGGGCCCGATTTGGCTCAAAAACCATATATTAATTTCGTGAATGTATAATAATAAAAGTGCCTAGCTAGTATCATAAAAATTTGACCATAGAGTCGAACAGCAGAACAAACATAAATACAAACGAAATGCAGAATCTTCATTTCGTTCAGTCAATAATTATTAGAAGCTAAGAATAATGCAATATAATATTTGCAATCTTATAACAAATAAATAAAAATTAAGTATTCACATACCATGAAAAAATATAAATTGGGATAAGTTAAGTCAAAACAAAGAGACCAAACTATACCTCATTCAAAATTTTTTTAAATTCAAATTATAATAACATCATCTATATTCTAGACCAACGATTGTAATAATTTTGTGTTGGAACAAAAATGTAGGAAAATTTTGTAAAAACCAATTAAACTAAAGTGTGACGTTATTAGTGAGATAAAACATTTTGATAACATTTACTAAGTATTCATCGTTTTCTTGGGAATTACTAGTATGTTGCAGGCTCAATCGGTAATATCCACAACTGATGTGGTGCTAAAATTATCGAGCGAACCAAAACAAAGAAGCCATCATACCAACTTGAACCGATAATATCCAAGACAAATTTAAATCATTTTTTTATTAAAGCCATTTTATACATATATACGGGTTGCAATGCACTAGGTTACGGCTAGCCAACAAGCAATTACCGACTATGCAGAACCGCATATATATATATATATATATATATATATATATATATATATATATATATATATATATATATATATATATATATATATATATATATATATATTGTCGTATCCAGATTTTATAGAAATTAACTATAAAAATTAACACTTTATAGAATATGTGTACGTCACTTATTATTAAGGCAATTTTCGCTGTCACCAGGGTAATAGACTATGGTGCTATTCCAAAATCTTTACTTAGTTAATAATTTACGAAGTAATATTTAACTAAGGAGAATCCGGGAACGTTATTAGCCACTGTTCAATTAATAACACAAAAATATACTTGTATTAACTTTATTAATTTAATAAGTTTAACTATTTAAACGTAACCGATGGAAATACAATTGATTTTCTACTATTATACAAAATAGATTATTATCAATGTAAATTACCAATAGATTCTAATTAAATAGGTGTTAGGCATTCCCTTTTATACTGTTTTTGTCCCTGAGAAGGGTTGACCTAATTACACATGCGTTAATTAATTAGGGCATGCGTATCGCATATCTATTACTTAAAATAAGACTTTTTCTGTGTCACTACATTTTCCCCCCTTAATAAAAAGGATTGTTATTTAATTGATACAATTCTTTTTTTTTTTTATGCAATTAGTTAGGAGATGAGTAACACCTTTTTAATATTTTCCTTTTATAAGTTAAAATCAAAAATAATTTGTCTAAATTGAAATTTGAATTAATTAAAATATAAAATATAAGACATTATACAATATTTTTTTTTTTTTTTAGAATATTTTAAAAATAAAATATTAATTAATTTATCTAAAATATAGATTTTCCTTTGATTATAAAAATATAAAAGTTTAACATATAATATAATTTTTTTTTTTTTTTTTTTTTTTTTTTTTTTTTTTTTTTTTTCAAAAATATAATGTATAGTAGAATCTTAATTATTCTGAATTTTTAATTATTCTATACAATTGAAATTTATAAAATTTTATTTAATTGGGATTATTAAGTAGGAAATTAATTTTATGTACTACACTTTATTTATTGAGATTGTCCTTTTTGAACCTGTCCTCTCTGAATTATAACTTTTCACACTTTTCTTTATATTTTTGGGCTGTGATGTAGATCTTAGATTGTAAGGTGGTGGTTGTGGTGCTGATGTTATTGGGTATATTATTTGCACAGCAGCATCCTCATCGAATGATTCATTTTTATAAAAGACACTTGTATCCGTGTGTGGTTGAATTTGGTTTTGATTATTTACACGTTCTCCAAAACAACAATTTATGAAGCTGAGTGAAGAGCTTTCAGGTTGTCTGCCATTTCTTCTATCATTGATACTTGGTTTATAACATGACTTTATTATTTTCCATATGAATTTTGGTAGATGTGACTTGTAGGTTAAATATATCCCAAATAGAATTGAAAGCGTACTTATTAACATCTTTAAACCATGAAGTATTGAATTTTCGTGTTGAATAAAGAATGGTTTTTTATTCAATTGTTGCTGTAACTGTTCATCGAATTGGTTGAGACGATGAGTGGCGAATTTTAGGCCTGACAAGTCGATATGAGATAATTTTATTGGTTCCATGAGTTTAAATTTTAATGTTGTTTTGTTTATATTTGATTTAATACAACATTCATCTTCAGTTATTTCGATATTCGGAGTTATTAACTTGATTGTTCGATTGAACAATGATATTTGTGGTTCCATAATATAATTGTTGGTATGTCCTTTACAATTTCCATTTATTGTTAGAATTTGTGTTTTGTCTATAATAAAATCGGAGTCTTCATTGTTCTGACATAATACCGTATATCTAACTGGTTTAGATAAAACATAGATCCATTTATTCATCGTAACTTGCTGCCATATTTCTGCATTCGCGTGTATTGTGTTTGTTTTACACGTTTTCGGAATTTTCGTGGTTAATAAGTCGAATAAAGCTGATTCACAATTTTCTTCAATTTGTAATTTTGAAAACTGCACTTTCTCCCAAATGTATGTATTGGGTTTATATTCGTTACAATTATTTATATCGTTCATTAGTGCATATTGTGTTTTACTTCTAGTCATAAGCATATATTTAAAGTCATTTTGTATGTAGGTTAAAACCTCAGGATTTTCCTTGTATGGACTCTTCCCTTATTGTATTCGTAAACAATTTCATCGAATGTTCCACCTTGTGATTTGTGGATGGTCATCGCAGCAGTTGAAACTAAAGGAAAGTGCTTTCGTTTCGCAGTAACTTTCTTATCTGATGTCAATGGGATGTTCGCTGAACGTAATTCAATTGGTACAGCAAGATTACTGATATCACATTGAATTGCTAGTCGAGCAGCTTTTTTTCTTTTTTTTTGACCTATCTTTTTCGAACCACAAAATTCTAACCAAACTCTGCATACGGTGTGGTTTTCAGCAAAATCCATATGTACTAACTTTCCCACTGAACCATTACATAAGCCATCAGTTACATCGATGTTAGTGGTAATAAGGTAATACATAGATTTAACAAAAGTAATTTGGTACGGTAACCCACCGACTTCATTGAGACTCTTTTTATGCAGTTTCTGACGAGGATTAGTCTCTTGTTCACGACTTTTTGAACCAATGATCACATCGTCAGCTGTAGAAATTATTTTTTCTTCAAATTTTTGCAAAACATAATTGTTGTAAGCGTCAACACGAATGTTTTCATGAAACAAACGAACTCCATGAGGACACAATCTTTCGGCATCTTCTTTGGTAAAAAATCTGGATTCAATAATTTGAAGTTCATCCTTATCCAATGGATCTCCGTTGCCTATCTTAGTTAGAATATTAGAAAATTGAACATTAGTCTGTCTCACTACTTCAGTCAGTTGATAAAATTTAAATGTTCTCCACAAATAAGGTCCAAAAATATTTGTTTTAACCGGCTTATATATGGCTGTTGCCCTTACTGGTGGTGCTTGTCGTAAATCCCCAATTAAAATAACATCTATTCCACCAAAGTCAGCTTTACCTCTTCCGGTAATCTGTTTTAAACGCATGTCAATTTTGCCTAATAGTTCTGCGCTGATCATGCTTATTTAATCAATGATCAATACTTTAACATATCTAAAAAGTGAATTGTACAAATGTAACATTTCAAATGATAAAGGTAACATTTTTGATATTGGAATTTTAAGAGCTGTATGAACTATTGTACCATCAATTGCCACAGCAGCTTTGCCAGTTGAAGCGCTAGTTATGTAAGCATTGCAGTAACCATCATTATCAGTAAATCTGTTATAAATTTCCATTATAAATTTAATGACAAAAGTCTTACCACTACCAGCTGGACCGGTGAAGAAAACTTGAAACGGCACTTGATTTGGAGTTAGTAAATGATGAATAATGTTCATTAATAGATCTTTTTGTTTTGTATTGGCTGATCTCATTAATTCGCAGAATTGTTGAGTGTCTATCAAGTTTTCTCTTTTTTTAGCAACAGCACCAAGTTTACTAAGTGCTGCATTTTGCAAATCAGCATTGACTGTAGAATCCGGATATTGCGCTACCAATGCATAAGGATCGTTTTCGAAGACTATATTGGCATGTCCTAGTTCATCTTCTCCGTCATCCTCTTCGTCTTCTTTTTCTCTGCACAACTGTCTGCAAATTTCAAGGGTTTTTTCGATATCTAAGTTGGTTTCAAACTCTTTTCTGCGTTTTAAGATTAAATCTTTGTTATCTTCATATAGTTGGATATATTTATTATCAGCAAGAACGTCGTTGTTTTCACTTTTAAAAGGAATATGTAGCAATACCATTTCTCTTCTGTAGTCGTTAAAGTTATCAGCCATGTCATAATTATGGTAACGGATCACTTTTGGAATTTTCCATTTTACATATTCTCCTTTATTATTAATGTAATAATTAGCTACGAACTGTGCTAATGTAACGTTGTCCGTTACATTATTTTTCGGGTCTTTTTTCATACTTATCGAACCAGTTTTCTTTCCATATATTTGTGCAATCATCCTCCAATACCTCTAATTCTTTCATAGTTTTCCTTATTCTTTGACGTTCAGTGGGATATATTGTCGGTATATAAACAGTCACTACCGATGATTTTGCCATAGGCTGTCGTAACAAATACCAAGCAGCTTCTTGTGCTGACATTTCAACAGCATTAAGAACGTCAACACTCAATTTCTTTGTGATATCTACAATATCAAATTCTGGATTTTCGTCCATAACCTGAAGTATTTGTCGTTGTAGATTGCTGATACCTCTGTTGTGTTTGTTAACATATTCAACAACGTAAGCAGCACATGAATATTCATCTTGGATGATTTGGAAATCCATATTAGACTTTAGATGGTGAAGTACAAATGGATTAAAAGAATTATGCCACTTTTCTGATGGTGTTCTACGATAGAATAACCTTGGTCGATTGATACCTGCACGAATAATGTTGTAATAATGTTCGTCAGATTCAATATTATTGTCTTTATAAAAGTGATCAAAATCTGTGTATTCAAAACTTTCTAAATTTGAACGAATCGGTTTATAGTGATTTTTATATTCTTTAAATTTTTCTTCAGAAAAATTTGGATCAGTATCTTTCATAGGTAACAATGTTATTGTATTTCGCGATGGCATAAATGGTGCACCAAATCGGCAGTTTTCTTTTTTATTAGGGTCCATTTTTGTATAACACGTAAAAGTGTGTTTGTGAGTTTGGAGTTTTATATTTCCAGACGCTTCTAACTCTGATATGGAAATTAATTCATCAATTATTTTAATTAAATCTTTGTTGTTATCTAATAAATCTCCCGGTATATTATCCAACCATAACAGAATATGAGCGTGAGGACTTCCACGATGTTGAAATTCGATTCTTTTAAAGTAATTATTTACCCTATGTTTACCAAATGGACTTCTTTTTTTAGATTGTAAAATTTTCAATAAACAATCTACTAATTTGTTAAAGTATATGGCACAAGTAACAGCATCTTCATTAACTAGAGTTGCTTTATCGATATAACTCATTTCAGCTAAAAGTTCATTGGATATATCTGCTCTATTATTCTTTAATTTATACAATAATTTAAGCTAATCTGTCCAACCCGTTTCATTAGCACTGACAGTCATAAAAGCAGTCGGTGCTCCTAATTGTCGAATCATGGCGAAAAGATCTTTTTTTCTATCGGACCAGTACCAAGCGGAATTCGGAATACAACGAAGAAAAGCAAGGTTACTTTCAATACATTTATTAATATATTCTTCAGACTGTACGTTCTCTTTCGTAATTTTAGTCTCATAGCCAACGTGCTTAAATGCAATCCTAACGCTTTGACTGACTCGCAGTCTCATAATTTTCGCAGCTAAATATAAAAGATGTTGTGGATCAGTAGCACGTCGATCTGTACGCCGGATTTCACTAGTAGCTTGCATAAATTCAGTTACATGTATATCTCCTCTATAGGTTCTAAACTGACCACCGTAGATAGTTGGAAATGAAAGCTCTTCGGCGTGTTCGTCGAATAGTATGCTAACAGGAATACTCTTTTTTCCAGGTGCCATATGCAAATGTAAATCTTCATTCCACATAAGGGTTTGTTGTTGAGCTGTGAGATTATCTTCAATCGGTACATGCTCACTGACATCATCAAGCACTAATTCCGGAGCTGCTTCGTTATTGTTATTATTTAAAAAGGTATTGTCGATTGTGATATTGTAGTAAATATAAAGCGGAGTTTTTACCAAATAAGTCAACCATTTTTTAATATTCTTTATATTTATGAGGCCATGAACATAACTACTTTTATATACTAATTTCTTCTTTAAGTGTACATAAACGCAATGGTCATCGTTAATATTTCTAGGCAAATGGTTTACCATTGTATTAACTTCAATTGGAACATTTATAATTTGACCATAAATACCGTATTGACCATGAACATGTCTAAGTCTTCGTATTTGCATGAAAGGAATTCTCGGTGAAATTAATCGTTGTTCTACAAGATTTAATGTTGGCAGATCGGATGGAATTATTGGGTATGAAAAACCATTGTATGTCGCCATTAAAGGTATTTTTTCTTTGCTTAAAGCCGCTTTACACGTAGAACAAATGTCAACATTTGTACCACATACATAATTCTGAAATAGCAAAAAGAACGTATAGTAATAAAATAAGATGAATTACCAATAAAAATAAAAAATTGATTAAAGTAAAAAAAATTACCGGCAATATTTTTTGTAAAATATTCTCGTGTATATGTCTTACTCAAATCTTTATCTAGATGTCTTACTCAAATCTTTCACCCACCAAAGCCTATCACAGACAGCACAAGAATGACCAAAAGTATTTTTTTTAAAGCCAGTGAAAAAATCTAGATGACTACTGCTGTGTTGGTAATAATTTGTGTAAACTGGAATTGTGACATCATTTTCTATAAATTCCATCTCAATCACATCGTTTTCGTCATCAAATTCAATTTCACTTGCATCGGAATTTTCTTCGGCTGCTGTATTATTTTCAAAGTTTGAAGGATCTTCAAAAATACAGTCTTCGGAGTGTTGACTTCTTATATTGTTGCCCATTATCATATCTTGTGTTTCAATAGGCTGTTGACTATTAATACTGTTGTGTATTATCATTTTCTGTACTTCAATATACGGAGTAAAATGCTGATTGCGAAGATGGAGGTGAATGAAGTTTTGTGTATCATTCACAATAAAATAACAGAACCAAACTTTTTCTTTATGTGTGTTGGTATCGAAGAAATAAAAATGCACACAAATATTTTGATTGTATTCTTTTGAAAATATCGATAAACAATCTAAATCTCCAAATTCGGTCTCACTAATAAGTATAAATCTTGCATTATTTGGGTTTTGGCAGGTATGAAAATATCTAGATTCCAGTAATTGTTTTCAGAGAGTTCAGATGGTGTTATTCTGAGCATTAGGACTTCAATGAGAGAATAAAATAAACAGTTGCCGTCGCCAGGAATGTCTATTAAACGCTGTAAAATGGCGTTTGGCTTTGAACATTCTGTATGTTGCTCGTATGGAGATTGGAATGGAAGATTTATGACTGATCTTTGAAAAGATGCCTGTTTTTGTGTTGGTAAATTATCAGTATCATGCAACCTAAGACAAAAATTTATATGCTTTAAAGAAAAATTAAAAAAAAAAAATTATGAAAAAAGTTAGATACAAATTTTGAAATACATACATACAGCTCCTTAGATGATTCGATGTGATCAGTCAAAATTTCGTTGTGTCTCATAATAAATTTTTTGTTTGTTACATTTTGTATATCAATCAACTTGATTTTGTTTCTGAAATTAAAATATTAAACATTTAAATGGGTTTCTTTACATAGTAAATGTGAATTACAAAAATGAATATCTTACGACTGTGGAGCTTCACTCTTTTCAAATAGTAAAGCATCAAGTTGAACACGGTGCCTTTTCAATCTAGATTTCTGCTGATACTCTTTACAATGTTCAGATTGAGTTTTTGTTGGAATTTATAGTTATGGGGTTTAAATAACAAAAGTACACAGTGTTTATTGAATACTTGATGAAATAATTAATGTAGAAAAAGTAATATTTATTCTTGTATAAATTAAATATAGTATTTAATGATGTTTCACACAGGACGATCACACAGAGTCTCTTTTGTATATTATCAACTCATTAACCAGTTACAACAACAACTTAATGTTCTAGAATGTTCGATTATGTAAAACTGGTTTGTATCAGTTATGTGTGGTCATCTATACATTTATTATTTAACTAAGTTCAAATAATTATATTTACAAAATCGTTAATTTATTTCAACACTCCTCCTAAATTAATGATTTTTAATTTTAATTTTTAACACCAAGTCCATCTCTGAATTTTTCAAATAACACTCGTCCTAAAGGTTTAGTTAAAATGTCTGCAATTTGGTCAGTTCCTATTATATGATTCAATTTAACACAATTATTTAAGTTTTCTTTAACAAAAAAATATTTAATGTTCACATGTTTTGCTCTATTCATAAAGCCGTTATTTTCACTTCCCAATAAGCACAATGCACTCATATTGTCAACATAAAGTTCAATAAGTTCGTCACTTTTAAAATGTACATCTTTCAAAAATTGTTTTGTCCATATTATTTCTTTTATACCATCACAAGCAGCTACAAATTCAGCTTCTGCTGTGCTTAAAGCTACTGTGGCATGTTTCCTTGAAAACCATGATGATAGCACCGTTAGCGAGGTTGCACACATATCCAGAAGTTGATTTTCTAGTTTGAAAATCACCAGCAAAATCATCATCAGTGTATGCCTTAAGTTTTTCAATTTTGTGATTGTAATATATTCCATAATCTTTAGCTTCCTTTAAATATCGTAGGATTCTTTTTGATTCTATCCAGTGAGTTAGTGTTGGCTTTTCTACAAATCGACTTAGATAATTTACTGCGAAGCAAATATCTGGTCGTGTAATGTTTGACAAATAAATTAGTGTTCCAATAATTTCACGATAAGGTTTGTCATCTGCAGTTAAGGAGTTTTCACCCTTGTCAAAATGTGGTTGCATAGGAATTTTTGAGGTATTACAGTCTTCCATACCAAATTTTCGTAGCATTTTTGAAATATAGTTTTCTTGATTTATGAAAATTCCATTTTCCATCTTTTTTACAGTTATTCCTACATATTCTTTTACTTTTCCGTACGTTATTTCAAACTTCGTGTTTATTTCTTCTAATAATTTATTTATTTCAGAATTATCCTCACCAACAATGAGTCCATCGTCTACATAAAGAGTTATTATAATAATTTTTGGATCTCTTTTTATGAACACACACTTATCAGCAACTGAAATTGAAAATCCGTTCTTTATTAGGAAATTTGAAAATTTAATGTACCACTGTCTAGGCAACTGTTTTAACCCGTAAATGCTTTTCAAAAGTTTACAAACTTTTCCGGATTTGTTATCGTATCCTTCAGGCTGGAAAATATAACTATCCTCCTCCAAATCACCATTTAAGAAAGCTGTTTTTACATCAAATTGTAATATTTCATAATTTTTAATAGCACTAATTGCTAAGATTATTCTAACTGAATTGTAACTCACCACTGGACTATAAATTTCTTTGTAGCCAACTTTTGCTGTTTGAAGATAACCTTTAACTACTAGTCGAGCTTTTTTAATTTGTTCATTTTGAAATTCTTTCTTTCGAAAAACCCATTTTGAACTCAAAGGTTTTTTATTTTTAGGAGGGTCAACCGATATCCAGGTGTTATTCTTATTCAATGATTCCATTTCATTTTCTATCGCTTTCTTCCATTGTTTATCTTGAATAGCTTCTTCAAATGTCATATCCTCTACTTCACCTATCATTGCTGTTAATTCGTAGTCAAGGAGTCGTTTTGGTTTTCTTACATTTTCTCGTCTTCTAAGTGAATAATGATTTGTAATTTCTAAATCATTTTCTTCATTGTTTACTTCTGCTAAATTTTCATTTTCGTATACTTCTTCAATTTCGCTTTCATCATCAACTTCTTCGTTATTTATAACATCTAAATTTTCGTTCGAATTTGTCAAGTCAAGTTTAACTACACCTTCAACCTCATCGAAATTAATATTTCTACTTATTTCTATTTTATTTTCATTTTCCACATAGAGTCGATAACCTTTTGTATCTTCTTCGTAACCAACTAAAATTCCAACTTTAATTTTCTTCTTTTTTGTACTGGTATGTAAATGTAAGCTTTACATCCGAAGTTTTTTAACTTTGATAAATCTAATGTTTTATTAAACCATAATTCAAAAGGTGTTTTATCCTTTATTGAACTAGTACCTGTTATATTTAAAGTATAAATTGAATAATTTACGGCTTCTGCCCATAGTTTCTTGTCCAAGTTGTTTTCATGTAAAATAGTTCTAGTCATTTCCATAATTGTTCGATTGTCTCTTTCAATTTTACCATTTTGTTCTGGACAGTACGCTACTGACATTTGATGCCTGATACCTTCCTCACGTAGAAACTGTTTAATTTTAGTATTGTCTTGTTCGGTTCCTTGATCACTTCTAAATATTTTTACTGAATTTCCAGTTTGATTTATAACTAGCTTAAAGAATGATTTGATACATTCGAAAGTTTCACTTTTATTTTTAATAAAGAAGGCTTTTCTATAATGTGAATAGTCATCCTTGAGTAAAAATACATATCTAGATCCACCTAGGGAATCAACCTCCAAAGGACCAAGAACATCTCCATGGATAATTTCTCCAATTTTGGTAGTTTTGGTTTGACTAATTGGAAAAGATAAACGATGTTGTTTTCCAATCATACATGACTAGCCGTCCCCGCCCGCTTCGCTGGGCAAATTTTCAAAGGAAATAAATTAAATTTTATTCATCATTTTTATTTTTTTTTTTTGCTTTTTTTGTTAATTTTTGTCATTCCTTAGAGCATCTTGCAAATGAATATAATTTTCAGCGAGTAATTTAGATTGATTATTTCGTATAAACGCTAAGCGCTCTGATTCAATTTTCGCATACATATCGACTAAAAATTGACTAAATACTGATCTAAAATAATGCAAATGATTGTGGTTATTATGCCGAACCATAATTCTAAAAGCGTAAAATGACATAGCTGATACAGTTTTATTTTGAATTGGCTGTCTAGAAACAGGATTGACTTGTGGAATATCTATTGAATATCCGTCATCTCCGTAACAAAAAATTAAAGGATATTGTAAACAATCATAAGAACGGTGTATTTCATTTATACGTTGAAGAGTATTGTTACGAAGATTAAGGACGATGTCTCTTTTATTAAATTCTTGCCCAACCATTAATACGTCAACTTCATTTGAAGTGGGTGCATTATATCTTCGCGTATGTTGATCAACAGGTTTTTTATCTGATCGTATAATAATTCTTAAATCAACACAATCACGTGGGACACATTCAATAGCCGATTTAAAATTTTGTACATAGATATTATTCTGATGAAGCATCAATTGAAGTTTTGTTATTAAATCGTTGTCAATATTATCGATATTGTTACATCTAGTTTGAGCTTGACGATTCAAGTCTTCTATGAAATAAACTTGTAAAAACTTTTCTTCATTTACTTCAACAGGATAAATACTACCAATAGTATGATAAACTTGTCCTTGAACTTTAAACGTAGGCATGTATGTATCATTAAAAATTTTAGAAGCTCTAAATTACGTCATTTGAAAAGCAGCATTATATCTCCGTATATTTTCAAGAAAATGTTTGGACTTGGTGTGTAATCCTTTTATTAAATTGTAAAGTGGTTGAGGAGGTTGTAAAATTGGAGGTAGAGATACTTTTCCACCCAAACAACAAATCGAAGAACATTCATCTTTCCACCGTAACGCAGAACAATATGAGCAAATAAGTGACATCTTTCCAATATAGAAAGTAGAATCACTCTCATAACTAATTCTTATGTCATAATTAAATGCACTATTTTTTTTTTTGCCTTCCCCATGAAGATTGATTGTATGGTCTAGAATCATTACTATTATTGTTATTGTTGTTTCTGATATTACTTGCATCATTATTATTATTATTATTATTATTATTGTTGTCATTGATATTATTTTCTCTAATTTCTTCATTATTTATATCGTTGTTGTTGACAATATTTTCGTCAATTGCTTCATCGACAAATTGTTGTGAACGTATTTTTTTTTGTCTCTTCGTTTTACGTGTCGATCGGCCAATTTGAGCTTTTCTTTTTTTCGCCATAATTTCACTATTTTTACGCAATTTATAAATATTTAATATTCGATTTATAAATAAACTTATTATCACAAATGATAAATTAATATATATCTTATTAAAAGATAAATAAATATTATAACTAAAAATATAATGAATATATACGTATCTTCTTTATAAACTGATAATAAACTTCTTTTTCATTCAACTAACCTTAAAATTATATTATGTTATTTTTGTTTTTAAAAAAAGACGATCGATTAAATAACAGACTAACATAACCAAAGAAAACAAATGAATACAAATAAATTCCGTCAATTAACGATTTCTAGATAAATTTAAATAATTTTTATTACATTCATAATTAACTCTTAAACTTTATCATCACTTTATTTTATTTTTTATGCACATTCACCTCTCTTATCTCTGCAAAGGAAAATTCACTTATATTATCGTATTCTTCAAAGCAACCAATCCCTTCATGGAATCTTCTGTCACTTAAAGTGATTCGGACTGTTGTGAAACATCCAATATAAGACTTTCTTGATTCTTTTGATAGTTAATGTCAAATTATTAATAAATTATATATCAATATATTTTACAAATCATTACTTACCTAAAGTTTGAGCTTTTATCTCATGAGACCAGTTTTTAGAACCAAACACATAGTCAGCACACAAACATAAACTTTCAATACTTTCTCTGTCTGACATTTAATTAAATAAAAAAAAAAAAAAAAAAAAAACAATTGACTTTAACCTTTTCTATTTAAACAATTAAAAAATAATCATTTGGAGTCTGTAGAAGTTACAGTTTGGAAACATAAATTTAACATTCTCACACCCCCCCCCAATCCCTATTGGAAATAGAATTTCGTAAAATCCTATTTGAGATGATTTCTGCATGACAAATAAAAGATTACTACTACCAAATTTAAAGTCTATAGAGGTTACAGTTTGGAAATAGAAATTTCACATTTTAACACCCACCACCGCAATCTTTTTTGGCGGTGGGTTGTTGTAAAATCCGCTCTTAAATCATTTCTGCATCACATATAGACGACTCTAGCTAAATTTGGAGCCTGTAAGAGCTACGGCTTAAAAAATAAAAATTTTCATTGTTAAATCACCCCCGCAACCCCCTGTGTCATTGGGGAATGAATTTCTTAAAATCCGTTTTTAGTTCACCTCTACATAACGAAAGTAATATTCCTACCAAGTTTCACATTTCTAAGTCCTATAGTTCCCAAGATTTCGTGATGAGTAACTATAGAAATTGGAATACTTCGATTATCATCGAAATTTTTAACGTTTTAGCAGACTTTTTTAAAATTTTCTTACATATAAACATTCTCATGACAATTCTGAAGACAACAAAAAAAAAAAAATTAACCCAATCGGTCCAGATACTCGATCATAGATACGGCATTTTATTTTTATCAAAAAATGAAAGTGCAGGGGTGCGTGGGAGTTAGTGGGTGGATGCGTGGAAGTTTGTAAGTAGAAGAGTCAAGTCACTCCTGGCTCAAAAGAATGGTACACCTCAAGGGCTAGATGAAATTGGAAACCTCGATAAATGACGTCATAGGCGTTGACCAATAGTAAAACCAAGATGGCGTCGGTAGGTGTTGCGGGGGAATGATGTTGACCAATGGGAGAGTGAACGGGGGGCGGGACGTTGATGATTAGCTGAAATAGATAAGAGGTCATTCGTAATTGATCTTTGATTGGGAGGGGAGGAATAGATAACATTACTGAGAAGTCATCAACCTGTTAAAACTTGAATTGTGTTTGTTCTTAATTTTACACGTGTTATGAGATTAGACATTTGACATTTGACATTAGTGATGATTAAATTTAAAAATAGCCGGAATAGATAAGATTTTGTTGTTACGACTGTGTAGGATGTCAATCGTATAATATTCTTGGAAATTTTTTTAATTGGGGATAGATAACATTACTGAGAAGTCATCAACCTGTTAAAACTTGAATCGTCTTTGTTCTTAATTTTACATGTGTTATGAGATTAGAAATTTGATATTTGACATTAATTTGAAATTTGTGATGATTAAATTTAAAAATAGCTGGAATAGATAAGATTTTGTTGTTACGACTGTGTAGGATGTCAATCGTATAATATTCTTGGAAATTTTTTTAATTGGGGAATAGATAACATTTACTGAGTAGTCATCAACCTGTTAAAACTTGAATCGTCTTTGTTCTTAATTTTACATGTGTTATGAGATTAGAAATTTGACATTTGACATTAATTTGTCATTGGTGATGATTAAATTTAAAAATAGCTGGAATAGATAAGATTTTGTTGTAACGACTGTGTAGGATGTCAATCGTATAATATTCTTGGAAATTTTTTAAATTGGGGAATAGATAACATTTACTGAGAAGTCATCAACCTGTTAAAACTTGTTTGTGAGGATTAAATTTAAAAATAGCTGGAATAGATAATATTTTGTTACGACTGTGTAGGATGTCAATCGTATAATATTCTTGGAAATTTTTTTAATTGGGGAATAGATAACATTTACTGAGAAGTCATCAACCTGTTCAAACTTGTTTGAATCGTCTTTGTTCTTAATTTTACACGTGTTATGAGATTAGATAATAATTTCTGGGGGGGATTTTTGGAGTGGTGGTAATCATATAAAAAGCCCAGTTTTCATACATTACGGTAATATCAGTTTTTATAATATTAATATTATCAATATCATATTATATCATAATATCAAAAATGAATGCAGCTGAATTAAAATTATTAAGTGGTTGTGCAGTGCGACCATGTATAAAAATGGAAGACTTACCACAGAAAAATAAATAAAAATAATTAAAATGGAGCGGATTGCAACTAAATATGGACCATCAATTAAAGTTATTCTGGATATAAACCAGAATGGTATGGAAAACGAGGGAGTTTTTTTACCATCAAGGTTTGCGGTGTTAACAGAAAATATGATTAAATTATTTAATACAAAACCGGGGTATTTGATGGTGGAGGAGAAAATTGGAAGAAGCCACCAAATAACGCTGCGCCTATTTGAAGACGATGTTGACGAAGATTGTATATATATATATATATATATATATATATATATATATATATATTGTTATTGTTATAAAAATTGTAAAGTTTATGTTTTTAAAAAATAATAATATAATGGATATTTTTGAAAAAAATGGTGTTTATTTTAATTCATTACAATTATGGGGTACAATGTCGCTACAAAATCATATTGATCTGTTTCAAAATTCGGAGATGATTTATCCCGAATATTTTAATGTGAGTATTGTTGAGAAGATCTGTTTAGAAAATTGTAACCAAATATTTTTATAGATGGAATTTTATCAACTTATGGAGGCATGTCGTTGGAGTATACCTACAAAGTTAATAGACGCATTACGGTATTCTTATTTAGAAGTTGATGATTGCTTTCATATTGCTGTATTTGTAGTAAGAAATTGTTTGGATCCAATCTTATTTGTAAATTATGCGAATAAGTTCAACTACTTTAAAAGAAATTTCAATCAGTTTGAAATATTACTAAATGAATGTTGTGATGATTTTACCCATGGAAGTAACTTGAGAAAAAATTGGGGTACATACGATATCCGCCGAAAACAATGGATTGGTGATAGTGCTAGACATGATGAGAGAATGTTTTTATGGTATCAACAAATAGATCCTAAAATACTCTGTAGAATGCTTTACCAACAAATGGATGGTGGAAATATACCGAAATGGTTCGAGGTTAGAAAATCTAGCATCATATTTAGATAATGATAAAAAATCCATTTTACATAAAGAGGTAAATGATAAAAAAATAAATAATTTTTAATACAGGGTTGTAATTTGTTTTCTAATTATAGGTCAGTAATGATGAACAATTTCAATTGCTAACGAGAACAGGTGTATTTCCATATGAATACATGAGTAGCTGGAAACGTCTCCAAGAGGTCAAATTACTACCAAAAGAGTCGTTCTACTGTGTGTTAACAGATGAACACATAACAGATGAGGATTATAGACATGCTATACAAGTATGGAACACATTCAATTTACATACACTAGGTGATTATTCAGACCTGTATATGAAAACTGATGTGTTACTACTTGCGGATATTTTTGAAAATTTTCGTAACACTTGTATTCATAGCTATGGCCTCGACCCCAGTCACTATTACACACTTCCTAGTTATACGTGGAGCGCCATGTTGAAATACACCAATATCAAATTGGAATTGTTTACGGATATTGATGACTTGTTGTTTATCGAGAAAGGAATCAGAGACGGTGTAAGTCAATGTTCTAATCGCTATGCTAAGGCAAACAATAAGTACATGGAAGAGGGGTATGATAAAACTCAAGAAGATGTCTACCTTATGTATTATGATGTGGTGAACCTATATGGTGCAGCAATGTGTGGATACCTTCCAACCGGGAATTTTAAGTGGGTCGACACACCAAACATCGAGGATGTTGCAGATGATTCACCAATCGGGTACATTTTAGAAGTAGACCTTGAAATACCCCCACATCTACATGATTACTTTAGCGATTTACCGCCATGTCCGGAGACAACGAAACCACCTGGATCAAAACAAAAATATCTGCTGTCAACCTTTACAATAAGACCAACTATGTCGTGCACTACATGAATTTAAAACTGTATACACAACTCGGTGTTAAGGTAACACGATACCACCGTGTGTTACAATTCGATCAATCTGCATGGTTGAAACCATATATTGAGTTCAATACCGAAATGCGTAAGAACGCCTCAAATGAGTTTGAAAAGTCTCTATACAAACTCATGATTAATGCCATCTTCGGTAAGACCATGGAGAATTTGAGGAAACATCGGGTTGTGTACATACGAAAAAATTGGAATGGAAAACATGGTGTGAACCATGCTACATGCAACATGTGTTGCATAGGGAATCATTTCTACTAAGTCACTTTGAAATAAGTCATTGAGTCCCTTTATGATTACACGCCTTCTTGGATAATTACGTCGAGCTGGTTTATGTAACTTATTCACAACAATTCGTCTTTTATCCATCTATTAATTTATATTTTATACCAATGTCAACATGTAGTAACATGGAATCGGAATTTGTGGACATCAAACTTTTAGGAATACCAAACGTTAAATAATCGTTTGATTTTAATATATTAAGTTTATTTTTATCTATAAAAGTATCGTTTTTGAAGACTTCACAGTATTTCGGTTTAATATTTAAATAATGTATCACTCCAGAGATCGGAAATCTAAATAAGTAAACCCTCATATTATTTTCTAATATATACCATGCAGTGGTTGGGTCTTGATTGAATTGTCTTGGTTGTGTATTACGCTTTAGACCTAACAAAATCTTTCTTTCCTGGGCACATTCGAGAATTCTCGTCATTTTCCAAAAAAACTTCTATGTCTTTTTTAACTTTCATCAATTGAGCATTTATTTTCCTGGTGCGGGTCTTTTTGTATGTCTCGTGTCTGAAAAACGGTTTTGATAAGTGCAGCAATTTGTGTTTCTTCAAAAGATCTGGTTTTATAATCTCAAAATATTTCTTCTTTTCAACATGTTTCTTTAAATTAATGTATTCGTCTTTTAGTTGTTTCGTTATAACTTCCGACAAAATAAGCTTCTTTTTCACAACTTCAGGAACTTGGATGTTCTTCAACAGTGCTGATACTTTAGCTTCAGGAGAAGTCTGATTATTCTTGATTAGTCTTTGACATCTCTTACGATATTTCTCTTTATTTCTTATTTCACGTTTCAATCTCTCCTGTAACCTGCTTATTTTCGAATATAATATTGCTCTACGTCTTCTTAATTGCTGCCTCCTTCGAATAGCTGCTAGGTTCCTAACCTCATTATTATTTTGAATAACCAATCCTGGGCTAGGAGGTGGTGTCTCGTCTAGTAATCTTGCTAAATTCTTACGTATCTTCGCTGTTTTGTCTCTATATGTTTGGCTATTTTTCTTCCAGTTTTTCCTTTTTTGCCTTTTTTCCCTGGAACTCATAGTGGATACAAGCTTAACTTGGCCTTTTTCTCTTTTTTTAAGATATTTAAGTCTTTCTTTTTCACGAAGTACTTCGAGACTTACAGGGTCAGATTTCATTTTCTCCCTACGCTTCCTATCATACTCTTTCTTTTTTAATTTAGCTTCTTCTTCGCTGATCTTCTTTTTGCTTGGCATTATTTGACCCTACACAACAAATAATACCTACATAACAGTTAGCTAAAGTAAACAATCAAAAAAGCAAGTTGACCTTTGTTAGAAAATCATTCCCTCATAAATCATCATTCCCTCACTATAAATTTATGTGAGGAAATGACGGTGAGGGAATGATGAAACAAAGAATAATAATAAAAAAACTCCTGACATAACCTCACTTTTGGAAATTTGCTTTGCATATGTTAAAATACTCCCATAAACCTACTTCTCTATGTAATTAACAACGCTTAAAGTATTTTACCTTTTGTTTTTCCGGGGTGTGGGGGAATGACCATGAAAAATGTAATTTGACCAAAAAAATATTTTAACTTTGTGGAGCACAAACTGCAACACGCTCACGGTAAATTCGCCATTTTGATAAGTTGACAAGACTACCAACTATCAAAAACTAATAGTAGCGTTCACGATTCATTGAGAATGCGTTCATAATTTGATTGTCAGCAACAATGTGAGGGAATGATTTGTTTTTATGAGACACGTGTATATTTTCTATTTTTACATCCGGTTTTTACTATATATTCCAAGTTAAGATTTTTTTTATTAGTCTGTCATATTTTTAATAGAAAAGTCTTGACAGTAGACTGTTATTACTATTTTTTGTTTTTTTTGATAATAC
The DNA here is from genome assembly GCA_020423425.1 of Chrysopa pallens. Lineage (NCBI taxonomy): Eukaryota > Metazoa > Arthropoda > Insecta > Neuroptera > Chrysopidae > Chrysopa > Chrysopa pallens. The sequence goes on from CM035595.1 coordinate 59,028,120, forward strand.
AAAAGTGTTTGAATTTGTAGTTTGGGACATAGTGAGGGAATGATTTTACGGACATTATATAGTGTTTATTATTTCATAAGTACGCATTTGGTTCCAAAGTAATTAGTGAAACTTCTAGTTAAAGTAATGTAGATTACAAGAAAATTTTGATAACCTATCCATGTTTGTTAGATTTTCGATAAAACTCATAGGACAAGAATTTCGGTATTTCATGAGAATTACCCATATATATATATATATATATATATATATATATATATATATATATATATATATATTGTTATAAAAATTGTAAAGTTTATGTTTTTAAAAAATAATAATATAATGGATATTTTTGAAAAAAATGGTGTTTATTTTAATTCATTACAATTATGGGGTACAATGTCGCTACAAAATCATATTGATCTGTTTCAAAATTCGGAGATGATTTATCCCGAATATTTTAATGTGAGTATTGTTGAGAAGATCTGTTTAGAAAATTGTAACCAAATATTTTTATAGATGGAATTTTATCAACTTATGGAGGCATGTCGTTGGAGTATACCTACAAAGTTAATAGACGCATTACGGTATTCTTATTTAGAAGTTGATGATTGCTTTCATATTGCTGTATTTGTAGTAAGAAATTGTTTGGATCCAATCTTATTTGTAAATTATGCGAATAAGTTCAACTACTTTAAAAGAAATTTCAATCAGTTTGAAATATTACTAAATGAATGTTGTGATGATTTTACCCATGGAAGTAACTTGAGAAAAAATTGGGGTACATACGATATCCGCCGAAAACAATGGATTGGTGATAGTGCTAGACATGATGAGAGAATGTTTTTATGGTATCAACAAATAGATCCTAAAATACTCTGTAGAATGCTTTACCAACAAATGGATGGTGGAAATATACCGAAATGGTTCGAGGTTAGAAAATCTAGCATCATATTTAGATAATGATAAAAAATCCATTTTACATAAAGAGGTAAATGATAAAAAAATAAATAATTTTTAATACAGGGTTGTAATTTGTTTTCTAATTATAGGTCAGTAATGATGAACAATTTCAATTGCTAACGAGAAAAGGTGTATTTCCATATGAATACATGAGTAGCTGGAAACGTCTCCAAGAGGTCAAATTACTACCAAAAGAGTCGTTCTACTGTGTGTTAACAGATGAACACATAACGGATGAGGATTATAGACATGCTATACAAGTATGGAACACATTCAATTTACATACACTAGGTGATTATTCAGACCTGTATATGAAAACTGATGTGTTACTACTTGCGGATATTTTTGAAAATTTTCGTAATACTTGTATTCATAGCTATGGCCTCGACCCCAGTCACTATTACACACTTCCTAGTTATACGTGGAGCGCCATGTTGAAATACACCAATATCAAATTGGAATTGTTTACGGATATTGATGACTTGTTGTTTATCGAGAAAGGAATCAGAGACGGTGTAAGTCAATGTTCTAATCGCTATGCTAAGGCAAACAATAAGTACATGGAAGAGGGGTATGATAAAACTCAAGAAGATGTCTACCTTATGTATTATGATGTGGTGAACCTATATGGTGCAGCAATGTGTGGATACCTTCCAACCGGGAATTTTAAGTGGGTCGACACACCAAACATCGAGGATGTTGCAGATGATTCACCAATCGGGTACATTTTAGAAGTAGACCTTGAAATACCCCCACATCTACATGATTACTTTAGCGATTTACCGCCATGTCCGGAGACAACGAAACCACCTGGATCAAAACAAAAATATCTGCTGTCAACCTTTACAATAAGACCAACTATGTCGTGCACTACATGAATTTAAAACTGTATACACAACTCGGTGTTAAGGTAACACGATACCACCGTGTGTTACAATTCGATCAATCTGCATGGTTGAAACCATATATTGAGTTCAATACCGAAATGCGTAAGAACGCCTCAAATGAGTTTGAAAAGTCTCTATACAAACTCATGATTAATGCCATCTTCGGTAAGACCATGGAGAATTTGAGGAAACATCGGGTTGTGTACATACGAAAAAATTGGAATGGAAAACATGGTGTGAACCATGCTACATGCAACATGTGTTGCATAGGGAATCATTTCTACTAAGTCACTTTGAAATAAGTCATTGAGTCCCTTTATGATTACACGCCTTCTTGGATAATTACGTCGAGCTGGTTTATGTAACTCATTCACAACAATTCGTCTTTTATCCATCTATTAATTTATATTTTATACCAATGTCAACATGTAGTAACATGGAATCGGAATTTGTGGACATCAAACTTTTAGGAATACCAAACGTTAAATAATCGTTTGATTTTAATATATTAAGTTTATTTTTATCTATAAAAGTATCGTTTTTGAAGACTTCACAGTATTTCGGTTTAATATTTAAATAATGTATCACTCCAGAGATCGGAAATCTAAATAAGTAAACCCTCATATTATTTTCTAATATATACCATGCAGTGGTTGGGTCTTGATTGAATTGTCTTGGTTGTGTATTACGTATTGATATTTGAAAATAACCATTTAATTTTTTCAGACTCTTGTCCAATGTTTCAGCAGTGCTATTAATTTTATCACTAACATGATTGGTAAGTGTGTATAAATCCACAGCATCAGTTGACAATTCTGGACTTGCTACATTACTTATTATTTTATTTTTTGCATCAAAATTTGAATCTTTATTAGTAGTGACACTAAGCTGGTTCTGGCACAGTTTGACCTACATATAGAATATAGTGAACAGGTTTTAGCACACTATGACCTATATACAACGACCTTGCAAATGTATGTGGGTTGTGGTGTCCTGGTGTGTTTTAATGATAAAGGGGGAGATAAGAAACAAAGAATTCAATTTGACCTATATACAGCGACCTTGCATGTTAGATGACCGTAGTGGTGTGTTTTAAAGATATTGGGAAAGATAAGACACAAGCACAGTTTGACCTACATATAGGGAAGATGTTGTAGCACACTTTGACCTATATACAACGACCTTGAAAATGTATGTGGGTTGTCGTGTCCTGGTGTGTTTTAATGAAGGGGAGATAAGAAAACAAGGGTGATGATTCTCTTTGACCTATTTACTATATAATTGCAGCATGTCAACGACCTTACATGTAAAATTAAGGAAATAAAAAATTGATACTTACCTATGTCAACACTTGTTGGATATTAATAGAGTTTAATAACCTTTGAGTAATCTAAATCAAATAATGCAGGGGTGTACTTCATATGATAATACATATTATCTATATATTTATGCACAATGAGTATTTGAAATGGAAGATGGGAGGATAATGCAAATAAAAAACTTTACGAATATGATATACAATTCATTATTTATTGAGGGATTAGATTATAAAAATTGTTATTTTTTTAAGTATAATATACAATTTTAAAATTAAGATAAACATTTATTTTTAATTGATCTAAAACAAAAATTAGAATAAATAAACACAAATTTTTAAAATAAAAAAATGGATATAAAAAACTTACCAAAGTTATTTAAGATATTTAAGAATATATTCGATTATACTGATTTGAAAAAATTGATCTAAAATAAAACGTTCAAATGAATGAAAAAGCACATTTTTACAACGCAAAGAAAAATCATACCAGGGGGTTGCTTGACTTTTTTCGGGGTTATTAATGATGTGTTTTATATTATACATTAAAACACCAGTCAGATCTTTTATAAAATTTTTAATGTTCCTCGTAATGTTTCTTTCAATGTACAGTAAATACTGCAATTGTTTTGATTGTCCATCTTCTATTCCGTTCATAATTTCCAAAAGAAACAAATCGTTGATTGTGTTTGTTATATTCCATTCGTTTGAAGAAGACCCTTCTTGTATTGTTTCGTAAATTTTATTGAAATTGAAATTAATTTTTTTAAAATCATTTTTAATTTCATGTATTTGGAGATTGTTGATCACTATATGTGATATGACACCACACGACACAATAATGCACACAAAATACTTGATTATAATAATTTTATTCATTTTTAATAACTTGAGAGAAAACGATTTGTTGTAAGCGAATGATGTAGAAACACTAAATTCTTGAAGGAGTTAAATTTTAAAATCACATCAGGAAAAAAGAATGATGTCATAATTTGATGAGCCCCCTAATCATCTTTCAAAAAAATTGTCGACGCATTGAATATGGTGTATTGATGATGGTAATATTGTATACCTATATATCATTTACAAACAAATAATAAAAATCATATACTCATATTTATTTTTTATAAATTTAATAAATTATATTAAAATATACAAAGGGTATACTATTACGTCTAATTTTGTGAGATTATTTTGTATGTTGTTTCTAAAAATCAATATTTATTATATATTTATAAACAAATATATAAAACCTTAGAGTGTATAAAGATGACACAATGAAGTTATTAAAAAAGATGCACGTTTAACACATTTATTTTTTTTCTATGCATATAATGGGTTTTAGTTAATGAAAACAAAACATTATTTAAAAAAGTATATTTATTATCTTATTGGTTCTACAAAGTATGATATTTTTATTCTAATTTTAATATTATAGACTACATGAATAATTAATTACGTTGCGTAAAGCACACACATTAGATTTATCTACATGAGCCATACACACTATCAATTTATTTTTCTTAAAATTACAGGATAAGTTATAATTATTAAGATCCTTTACATTCTTAAGATTAAACAGTTGCTTAAGCCACTTAACCTTTTCAAGTCCTTTAACATAAGTTTCTTCATCCTTATTAAATATTTTTTCACCAATTTCACAAATTTTTGCATATTTAATATCACCACTCTCCCATATTAAACCATGGTGATTTAAAATTAACCACCTGTTAGTTTTTTTATATTTTGCTTCCAGATTATTCCAACCAAAGGGTGGGAGAAACAAGTAGTGTTGTAAATATTCACCATTCTTAAAAATGGCCATTTCTTTGAGCACAAATTGATTTTTAGTTGTTTTAAATCCTTGAATATCAACAACAGCAACCATATTGTCGTGATGTTTATTGGATTTGTCTTACTAGATTACTAAATGGGTTGTATTCAAGCAACTTATCATGAATGATTAATGCAAATGCAGATGTTTTTTTAGGTGCATTTCTATCAAACTGCCATTCAATTCTTATATCAACACTCCCCGATTTGATTGTGTCATTTTGTCTCATAGTGTTAAATACTACCATGGGGCAAACAGTGGTCATGTCTCTATAGGTGAAAAGAGGATCTGATCTTCTATTATAATAGGCGGTTTGAAAATCGGTGAACATATTATACAATTGTGCATAATGTCCCTTTGCAAAATCAAAATTTAGTTGATCGTTTGGATATTGCTCACTGTTTAGATATAATTTTGCAGATTTAATATTACAATGATCAAAAACAGTTTTCTTTTTATCATTTCCTTTTCTGTCAGTTTGAAAACATAAAATTACAAATCGTGGTTTTTCCATCTGAGTACTGCTTCTGACATTCCACGTTTGATTAGTACTTTCAGGAAGTGAAGGAAATTCATAGAGATCCCAACTTCTGTAACCAATTGGTAACCATGTACTTGTTTCCAAATATCTTAATAATTGTAATTTTTGTTTGTCCCCTGGGGTGACATGTGGTATTTTCCATTGAATCTTGTAAATATTAATTTTACAATCCTCTCCACCTGCTTTTTTTAAAAAGCAGTTTGCATCGCTACGTGCTCTTGTCAGAACCAATTCATGCCTAACGTTAATGATAACCTTTTTAAAGTCCTCCATTAGTCCAAAAACTATTCTTAAAGGAATTGCAATTTCAAATCGATATTCGTAATCAACCAAATCCATAACTGCAGCATCACTTAGAGGAGACCACCAACCAGCAATTTGTAAAGCCTCACTTTCATTTTTTGAGTAGGAAAGATAATTTTTAATTGTTGAAGTAATACCTGGTTGTTTACAACGATCAACTTCATGACCGTTGATTAGATATTTCATCTCTTCGAACAAAAACATTCCAAAATTTGCCCGCATTTCTCCATCAGTTGAAACGGCTTTTGTGTTATCTTTTGTTTTAACAAGTTGACCAGAGATGAATATATAAGACTCGGATGGATTTACGTATAAATCTGTTTGATTAATGGGTATCCTTATCTCATCTCCGTAATCAAACGAATGAACATAAGGGTTGTATGTGTGAACTTCATTTGCTACAATTGTATCGTCGAAACCGGGCTTTTCAGTAACATTTAAAATATCCATTGTTTGATTATATTTTAACGATGTAATTAATCGATTCTAAAAACTTTCTATTTATTTTTGAAATGGAATATTCACCTCGCTTCTTTAAATTTCGATTTACACTGATGTTATTCTTTTTAGGATAAACTTTATATGCATTATTAGAATTATTAACAATTAACATTTTCTAATATGTAGAACTATGGTTATCTCCTCGTTGTTAAAATCAATAAACTCCCCCTTCTGATCAACAATTGAACACGTTATGTCACTAATGTATTCCTTTATTACCGGATAGTAAATGATATTTTTTGGGGTTTCAATAATTTTGTACCCTGAATCTTCTCGTGGATAGAAACAATAAATATGATGTGTTTTACGATTATTCAAATATAGCCCCTTTGTTATACTACAGTTTACAAAAAAAGCATTAGATGAGTGTATTTGTAGAATGTCGTCAGATATATAAGTTTTATTAGGAATAGTTAGTTCGATAGTTTTAGTAAAGCCAAGTAGTTTTCCAAGACTGTTTTTTAAGTGAAAACCCACAACTTCTGAAGCTTCAATTTCTGTTTTAAAGGTGTTATGATTCACTCTAATATTAATTGTAGGTAATTTTCTATCACCAATTGAAGGGTTAAGAATAGTTTCCCATGTAAACTCTTGATTAATTTTTTTTTTAATTTCATCTATGATTTCATAAAACTCATATCTACCAGGAGGAATTGTAATGGTTTTCCCCCCGAATAAAAATTGATTATTTAAATTAGTTACATTTAAAACTGAATTATATGAATACAATGCAACAAGAGCACATTCATATTTACCATCACTACAGTCGATAGTAGGAAAATACTCTGCTTTAAGTTGAGATGACCTTCCCGTTAACGTTAAAGTAGGCATTATCACAATAATAAAGAAACATCAAGCAGTAATGACCGCAATAAAATTCACTATATTTTTGAAATCTCTCGTGATTATATAAGATATTTGAACCAAGATATTTAATGATTTCTTTTGGAGGGGGTAAATTTCCAAACGAATCAAAATACAAAACAATTGAATTAGCCTTATAATAACAAACCCAATGAGACCCCTTCGATTTATTTTCATCTAAATTAACTATGCCACATTCGTTTCTTCTAACACGAGCAGGTAAAGTATCTCGCATGAAAACCCCCCGAAAATGTTTAATTTTACTTCCATAGTAATAAAGATCATAATTTGTTAGCGGTCTATTGGGTAAGCGGCTTAAAAAAAATTTTTGTTATGATTCATATAAAGTCCTAGCCCCTGCCTATACCTTTTTAAATATATACCATTCCCACCCTTAAGTCCAATTTCAATAGCTTTGTTATGTCTTTTATTTTCTTTAATAAACTCTTTGGCTTTCTGTGCATCATTAATTGTTTTGGCTATAGCAGCCGCTCCACCCGTTAAACCCCCCAATGCACTCAGACCGGCAAAAATAGGTATGAGTGGAAGTACACCCCCACTTTTTGGAATGGGTAAAATCCTAGGTAGACGTACATTTTTTTTCCCATGTTTTTTAACAGTTTTTTTTGCTGCGTTTAATGATATATTAATACCTTCAATCATGTTTGAAATTTTTTTATTTTTTAATGAAGATCTAGCACTGTCAACAATTTTACGAAGAGGTATTTTCTTCTTCATTCTACGATTTCCCCCTCCCATTTTTGATTTTAGCTTCATTATGTTTGAAACTAACCAGGCACTAGTTTTTTCTCCTAAAGAACTATCTGAAGATTTAAATCGTTCCCACGCTTTTTCACTTAAAACACGATCACCAAAAGCCCTTTTTTTTGAATCCGATGTTTGGCTATACAAAATATCATGTGCTTTACAAGCGTTGTCAAGTTGGTTTAGTGGAACGTCTCCTCTTTTCAATCTTTCATCTAATTTTGTACCAGGGCCTAGTAATAATAATAATAATAATAATAATAATAATAATAATAAGAATTAATACAACTATTATAAAAAAATAATAAAAGAAATATTTACCACAAAATTTATATTTTGGTAGATGTAATTCAAAAGGTAATTTATCGATTAATTTGTTAATGATTCCTCTGCCATATATTTTATTATTTTGCTTCATCTAAATTTAAAGCTTTGATGCAAACACGACACCGTTTTCTTAAAGGTAAAGGACCATCAAAATGATCGGTTTGATTCAAAGTGTTGTGGTGGCTAACACAATAACTGTTTTCAATTTCACACTTGATATGAAGTGGAATAATATCATAAATTGTACCAACAATAGAAATGCTATTGTTGAATATAAACAATAATTCCTTATGTGTAATTAGATTAATAATATAGGGTTTATTTCTTAACAAAAGCAAGAGATTTTCCATAACAAGAAAACAAAATGTATAAATACTTATTTCCTCGAATGCTCTTCAAACACTAAGATGAAATTTCTCAAGCAGACAACTTTATTACCAATTAAAAATTTTGATTATAATTATAAACCGCAAAGTGAGAATAGACATGGAAAATTATTTCCAAATGCAATTAGGTGTATTATTGCGGGGCCTAGTGGTTGTGGAAAAACAAATTTGCTTTTATCTATATTGCAAAGTGAAAACGGAGTATCTTTTGAAAACATTTATATATTTTCAAAAAGTTTGAATCAACCCAAGTATGAAATATTGAAAGAAATCATAAAAAACGTGGAGGGTGTTAATTTGCATACATTTTCTGATAATGACGAAGTGATTTCACCGGATGAAGTGAAGCCCAACAGTGTGTTTCTTTTTGATGACGTAGCGTTTGATAAACAGAATAACATCAAAATATTTTACGCAATGGGTCGGCATAAGGGAGTTGATTGCTTTTATTTAACACAAAGTTGGGCAGCCCTACCAAAACACTTTCTTCGTGAAAATTGTAATTTTTTAATAGTGTTCAAGCAGGATTTACAAAACTTGAAACACATTTATCAAAATCTTGTAAATACAGATATGATATTCAGTAAATTTCTAAAAATATGCAAGAAATGTTGGAAGAGTGATTACGGTTTCCTAACAATTGATTTAGAATCACCATTGAAAAATGGTAGATATAGGCGAAACTTAGATGAATTTATTCAATTGTGAGGTAGCAGTAATACATACACAACCAACAACAATAGTAAAAAAGAAAAAAATGGAGACACAAGAAATAAAAAAAGAAATTCTACAAGCAACTAAAAATATTCAAAAGAAATATTTGAACTTAAAACGTAATCGTATAGATTGTGAAACATCTCTTCAACAGCTGTATAAACCATTGATCACATCCCTTACATTACCTTTACACTCAAATGAAAAAAAAAATAAAATTGAAGATGTTAAACCAGAAAACCAGTTAATAAAGGATGAAAAACAAGAAGATGGTGAAAATTCAACATTAGAAGAAAATAATATGGAGGATGAGTCGTTAGATGCAGTAAATTTTGATGGAAACCTAGCTTCATTAATAACACCTGGCAATACTCAATATCTATCCGATGACATTTTGAAGTCCCTTTATAAATTATTGAAAGGTGATGTTAATAGCTACGGGTTGAGATATGATAAGAAAAAACATGCGTGGTATATAGGTGACAAGAGGGTGATTTTCAATGATGCAAATATTATTGTGGGTCACCAAGCATATACACTCAGTATGGGGCTTGTAAATTTATTGGTTAATAAAAAACCTCCACATACATATAGCGGTGAAGATGTTGAAATGTATAAACAAATATTGAAAGACACAAATGCTTTAAGCTCTCGATATAAAAATACAAGATCTTATAAATATAGATATTTCATAACAAAATTGATGATGGAGAAAGATGGAGGAGACTATTTTAAATCGTTAAATAAACCAAACATTGTATATTGGAACAAATTAGATGAAATAATTGACAGATTGAGATTGTTATACGCATCAAAATCCCTAGGGAACGAATCAGTGAATAATGAAATAATTGCAATTTTGGAAGAACTTGAAGAAGAAGGAGTGATAGAGAAAAATCCACTAGGCGATCAACCACCCCTTTAATAAAAAACAAAATTGGATTACATCACATAATTTGTATGCCTGGAGGTCAAGCGTATCTCTTTTAATCGGGACAAACTTTTTTTGATGTGTTGTTTTTGAAAATAAACAAAAAAAGAGTAATTATTAGAAAAAAATACAACAAATGAATAGTTGAGTAGAATCAAACAGAAGGACTTTAGTTTTTAAAATATTCACAAAGAAGCAACAACAAAAAATGAAAGCAATAACTTTCGTAAATGAAATTAATAATTTGGAGGAATTTGCTAAAGACACGGCGGAGTTATGCCGATCGCTGTTTGAAGAAGAAGAGAGTGTTAGAACATTAATATTTTGTGAGAACGTGTTTGATTATGAGCAGAATTTAGAGCAGGGTGTTCGGTATTGTGAAATTGGTAGACTTCCATCGTTTGATGTGTACGAACAAGAGTTCATTCGTAGAAAAATAAGCGAATATTTATTGAATTTTCAGTTAACAGTGGTGTTAAGACATTCCTGTATGTCTGAGATGGATGATACACCAGACTTAATTGTATCGAAAGATTCAATACCCGAAAACTGTTTTCGTGTACCATCATCAATGATTTAAAAAGAAAAAATTTCGATGATTTAGGAAATAGTGGTGTGTAACAATTTTAATATATTATCTATACCGATTTTAATATATTATCTATCCTCTGTTTAAATGATATAAAAATAAAAAAAGTAATTTTTAAAAATTGTTTGTATGGTTTTATTTTTTTAAAATGAACATCCCTCACTCCCCATGCTGTTCTTTTCTTCTTTCAGATCGTGAGTAGTAGTAGTAGTAGTACTAATAGCATTACACTTAGGTAAAAATGAAGTAATTCTACGTATTTATGAGAATAAAAAAACACAAACATGCGACACCGCCCGCCGCCGCCCGCCGCCCGCCGCCCCGCCGCGCGCTCCGGAAAAAAGTGTGTCCGCCCGCGGAAAATATTTTGTCCGGCTCGCGCCCCCGCCGCGGAAAAACTTATATACCGCGCTCGGAAAAAATTTGACTGCCGGGGGGGAGGGGCGCAGTAAAAATTTTTGTACCGCCTGCTTCACTACTTCCTAAAATTGTATACCATCTATTTTGACACGTTTTTATCAAATATATATAAATAAAAATGCACTATTTGTGAGAGGGATTAGTGTACATCAATCATGGAAAAACACAATATTGTTAAAGAAATTCATGCTCCTTCAAGACGCAATTTTCCCAGGCTAAAAACCATAATTCTTGGGATAGGAGATACTCTTCAAATAGATTTAATTGATATGTCGATGCATGTCAGGTATAATAAAAAATTTAAATGGATTTTAGCTGCTATAGACATTTTTTCAAAATTTGCATATGTTGAACCAATCTTTAACAAACGAGGAGTAGAAGTTACTAAAGCAATGAATAAAATTCTACAACGGTGTCCACCAATCAAAAACATTCAGAGTGATATGGGAAAGGAATTTTACAACACATACTTTCAACAATTGATGAAAAGAAAAAAAATAAATCATTATTCTACATTTTCCACAAAGAAAGCAGCCATATGCGAACGATTTATTCGAACTTTTAAAGGTTTGCTTTATAAAAATTTTAATTTACAAGGTTCTTATAACTGGTGTGATTCACTACAAAAAATTTGTAAACAATACAACGATACCAAACATAGAATCATCAAAATCCCACCGTCTCATGTTAATAAAAACAATGAACAAGAACTATTATCTACCGTATATAATTACAACTACTACAACGAGAAAAAAAAAAACCAAAATTTAAAATAAACGATTATGTGCGGATTAGCAAACACAAATCTGTTTTCGATAAATCATATCTTCCAAATTGATCAGTTGAGGTGTTTAAAGTAGTTCGTGTTCGGAAAATCCATCCAATTTCTTATATGTTACATGATTTAAATGAAAATCCAATTAAAGGTGCATTTTATACGCATGAACTGTTAAAATCAAATTATCCAAATTCTTATTTGATTGAGAAAATTTTCAAGAGGCGTGGAAAGAAAATTTATGTAAAATGGCTTGGTTTTCCAGGGAAGTTTTGGATTAATAGCAAGGATTTATTGTAAAAACAAATTGTTTAATTCAATAAATAAAAATACATTTTTTTTATATTTAAACATCTATTTTATTTCATTTCCAATTTTATAATGTCCTAAAGCTAATGTGTGTATATTATCTGCTAAAATAAATCTTTTATCATCATTACACGATAATGATTTCTTATTCTGTTCAATAGTATACAAATTGTGATTTTTACTTCTAATAGTAAACATTTTTACAAAACTTTGTTGATTATGAAATAGTGTATTATAATAATCGTCAAAAGTAATCTTTTTAACGCATGCTCGAGATATCCCCTTTGCACGTTTAGTACAATCAACCTCCTTATCCAATCTATACGCGTACATTTTTGGACGCAAACCTATGTATTCCGAAATTATACGCCCACCACTCTCATCCTTCATAACCCCAATTTTTTTTGCGTTTACTAACGGAATTTTATATACATTATTTTCATCATAATTTGATGTGTCAAATTTCTCAGTGTTTTGTTTTATCACTTCATAAATATTTAATTCCCCCTGGTTTCAACTCGACATATATTATCACGGAATCTGTATCTGTGTAACAGAGTTCAATGTATGTGAAAAATTGTTTAAACCAGTAATAAAAGGCATATATCATGGTTTTCGCGATTTCGAGAATACAAACCCCCACAATTATAGGTTTTGAATAAACGATTTCCTCTTTACCCATTTCTATTATAGCAATATTCTCTTCAATTAATGTCACGTTTTTACATCTTGGGTTTGCTAACATTTTTCTCAATCCATATCTTCCCTCCCACCTACAAACAATTCTTATGTGTCTGTGATTACGTACATTTTCCAAAAATTTCCCAAAAACAGAATTGACCATTAATTTGAAAAAATTTTTTTCAAACTCGTTGGAAGCTAATTTTCTTAACCTTGCATTTAACTCTACATATGTCTTTAGCCAACATGATTGATTAAATCGTAAAACTCTATGAACTTTTTCTAATTCCAAACCAAACTTTATACATTGTTTTAAATTTCTTATATGTAATACATAATTTTCCTTTTTAAAAAATGTTGTAACCAACTTATCAACACCCCCAATTTTTTTCCTTTCTGGTAAAAATGGAAGACAATTCTGAACGTCGTGTAAGTGTTGTGGTATACTTATAGTGGTCTCTAAAATATAACCCATTTCTCCATTTTCATCAATATCCTCTATTTTTAAATTATTTATTTCATTTTCTGTTAAAAATGTAAAATTTGAGAGAGGTAGTGGGTATGTCATTGCTTCTGCATACTGTGAATTTATATCAAAATATGTAATATATGCTTCTGGTATAGATGTGTCAAATTTTTCCATGAATGGATTATTCGCCTTAGCATACCTTTTAGATACCATAGTCAAACCACCTCTGATACCACTTTCTAACATATTAATTTTGTCAATATCTTTAATTATTTCCATTTTTACCTTTGTTACTTTTAACATACAATCATAAGCCAATCCAGGTATAGTATAATAATGCATACAGTCTAATTTATAGATTTTTAATGATACATTACGAAATTTTTCGATGGCACAAACCATCAGGAGTACATCACACTTTAAATACAAATCACTATATTCACCCATATTTTTTATATTAAATTTATCCCACACATTACAAGCGTGGTTGTATTCTTCCTCCGATAATTCACAATCGTTAAGTTTGTTATAAAAGGATGAAATGGGGGGTAATTGTTTTTCTTCAAATACCTCCCACCTATTTACATAATCATATGGGAAAATACCCTTCTGTTTTAAAAGGTGATAGTACGGATGAGATCCAAATTCCTCCTTCAAAAATATAAAATCTTCAGATGATAAATTTTTAACTAATTTATCTAAAGATGAATTCAAAAATTTGTAAGAATCTAAAAACCTTAATTTTACATCACCTACTTTTTTTGATATTGAAATGTATTTTTCATTGGTTATCGCTAAAATTTCTATTGGATGTTTATTGAAGTTCAATTCTCTAATCAAAAAGTGAAAGTCGTAATTAGCACCATTGTGAAAAACTATCGGGATATATTTAGGTAACTGATTTTTCAAATTGCAGGTCACATGTGCACACCCAGCATAGTTGTTTTCTTTTAACAAATGAATATGATCTCGCGCTTTTTGCTCACCATTTTGAAAAGGTTTTTCACAAATATAACATTCAGTTGCAGTTTGAAATGATATTTCATCTGCTTCTGTCATATGAATTTTGAAATCTTGTTTAATATACAATGAATATTGATTGGCTATTTCTCTAAGTTTATCAACAAATTTTTTTGCGGCATCTACACCTCGATATAACCAAAAAAAATTTAGTTCTTTATGGTAAGCAAAAACACCAAACATGGCTACCGAATATGGAGTATGATGTTGAAAGTAATCCGTATATGAAAATTCTCCATTATTTGAACACTTTGAAACAGGTTGTAGAAGACTTTCAAAATCTGCGTAAATCGTTAGAACTGTTTTAAATTTATAATTAAAATGTTCAAACTCTATGAAATTTTTTTCAGGGAAAACTATTTTAACAGCATCAAAATCATTACACATTTCTAAGTGATTATCAAGTTTTTGTTGAGATGAAAAGGGTTGTATACATCTGCTACAGATAAATTGCTTTTTAAGAGAAGTTGATATTTGAGAACTGCATAGACGTCCTAAATCACGTATTAAAACATAGTGTGTTTTTTCACCTTTACTAATGAGTAGCAAATTAACATGATTAATTTTAACACTTTTTGTATGATATAATGGTCCAATAACCGTTCTGTTATCCGATTTTAGTCCATATACATTAATAGATATTTCAGGATTCAGTTTCTCAAATTTGTGGATATCACGAATTTCAATTGGAAACTTAATACCCTTTATATTTAAGGTGTGAATGTACTCTGTATAGTTTTGAACCCTTTGAGGGTTACGTTTTCTATAAATAGACGCTAAAATACAATACAAAAAACAATAATTATCCTGATTTAAAATATTCACACACGCTTTTTTTCCTTTTATAAAGGTCGGTAGCGCGATATATGACCCTCCACCAGAATTTAACACGTCGTTTTTACCCATAAACAATTGAATATAAATCAGTTTCTGTACAACCCCTCCGCTACCGCGTTTTTGAAATTCTTCAATTTTGAGATCTATGTCTTTTCTACTATCGCTATACCATTTAGAAAAGTTTGTTGTAGCATCATATGTTTCCAGCTTGGTTTGAAAAAAAAACTTGTCTATAACCTCATTTTCACCTTTCTTTATACACATCTCACAGCAAATAAGAATGCTTATTTTTAGTCTAAAATGCAATTTTAAATAATCACTAATTTTATTATATACTAAGTCTTTCTTATCCAAAAACAACTCTTTCACACTTATTGTATTTGAAAAATTGTATGATTGCCCCGTAAAGATGTTGTTTTTGAACCCAGTTTGTTGATGAACCCACTCTGAAATGTAAAAATAATAATTGGTATGTAAAAAAGATAAACTCAACAAAAACAACTCACCATTTTCTAAAAACTTTTGTTTTAATATTTTTTTCGCCATGTTTTTAATTTTTTATTTCTATCCAAATTTGATAAACACTTGTTTGAAACTCCTTCTTCTTCTTCTTCTTCTTCTTTTTTCTTCTTTTTCTTCTTCTTTTTTCCTCTCACGTTAAATCTATACTTTCAAATACAGATTGTTTGGTACAAACTTTTATCTTTTTTCAAAATTTTGAAAGGTTGTTTTGTTTTATAAGCAAATTTTTATTTTCCAAATATTTACACGTCTCTATTAATTCACGTTCGACATCTTCATTAAACCATTGCATGTCTAGAAGAATCTTATATTTATTATAATAAATATAATGTTACAATCACAATACATTATATTCACCAATCAACTCTCTTACTCAAGAAATACAAAACTATCTTTTAACTATAATTTCCACTATTTATACAAAACGGTCAACACTTTCAAATAATTGTTAAAAATTGTGTGTTTCCACCTAAATATTAAGTCTCACCCCTTAAGCATGCATTAATGACTCATACTCCTCACCCCCCCGTATGAAACTAAAAATATTGTTTTAATTCATTAAAAATGACACATTTTCACCTGGCTATTCAAAAAAAACTCTTAATTTATTGGTATTTTCTTGATTTTTATCAAAATTCACAATCAATAAATGTAACATTAAGTTTTTATCAAAACATATAAGAAACATTTGATTTATGGAATACCAAAAATAATATGCATGATAATATACCGTTATAAAAATATAGGCAGAGTTGGATTTTAGGGTGATTAAATACTCCTTGTTAACACGTCGTGGTGACAATAATAGTGTTTCAAAATAAATTCGTTTATATCATTTAAACATACAATAAACACCCCCATATTACTCATTATCATTTCAATCACCTTGAATGTACTTCATCTATTGAACCTTCGAATTTTCTCTTATCTATAAAGTAATTACGATAAAAAATCCACCAGCTGTTCCCAAATACACCTTGTTGCCGCTACATGGTGGCAATAACAGTCTTTCAAAATATATATTTATTTATTGTTTTACATACACATTAACACCCTCCTATGACTCATCATCATCATTCAACCCCCTGAATTTATTTTACTAGTTATTAAAATTTGTATAATGGTGGTAATCCACCGTGTTTTCCCTAACAT
>CM035595.1:59045306-59208669 GCA_020423425.1 Chrysopa pallens
CTTGTTAGGTATTAACATACAGATTGCACTCTCTTCTTGAAATAGCATTGATATGGAATACAACATAAAATGTTGTATCGGATATAGATTAAAAAAATAATCCAACGTCGAAGATACCACGTGAAAAAAAAAAAAAGATTGGAATGGTTTGACTGTGATCTTAACGATTATTATGGTTATTTAGTAAGATATAATATAAAAATATTTCAATTTTAATTCTATAAATTCGGGTATGTAGGCAACATTAATATTTTTACCAATCCAATTAATCTTTCGATTAGTCTAATTCGTATTCTATTTCTTACAAACCGTGTGTTGTTTAAAGCGAACCCGTTTATAATTGCATTTATATGTGATATTTTTTCACATTTTTAGTTAAGGTAATTAAATTATTATTCATTATTTATGAGTGTTAGGTAATATTAAAGTTTGTTATCGATAGGTCGGGTATTCAACCGGTTAAATAGCTAGTCGTTGTTTATTTATTTAATTATTTTTATAATTGTTTGTCATTAATGAATATTTATATGTGATATTGTTTCACATTTTTTTGTTAAAGTAATTAAATTATTATTCATTATTTATGAGTGTTAGGTAATATTAAAGTTTGTTACACATTGATCAGTGATTTAATTATTTACCTCAACCTTTGACGTAGCTCATTACCCTTTCAAATTTGGGTTGCAATAAAACATCTGGGTCTTCTTAAATAAGGAGATTGTGATACGGCGATGCTAACTGGGTCAACGCTTTGTATAATCGTTGACTTGGGTCCATTTTAACACCACAGCACGCAAGCGCCATTATGATTTTCTTAATTGGTAATACCAATTTTTTAATTACTACATTCATTATAATACATTTATTCTTTAATTTCTTATCTTTTTTTTTAATTTTTGCTACATATGGTAGCGGAGTATAAAGATGTTTTATTGCGAATACACTTTGTTAACTTTAAGTATAACTAATTTAATTTAAATATACAAAATATATACTCATATTTAATTTGCTAATACAATTTTCTTTATTTTTCCGTCTAAAAATTGAGTGATTTAAATACAATCTGTTAACTGGTGGAAAAAAAAAATTCAACAAAATGGAGCTAAATAGATCGTTAGATGATCTTCACAGATGTTCACCTACATCCAAAACATTGTTGGTGGTTTCGCAGAAACTCAACACAGTCGTAGACTGCATCGCTAAACTTAAAGAAAATGCACATCAACAGTCGCTGAATATAGCAAAGATGAGTATAAACAATAATTCTAATAATAGTAACACCCGTGATACCTTACTAATCAAAGATCTAGGCAGTCGCGTTCCTGAATTAAATATACTCGAGCCATCTTCCATATTGCATTTTTGTCTTGAAGTAGAAGATTTAATATCCATCAATATCGTAAAAGAATCGGTCATTTTAAATTTTCTTTCGTCAAAAATGTCTACCGACTCCAGACAATTTTGGGCTCCTTTTATTACTAGAGAAATGCCGTGGTCTATGATTAAAAATAGACTTACTAAATTATGGTCTGGTGCGGAACAACACCAATTAATAGATAAATATGTGCGGCGAAAACAACACATAAATGAAAATTTTTTTACCTTTGCATCTGACATTCGCCGGTATGCGAAGACACTATGTCCTCAGTTTACTCAAACGGAAACTATTGAAATTATTTTTGCCCATTTAAACTTATACGACCTTTTAATTACACCCTACACCTACAACATATGACGAACGTTGAAGAAATTCAATCACGCGTAAAAGCTTTAAAAATTGAATCTGATGTTGCGTCTCCACAACCTTCGTCCTGTATTCCTAAACTTACAACATCTCCCGATACATTTTCACAAATTTCAGTCGATCCGTTGAATTTATTAAATACAAATGGATGCAATTCGGAGTTGGTTTCAAGTAGTAGTCTGTTCGGTCCGTCTTCTACACGTGGTCAATCTCATGTGCTACAAGCCTCGCTGGCTTCGGGTAACTCATTCTTGTTGTCCTATTACGAGTTATAATGACTCAAATTTATGTATTGGTGACTCAAATTTATCAAACTACCACAATCATCGTCTGGTCGGTCCGTGTAATCCGCACGTTTCGTGTAGTGATCAAAAGGTCCGATTGACCTCGAACAACACTAACTGTTGTTCTATTACGGGTTCGAATAACCCAAATTACATTTTACACAATCGTCAATGTAACAATTGTCCAAATTTTTCTCCTATTCGTAACGTTTCTTTCAACCCAAATCGAATTTCTTGCGCCTATTGTAAATCTTTAGAACATCACATTTCGGAATATAGGAAACGTAGATATAATAATTCTAATTCGCAAATTCCTTCAACGTCGAAACAAGCGGTTTCGACTATTAATAATTCAAATAATTCAAAAAACTGAATAGTAGCCTACATATCACAAAATCTTCTCTCCCGTTAGTACATATTGATTTTTATAATATTCCCGTTATAGCATTATTAGACTCCGGCAGTACATTAAATTTAATATCGTCTAAATTTTTCGAGATTATTACAAAATCGGTACAAACTATGAAAATATCAAAGCTTATTTACCAGGATCATATTCTTTAGATATTAACAAATCCTGCAATCTTCATTTCAAAATACATAAATTTAGTTGGCACGCGAAATTTTAATCACAGATGCGATCCCATATAATGTTATTATCGGTTCAAATACCCTCTCATCTTGTGACATAATTATAGATTTCTCAATTTCAAAAATCAGGTTTAATTTTCATCCGAATATCGCTGTTCCTTTTATAAAGTAAAAAAATCATCACAATTCTATTTCTGTTATATCTGAATGCAAAGCAAACTTAAGTAATTACGAAGCTTCAACTGCTAACACTATTTTGTCTAATTACGCTTCGGTTCTTACTAAGGTTCCCGGATTAGCAAAAAACTTCGAATATAAAATATTTCTTAAAGACCATGAACCAGTTCGCAAGTCTCCATACTACTTGCTTCCTGATAAATTAAAGCTCTTAGAAACGCACATACAGGAATTAGTTGACCAAAATATCTTAGCACCATGTCAAAGTCCGTACGCCAGCCCGGTAGTTTTTGTTAAGAAACAAAATGGCGGCGTACGTCTATGTGCAGATTCCCGTTTTCTCAACACTAAGATACAATTCGACCCATTCAGCGCGTTTAGTATGAATGCTATTTTCAATTGTTTCGGTTCAGCAAAATATTTTTCAACTTTCGATCTAAACCAAAGTTTTTATCAGATTCCCCTAACGGAAGAATCCCAACATATTACCGCTATTGTCACTCAGATAGGACAGTCTATACATAAAGTTTGCCCATTCGGTATGGTAAATTCAGCCCAAGCTTTGAACCGATACCTAGTTAAAGAATTCGCTGATTTCCGTCGTGAAGGATTCTTCGTTCAATATTACGATGACTTAATCATTTACAGTTCCTCACTCGATGAACACATTAGTCAAATAGATCGAGTTCTAAATCGTTTTAAAAAACTAAATTTAACAATCAATCCTGATAAGCTTAAGCTTTGTATAACTCGTTTGAAATTGTTAGACCATGTGGTTTCAAACCAGGGTAGAATTCCTGACCCCGACAAATGCGCTGCAATTGTAAATTTAACTTTCCCTCGAAAGTTAAAAGAACTTCAAAAATTCATTGGTATGTGTGCATTTTATTCCAAGTTCATTCCTAATTTTAGCACCATTATCGCGCCCTTAAACGCGGTAAAAAAGATAAATGCGAAATACACTATCGAAGCGCAGCACTACAATGCCTTTGAGTCTTTAAAAAAGGCGTTAATGTCACCTCCGTTATTACGGTTTCCTGATTTCAATAATAAATTTATACTAACAACTGACGCCAGTTCGAAAGGCATAGCGGCTACGTTAAGCCAGGAATTTGAAGATCGACGCCATCCGATTGAATTCTTTTCTCGTAGGCTCCAAAACGCCGAACTTAGTGCGCATGAACTTGAACTTCTAGCAGTTGTGAAATCACTATTTCACTTTAAAGACTATTTACTCAAAAGACCGTTCATTCTCGAAACTGATTGTCATAGTTTATTGTGGCTTTTCAAAACACCACAATCATTTAATAAATTGTCCCGGTGGATCCTTCAGATCTCACGTTTTAATTTTTCTCCGGTTCACGTAAGAGGACAAGACAATTTTATTAGCGATGCATTGTTTCGTCTTTTTACTCAAGTCGATAAGAATGTAATAGATTAAGATTTTTCAGAATCAGATCCGTCAGCATTGTTAAATACTTTAGTTCATTCGTTCCCCCAGGCACAGAAAATGTCCGAATTTTGTCGTCACATTTATACTGATATTTCGTCAGGTAAAAATGTTAAGCACTTCTTTATTCGCGATGGTTTGCTTTGTCGTTTCGTCGGAAAGAATCGTAATAAAAGGATCGTTTTACCAGAAACAATGTTGGATTTTATTTTGGAATATTTTCACTCTACCGTGCATTTTAGCATCACCAAAACGTTCCGAGACATTAGTCGTCGTTTTTGGATAATCTCTTTCACATTGTAAAATAATATGTAAATTCCTGCCTCGTTTGTGCTGCTACCAAGCCGTCAAATATCAACTACGATCCGAAGATTTCCCTGATGCCCCAACAAAATAGATGGGAACAATTATACATAGATTATGTGGGTCCGCTAATTACGTCTACCGATGGTTTCCGTTTTATTCTAGTTATTGTGGATGCCTTTTCTAAATTTGACTTCGCCAAACCAACACGTAGAATGACCGCTCAAGTTACAATTTAAGTTCTTCAAGATGTATTTTATACATTTGGATTCCCGAAAATTTTGCCGTCGGATAATGGGAGCGCATTCAGATCAGTGAAGTTGACCGATTTTTTGTTACGCTATGGAGTTCAAGCTGCCTTTACTGCTCCGTACAATCCAAGAGCAAATTTGTCCGAGAGGATTAACCGTAATATCAAAGTTAATCTTTCCGCAATTATTAAATCGACCGAACAACAACATAAAAATTGGTCGACGCTTTTACAATATGTTATTTTCAACCATAATCGTACATACCATGAAACGATTAAAAATGCACCAGCGTCGGTTATGTTTGGTCGTGAATTAATGACTTCATTGGATTTAATTTTGAAAATCGATCTGACTAGCAATCGATAAACTTGAACGATATATCAAGAAACTTGGCGAAATACTTTGTTAAAAGAACCCAGAAAAGCAACATAAAAAATGCAAAGTTAAAAGTTGGTGACGTGGTTATGTTGAAAAACTTTAATCAAAATTCTTCGAGTACTATGGATCAGAAGTTCATCGATCGGTTTGTTGGCCCATATAAGATAATTAACTTTACAACTCCTGCGTCAGTGGAACTTGAAGAGTGTAATACGAAGATCAGACGTAAAGCACATATTACACATTTTTTTTTTTTTTTTTTTGGTTTTCTTTATTTACTACAATCTGTCTCCTTTGTGGGACATTCAGCAGTATGATGGATATATTACAAATTTAAAGAAGATTTCTTAGCAGTACAAACTCTCCTCCGTTATATTTTGTGATCTAGTTTAATTGTTTTTAAGCACGGGTTGGATGTAGCGATTTTCTTATCTTTACAAATTTTAAGAGTAAAATTAATAATCAAAAAAATTTAACATCTTTTCATTACTGAAAATAAATTGTCACAATTAAAAATTTTCGTAGGAACTTAGGAAGAGGCTGAAACGTTAGCGGACAAGCTGCAATATCAGCATTATGCGTACTCAACTGATAATCAAAACAGCGCTAAAAAAAAGTAAAAGTTGATGAAGATTTTATAAAAATAGCATGCAAGAGTCTGCTAGCACAGCTGTCGACTTATTAAATGCTGCAACGTTGAATTTATCTACTCCTTTATCGAAAAGCTCAGGTAACTTATAATTGCACACTCTCTTAATCCATTCTATGCTAGCCTCTACATTATTATTAATTAAATGTCCAAAATCTAAGAGGGTTAAACGTGGGAAAGGCTCATCTAGTACTGCGACAAAAAATAACGCTGAAAATAAACCTAAGGGTAAAATAGAATATTCTATGTATGTCTTTATACTCCTACTATATTTTTTAATTTACTAATAAAATTTTAACATATAATTAACAGACATAGAAAAGGATACAAAAGAATCATCAAACTCAGAGGAATCCTCGTCGTACGACATCGGATCCTGTAGGCAAAAACGTGTTCGCACATCTTCAATCTCTGACGAAAGTTTTGACTCTATAAATAGCGACGATATTATTCAAAAATACAATAAATTAAAAGAAACAAAGAAGTCCAATAGCGAAGTCTCAAGTGAAGAGGATTTAGATATTGATATTTCGAAAAGAGCCTCACCGATTAAATCGAAGTCTCTCCAGCGGTCACAGGAGCCTGAAGACAAAAGTAATAAGATAAAAGGAAATATCAGATGGAAATACAACTGCTAATAAGCGCGGCAGAAAGTGACAAGGACTCTCGCAACGTATATTACGTCAATAAAGGTATTTAAAAGATTATAAATATTAATTTATCATACTAATTTTTATACTTATTTTTAACAACATTCTTATTATTTTGTTATTTTAGAAAATTTATTGCTATCGTGATAATGAGTTTAGAATATTTATATTATACAATCAAATTATTAATAATTTATTATATATTGATTAATTAAAGATAGATAAAATATTTTTTATTATTGAGTAATAATAATTATATTTGTTAATAATTAATAATTAATTTTATTATAATTTAATTTCAGTAATAATTTACATTAAAATTAATCTTCCAGAAATGTTAAACCAAGCTCTGTCGAAGCTACTGTTACCGATGGTGAGCGAACAGAAAAATCTTAGCGCACAGTTAAGCTCATTAACTAAAACCGTGAATGACATGAAAGGAAGTCTAATCCAGACTCGGAGTTTGATCCAGAAGGTATCAAATTCCCGTACCCTGATCTAAATGAGTTAAATAAACTAGAAAAAAAATTAACTGACAGTACAGACTACCGGAAAAAAATTGAAAATATTTTTATTACTTTATTGTTCATATACTGATAGGAGGATTTGCTAGCTGTTAATAAATTATTTCATTGAAAAGAAAATAATATTTCTTTATTATAAAAAAATATTTTCTAATAGTTAAAAAATATTTATTAACAGTTAATAAATTGCGTTTAATAAATTATTTTTTAATTATTAAGAAATATTTGCTAATAATTAAGATAAGAAATATTTATTAATAGTTAATAAATACTGTATAATAAATGATTTGTTAACTATTAAAAATATTTGTTAAAATCTATCGTTAAAGGAAATCATTTATTAACAATTAATAAATTTTATTAATTGCAAAAATATCTTTTATCAGTGTAATAAATTTTATCTTTTTCATGAACTTTTAAACTATAATTATATTTTTACAGGCATATCAGGCATATCAACTAACTTGCCTAGTAAACACAAATCCAGCTCTTATAAGAAGCACTACACCGATTGTTCGTTTTTTAATGTCACGGGATTTAGCTCAGACATTTAACCTGAAGAAACGAAACGCCAATTGCAAAAATGTTTTTTTCCCTACTAAATCATATGACGTTATCAAAGGTATTTTTTAATTAACTATATAGAAATAAAATAATGTTTTAATGGTTTAATAATTTAAAATTTTTTTGTAATACAGGAATCCTGGTCAAAAAATTCACAAAATCTCCTGACGATTCATTGCCAATTGGAACGGTTCATAATTCCTTGCAATCTGTCTTTAATCATTGCGGAGATTGGGAAGGTTGGCGGAAAGAAAGAAAGAAGAAAATTTCTGAAAACCCTGAGAAATCCAATGTGGATGATACTAGTTAAATGACGCGTGAACCAATAACGCATCCGTCTGACTTGGAGATCGAGTGAACCCGAATGGATCATTATTAATTAAAAACTTATTTAATTTCTTTGTTTTTAATCTTCAAGTTTCTTTTTTCTTTTTTTAATTTCTTTCTTTTTAATCTTCAAGTTTCTTTTTTCTTTTTATAATTTCTTATTAAATTAATTATCAATAATTAATAGTTATACTTCATAATTACAATTATATCGCATGCCAAATACCAAGAGGGCGTCTAATTTTTTCTTGTTTGACTTAGAACATATTTGTGCCACCATAAAAAAAAAAATATAAGCCCTTTGGCATTTGACACGCGATATCAGTAATAATTATATAAAATATTTATAGTTATATTTTATTTTAAATGCAAGTGTGGCTTCCAAACTGCTACCGAATTTGGAAGCCAAGTTTGGCCGAGCCTCGCAACTGCGTTACTTCCCAAACATGGGTCTGGTTTGGATGCCTCACTTGCCGCAAGTTAGACATTCGACATGCCTCATTTGAAACAAACTACCGCCTCACAAAAATGTCTAGTCGGTAAGCAGCCTGAAGGCCCCTTTTGTGTAAGCAATCGAAGCCTTGACATTGTCGAAAGAATGATTAAACCTATAAGCCTGGCTGGGCGTAATATTACAGCCGATAACTGGTTCAGTGACATAAGTCTGTTGAAACATCTATCAGACAGTCACAGACTATCATTTGTTGGTACATTTAAAAAAAATTAAAAGGCAGATTCTACCAGAGTTGAAGAATCTAAAAAATAGGGAAACTTATTCAAGTATATTTACTTGTAGAAAAGAAGGCACACTAGTGTCATATGTACCTAAAAGTAAAAATTAATATAAAACACGTAATGTGTTGGCAATTTCCAGTATGCATTTTGACGGAGCAAAAGAAGACAGCAACCCAAAGAATAAGCCGGAAATCATAACCTTTTACAACAAAACAAAGGTAGGCGTAGTAGATATCTTGGACAAGATGTGCTCCAGTTACAATGTATCGCGAAACACACGGCGTTGGCCTATGGTGGTGTTTTTCTCCCTACTAAATATTCTGGCATCAATGCCCAAGTAATATTTTTAGGGAATTGAAACGAGGTATCAGTTAGGCGACTTTTTCTCCGACGTCTGGGGCGAAATTAGTAGAAGAACAGCTAGCTTCAGAAGGGAAGAAAAATACTTAATCTTCCCACAGCAATGTTGAGCAGATTGCAGGAGATATCACCAGATGAAACTCCTTTTACAGTTGAAAAAAATGAAGATGCAACAGAAACTTCTTCTCTTAAACGGGTGCTCCTTGTCAAAAAGATAGAAAGAAAACTCACCCAGTACAGATGTAAAGAATGTGGGCAGTATTTATACTTAGGTAAACATTGTTCCTTTATTTGTGCTGATGGTTATCGTCACTGATACTTGTTTTAAATTTTTTACTTCAAAAAAGAACTATTGCAACTTTATTCGTAATTATTATGTTTATATATTTTGAATTAATTTTTATTTTGTCTATCAAACATTTTGTAAAACCACTGTGTTCATTAATTTATATATTCAACATTTTGTCTTATTGTTTAATTTTTTATAGCTCTTCACAAATTTTTTTTAATAAACATCCATAACTAGAAATGTAATTATTTCAATCATTTTACCTATTTTCTATAATGTTAAAATTATATTATGAATATTATTGGACAAAATAGAAATGGCATCTCACAAATGACATGCGGCTACTTATGCTCCATATAGAGGTGCGACTTCTGGAGTGTTAATTAGTACCATATAGTATTTTTATTTTTATTTTTTTAAATTTCTGGCTTCAACTACTTTCAGCTATATAGCCATTAACCAAAGCGGATTATTATTGTTATTACTATTATTATTATTTTTATACAACAACAATATACAGTACTGCTAGGTGGTCACCCATCCAAATACAGATTGTCACTGCTGTTGCTTAACTTTATTAATTGGTCTAAGCATGTCATTACGTTACGTCAGTCCGGGGTCGTTCCATATAGTTTGATAATTTTACTTTTTAATAACAACAGTTATCACAATTTTCCTATTGGTGTCAATTAATATTAACATTTTGAAAAAGTTTTCAGATGTATAGTCTGAAGATCTTTTCATAAACATGTTTTTGTTATCTTTGAATTATTTGATAGTTATAAAAAAAATGCTGAATTTCTAAAAAAGTATCCACCATATTTAATCATCAATACATTTTTCAATTTTAAGATTGTAATTCTATTAATAATTATTGATCAATTTATATTATAGATTCTTATGCAGAAGCTGAAAAATTAGTTGGTAAATTTCAATATGAACCATACGTTTACTGCACGGACAACGAAGCATCGGCGAAAATAAAAGCCCGAGAGGACGAAAATTCCTTCAAAAACAATAAAAAATCACTAGTGACTGGAACGGAAATGCTTGATTCTGCAAAGAAAAATCTGAAGAGTGAATTTGAAATGGAATCTGGTTAATCATAAATTGTATTTTTATTTGTTTATGAATTTTTTTTATTTTTTTTATTTTCCAATTTAAATTTTATAGATATACAAAAAATGAGTCGAATTGTTTAAAGTTGTAAAGTATTAAAACTTTTAATCTTGTTTCTTTTTAAAATATGAAATGTTGGTATTGTCTAAACTGAACAGTCAATATGAAATCCACCTGATTATTTTAAATTAATGATTGTCAAGTCATTTTTATATTCATTTTCATAATAAAAGTAATTCATGTGTTCTAATATTAATATTTAACAATTTATGATTAGGAAATGTATTTTTAGTTTGAGAAAACTATGTTATGTAACAACTTGAAACTAAATATTCTAATTATTCTAATACATTGTTTTTTTTTTTTTTTTTTTTTTTTTTAAATTTTATTCTACATTACCATATTATTGAAGTTCATTTTTTGGTTGACTTTGTCTTTACTAGCTATATTCTATTTTCCATATTTTTTTTTTTAAATAATGCACACTTATATTTCTGTATGTTTTTTTAATAACAGCTTGTATCAATGGTTGAGGTTGCCATCATACTCAATTTCCGTTATGCTTACTGTTAAAGTAAAAAGATGATTGTATAGGACTACGCTAAGTTTGAACTGCTACCTCCGAGTGTGATTTCCAAAGTGTCGTCTGTTGCAAGCGGAGCTTAGATCCCCCAATAGGTTTAGGTTGCTACCATTGAGCGTGGTTTCCGAACTACCGTAGTAGTAGAAAACCGAGTACAGGATATACTAATTTTAAACGGTTCCAAACTACCGCCAAGATTGAAAACCGAACTTGGGCTACACTAGGTCAGGCTGCTACAATCGAATGTGGTTTCCAAACTTCCGCCAAAATTGGAAACCGAGCTTGGCCGTCGCTAGTTTCAGGCTGCTACAATCGAATGTGGTTTCCAAACTACCGACAAAATAGGAAACCGAGCTTGAGCTACGCTAGGCATAGGCTGCTACTACCGAATGTGGCTTCCGAAGTAGCGCCTTTGTCGTAAACCGAGCTCGATAGAAGCTCGCAACTGCTTTACGTTGGGAACTTCGACCGATGTTGGTTTCCTAGTTCAGCACGAGGTAAATTTAACGCATAATCTTCATAATTAGGAGTAATTAGAAGTTCCCAAATACAATTTTTTTTGTAAATCAAGTTCTACATGCCTGGTGTCATCGATTTCATTGTTTTCTGATTAACTATTATTATAATTATGGTTATTGTTGAATTTTACTGATAATCAGCTTTATGACCTTTTCTTTTTTGTTCCTTGATTCCATACACAGAGCTGACTTGTACAAGCTACATTTTGTTAGGCAGCTTCTTTACATTACATCAACAAAATATGTAGAAGAGCAGCAACATGTGCACAACGTCCTAAACGCTCTACACTCATATGTTCCACCTAGAATCTTATCACTTTCAGAATTAATCATAGCTACTACGGCATAGCTAGTGTTAACTTTACATGAAGCTTTGATTTTACTCATTAAACGATAAATGTTTTGCGATGTGATAGAATCAAAAATATCAGTAACGTGGTTGCTGTCAACATATAGCTTCTCTCTTTTTAGAGGTTTACAGTACTGTAATCTAAAACATTTGACTCGTTCTACAATGCAAGAAGAAATCAAATAATCATAAATTGATTTTGATATGTTTTTTTATAGAAATTTTTACCAAACAATTGTATTACTTAACGATGAGCTGATGTTGCTTGACTGATACCTTTGTTGTTTTTGCACTTCTATATTCAACCACTTTCCTTTATCAAGACTTGGATCCTAAGAAATTAACAATAATTTTTAATAATCTGTATTTGTTTGAATTAATTGAGATAAAAATACATGTTTACTCCACATGAAACTTTCATCTTAAGCTCTCAACTAATTCAGCTCTATTCCCCCTTGAGGGCAGCCATGACATTTTAACCATCGTCGTAATTGAACACAATTATGAGCTTCTACCGTAGAATGTACTAATGAAGATCCGTCAATAAATTTTTCATTTAATTTTATTGGTAACCGAGGTGAAATTGCTTGTTGCCCGGCCATATTAAGAAAAAGTCCCCGAATATTTCATATTGCCGCCTTTGAAACATGGTGGACAAACTATTAAATGGACTATAGATAATTTATTACCAGTTAATGAATATCATCTGAAGAGAAGAATTCAGATGTTTTTTTAATGAATTCATCGCACTATTTTTTTAAGTTTTAAAGAGTTTAAAGTTTTAAAGAATTTTTTTTAAAAGAGTTTAAATTTTGCTTACCAGCATCTACAGTGTAGTATATTGCGGCAGAAATATGTAAAATCAACTAAATGAAGAGGTTATGAAAAATAATGTACTTGTACACTTAGCAGTACAATATTTCAGTAGATGTAATCACGGTTATTACTGATAGTTCTTTAAAAAGTAATTCATTTAATAATATTGAGAATTTTTTGGCAACAAGTTTTAAACGTAGAAAGTTTTATGAAATGAATTTTTTTTATGTTAATCCTATGCAAATTCCACTACATACAAAACATGGGAAAAAACATTTTTATCACTATGTTGCGTTGAAAAAGTTATTTAATGTTTTTAAAGATTTCACTGATGGAACAGTATTTAAAGAAAACAAATTTTTTCGACAAAATCCAGGTGCGCTTCAATTGATTCTATATCAAGACGCTTTTGAAACTGTCAATCCAATAGGTTCAGCTAAATCTAAGTACAAAATTTTGGCTGTTTATTTGAGCATCGGCTATTTCCCATATAGAATCAGATCTCATGTAAATTCAATGTATCTTGTGGCATAAAGAGAAAATTTTTAATCACAACAACGTTTTTGGCAAAATTATTGAAGATGTAAAAGAAATTGAAACTGTAGGCGTTGAACTTGCCCCAAATCACTTTATTAAAGGATAATAAGTATTTTTAACTGGCGATAGTTTAGGAAGTCATACTTTAGGTCAGTGATTCCCAAAGTGGTCTATATCGACCCCTAGGGGTCTATGACAACGTGCAAGGGGTTTACGCCAGCGAAAAAAAATTTGGGGGTCCATGAAATGAAAATTGGGGTCCACGATAGTGGATCTCAACACATACACTGATAGTGCCTATTTACTTACATCATACTATCTTATAATATCAAGACATATACATTATTTATAAAAGTACCTATGAAGTAAACAATTTATTATATATGTTTATAAAATTGTGTAAGTTGTAGGATGTAGGTATTCACTTTGTGGTCGCAATACATTTTGAACTTGTAAAAACCTGAGAGTCGAAGTCTCAGAGCTTCGCTACCTTGCACTGACTTGTTCAATTCGTCACTCTATAAATACGAATGTGGGCCAAATACGTTTATTCGTTTCCTGAATCTTGTAAAGAAAAGTGCTAAGAAAATATTTTTAAAAATGTAAACAGATAGTATATCACACAAATTATATTGAGTCAGTGTTATTTTGTTTGAGAGTGCTGGAGAAAAGTAAGTACATTATTTTTTATTAAATTTTAGTTTTGTACTCGTAGTTAGCAAATATAGATAAATTACGCCAATCATGACTTTAGTTATTAGTAGTTTAATATTCAATCATGCAAAATTACACGAGTACTCCTCAATAGTTTCTTTTTAAAAGTTTTAGCAATCGGTATTATAATTACAGTGAATCTCCGTAATTCGAGCTAACAGTCTTGCAACAGAAGATGTTCGGATTATGGAATATTTTCGGAAAAATCTAAAAAAAAAATTTAATATACAGCTGCTGGATTTTCTGTCTTATTTAAATAATTTAATACTGCCCACAGTTGACTGATGCCATGTCCGAATCTAAAAAGAAATGTAGACAGTACAGTGTTGATTATTTGAAATTTAGCTTCATTCCATCATTGCCGGACAAACAATTGCCTATGTGCCTTTTATGCAACAAAGTTTTGGGCAATGACGCTATGAAACTATCTAAACTGCAAGATCATCTGAGAAGATGCCACCCTGATAAAACACAGAAAGATTTGAAATACTTTCAAACGCTCAAAGATATACTTCAGAAGAGACCTACACTGGACAGAATGTTCGCTTCGACGTCACAAAGAAATGATGATGGTTTGCGGGTGTCTTACAATATCTCGTTACTTATAGCAAAATCCGGAAAACCGCATACTATCGGAGAGAAGTTAATTTTGCCAGCCGTTGAAGATGTTTTAAAAACTGTTTTACACAAACCTGCATCTGATATCATTAAAAGAATTAAGCAACAATACTGCTGAAAGACGTATTGATGAAATGAGTTCTGATATTGAAAGCTTCTTATGAAATTATTTGCAAACGACCCATTTCTCTATACAACTGGACGAGTCAACTTTACCTGATAATGCAGCATTATTATTGGCATATGTTCGTTTTAACACATGGACTGAACAAAGAAAACACAGTTTTTTTGGTTCAAAATTAGCTTTATTCATCAACGTAATCTCAATCAAGAGCAACGTAATCATTTCAGCGCCGCTGTAACATTTCAATACCACTTTTGTAGAACGATTTACCTTTTGCCTCAAAATAGGCCTCAGTTTCAGCGATAACCTCTTCATTCGTGCGAAATTTCTTACATGCGAGCATTTTTTTCAGGTCTGCGAACAGCCAGTAGTCGCTGGGAGCCAAATCTGGCGAAAAAATTTCGGTTTGTTTGTTTAAACATGGCCAAACACTGCTCAGAATCATCAACACGTTCTCGTTTTTTGGTAAACAGTGAGCAACCGCGGCACCCACTTTGAACAGATGCTCATGCAATATAAAGCCAACACGTTCTTTTGATATCTTTACGATGTCAGCTAACTCACGCAACTTCACTTTTCGATCATTCAAAACTATATTGTGGATTTTTTTTATGTTTTCTGATGTTACCGCCTCATTTGGACGTCCATTGCGTTCTGCATCATCGGTGTCTCTACGACCACGTTTTAAGTCAGCAAACCAACCTTTTATTGTTGTTTCTGATGGAGCGGAGTCCCCTTAACACTTTTCAAGCCATTGCTTCTATTGAACGGTATTTTTTCCCATCAAGAAGCAGTGTAAAATTAAAACACGAAATTGTTTTTGATCCATTGTTTTGAAAATAACAAAAATAGCGTCACTCTGAGCACAATAACTCACAAACTAAGGAATAGAATATCATGAAATTTTAACAGCTGTTTTTTGAAGGTTAGTTATATCTGAAAACTGGTGACTGCAATAAATCTAACACCATCTATGTGTTAGGCCCGGGACTTTTCAGTCCATGTATTATTTAATTGTCAAAGGAAAAAATAAGTATAAATCATATGATATTGAATTTGTTTCAAAAGAATTAATTGATAAAGATCAACAACAACAACAACAACAGAAATAAGCAGAAGAGGAAAAAATGATAATGGAACGAAAATATTGGTTAAATTCAGTGCGGTCCATTGGTGCAGGAATTGATCCATTTTCTATGGAAGAAAAGATTAGATTTTCATCAAGAAAGTTATCAATTTTAATGGATGAAAGAAAATGGTATTTATTTTTGGAACTTCAACCATATGTAATGCTTTTCATTCAAACTACACAAATGGATATTAAAGAATAAATAAATTTAGATGTAAGCGGAATAATGATAACACTTTGTAAAAAAAATAATGTTAAAGTAATGTTTAAGATCAAAATTAGCAAAATCGGCCCAGCCATTCTCGAGTTTTAGCGAGACTAACGAACAGCAATTTATATATATATATATATATATATATATATATATATATATATATATATATATATATATATATATATATATATATATATATATATATATATATATATATAGATTAATGTATAAAATAAAGAAAATATGATTAAAAATTTTTATTTTACAAGATTAAAATGTTTTTTTTTCCCTACAAATTAGCAAACATAATCATTTCATTTTAAATGATAAAATAAAACTTATGCACATGTAGTGAAAATTTTGTGAATTCAGCAAAATAAATAAAGATACAAACACTATGAAATATTGCAAATTCTGCAAAAAAAAAAACGGTTAAATACGTAAATGAAGATCATACTTTTCATGATATTTAAAATGAAGAAAACAATTTGTGTGGGTAGTCATCATCATAGGGTTCCATATCCTATTACAGGATTTTGGTGACCAATCGATTCCATTGAATTCGGTACATTGCGGCCGACTTTAAACTGTGGAACGATTTAAAGTTTGAATATTTTTTAATATTCGAGATCCACGTTATCCGCTTTCTGCCCCTTGATACAAAGCCATCCATTTTACCGCACATAATCAGTCTTTGAAGTTCGTATCTTTTTCCTCTATAAATATGGCCGAAGTATCCCAATATTCTCCTTTTAATCAATGCAACCAAACACCTGTCATATTTAACCTTACGGAATACTTCAACGTTACTTAATTTCTCTGTCCACTTTATTTTTAGCATTTTTCTAATGCACCACGTGTGGGTAGTAGTTGAATGTAAAAACGGGTTGAAATTATAACAAATAAAATTTATATGAATTTTCATTATAAAATTAGTCTTCCATTGATTGTTCTATATATTTCTAAAAAATAACAATGTAAGTGTAATAAGTGCATTATTGGATAATGTGAATCCAATTCAACAAAAAATTCACCATTCTGAAGTTCAGGCAATAACTAATCATGGCTCAATACAAAAAATCTATGACAATTTTTATAACTCTAAAAACGAAACTGATGTAATTAGTGTTAACGGATACTTTAGAAAAAAAATTAGGTGTAGATTTTTTCACTAGTAATTTTACAAGAAATGGTGATTAAATTGACACATTAAAAAAATTAATTGATATCTTAAAACCTGTTAAGATGATCGAAAACAATACTGAATAATATGTGTACGATGTACGAATTAAAACGTAAAAAACGTAGTATTAGTGAAAAGACTGAAATTCAACATCATATATTTTTCACTAGTAATTTTACAAGAAATGGTGATTAAATTGACACATTAAAAAAATTAATTGATATCTTAAAACCTGTTAAGATGATCGAAAACAATACTGAATAATATGTGTACGATGTACGAATTAAAACGTAAAAAACGTAGTATTAGTGAAAAGACTGAAATTCAACATCATATAAAAAATGTTTTAAAATTTAACACACAAATTTTACAAATTCTAAATTGGGAAATTCGTGAACTATATGGTCTCAACTATATTGAAAACATAAATTTTTTTGATGAATCAATATTCATACATGATTCAAATGTTTCTGAAACTTTGGGGACTTCATTTGTTGGAACACTGAAAAATAACACTTTGAAGAGAGTTCAGTACCTGAAATGTTTGTGGAACAAGGAAATGGATTACTTTGATTAAAATTGAACATAGAAAGAAAATCAAATAAATTTTGTATTGTATTTTATTGTAATTTTTTTTTTAAATATTAATTAAATTAAAATTTAAATTTTTTTCTTAATTTTTAATAAACATATATCATTTTTTTGTGTGATAATGTAGGTAGTGAAAAAAAATTTATCCTTTTAAAATTTAACAAACAATTGAAATTAAATTGCACTCCCTTTCATAATAAAGTTATTTCTAACTGTTTCATATGATAAATTGAAATCACATCGATTATTAGATTTTAAGTGCATTGATTGATATGTGTTTTTAAAATCTTCCACACAAAAAAGAATTTCCACTCCGATTTTATTTTTTAGAAATAGGGGTATGACTCTAAATCTAATATCAAATACGTCTATGTAATACACTAAAACTATTAAATTTTCAACGAAGTGAAACAATAATAAATTTTTCTTATTATCTACATTATCTAAATACTTAATGTAAAATTCTAAGTCTATATTTATGTCTTTTTGCACTATTGTGTTTATACTATGAGCTATTGATAAATGTAAAATGTAATCGTTTAAGTTGTACATTTTACGATGACATGTCGGTAACATGCACTCGTTGAATAGTTTGTCCACGCACTTTTGTTCATGGTCGCGCACTTCTCTAATTTTTA
Organism: Chrysopa pallens; assembly: GCA_020423425.1. Classification (NCBI taxonomy): domain Eukaryota; kingdom Metazoa; phylum Arthropoda; class Insecta; order Neuroptera; family Chrysopidae; genus Chrysopa; species Chrysopa pallens. The sequence continues at coordinate 59,063,716 of CM035595.1, forward strand.
ATATAGCTTCATACATAACATTTGAACATACCACAGAATCATCCAACATCCTCTCCAGTGTATAATTTCGCATCGTCCCCATATATTCACGACATTGGGGACACCTTGCAGCACCATTTGTAGTAGCATCTTCACTCGGTAAGAGCATCATGTAACATGATGCACAGACTGAATGATCCAAAACACATCATATATATGAGTTGTATATTTCATGACAAATGGGACATCGAAAAAGGTCCATAAACTGTATTAAAAAAACATATATGTTATTACATCATATATTTGTGTGTGTGTGTGTGTGTGTATTTTTAAGAATTATCCTCATCAATGACAATGGTATGGTTTTCTGTTTCTTCTTGTTCTTCCACCGCATCAGATAAATTAACAAAAAATAGTGTTTGATAGGATAACACATCGAATTGATAAAATTCAAAAGATTTCTGCAACGCGTTTAGAAATCCACCTTTCGATCTATGTGCGCTTACATATTTTTCATGATATTTGTCTTGTATGAAATTTAGCAATGTGTCATATGTCTCCAACAACATTTTAACTTTATCAGTAATTCTTTTTTTTATTGAGTCAACATCATCTCGCGTATCATATACTTTTGGCTCAACCAAAAGTCGTCGACTTGGATTATACCGTGAAAATTGTATTTGCATTGATCTAGAATTTTCAATAAATACCTTTATTAGATCTCTTTTTGTTTGTACTGCACACACACAAAAAACACCTTATATAAAAAAACTTTACAAAAAATGTACAAAAGATATGTACTATAAAAATGAAAGATAGAGAGCGTTTGAGATAGCTAAGTATCGTTCTAAATAAACTTTTTAGAATGAAATGAATGTTTTACCATTGCTCCATCAATATATAGTCTGACAAAATGGTAAAAATGACGTTAAACTAAAATCATTATCAAATTGTATTTCCTCTTAAAAAAAAATAATTTCTAAGTAATTCTTACTTATTTTTAAGAAAAAATCCTTTAGACCACCAAATCTTTATCAATTTAGCCACAAGTGTTTTTCCATACCTAAGTAATTATTATATTTTTTTCTAATTAAAGGATGTTGATAAAAATAAAAAAGGCAGTAATTGGTTTTAAGATTATATTTTCAAAAAAAAAAAAAAAAAAATTGTACAATTTTTTTAATTAAAAAATTGTACAATTTTTTTAATTCTTTTTACATCATTTGTAAGGGGACATATTCGACAATGCGATCATGTAAAATTAAACAATATGCACTAGTATTAGCTCAAATGTTAGCTTTACATTTGAATTCAATCTTAACATCTATCGGTCCAGCTTTGATTTCATCCACTTGATGTGCACAATCCAATACAATAATTGGTGCCATTTGTTTGAATTGAGTGGGTGTTAAGAGTGGTTGATTACAAGTTCCATAATACGATTCTTGAAATTTTGTATACATATCGTAGAGTAGAGCATAACGATTATTTTGAAAATCAATATTCAAATCATCATAGGAAAATGCTTCAGAGTTTAAAAACACTTTTATATCAGTCACTTCACCATGATCAAATTGAGTTGCATCCTTTCCTTTTATGTTATTGCGATCGGTTTGGAGAGCAAAGGTATCATAGTGAGCTTTTTCCAATTGAGTTGATGATTTGACATCCCATACTTGATGTGTTGTAGTGGGTAGGATGGGATACACATACATGTTCCTAGAATTTTCTTTAATGGTATACAAACATTAATGTTTCCATCAGCAAAATTAATGTTATTTTCAGGACACCAACCAGCGTTTAGCAACATTTTCACATCACGATCCACCTCAATACCATGTATTTCATTGCGTATGCCATCAAATAAGTAACTTGGTTTTTTAACTTCGTTTCTATTGGTTGCGTGGCTCATACTCTGCAGCTCGTAATACACGATGTAGTGTTTAAAGATGTGTTTCTAATGGCTGTTATAAAAAAATGTCGTAAAGTTGTAGGTCATTTTAAAAAAAGTGAACAAGCCACTAGATATCTTCACAAGTGTCAAGAAACTTGTCGTTTATCAACACACGCTTTAATACAAGATATTGAAACCAGGTGGAATAGCACCTACTTAATGTTAGAGCGGTTATTAGAACAAAAAACGGTAATAAATTTATACATGGCCGAACGAGGTGGAATAGAAGTTCCAACTCCTGAAGAGTGGGTAGACATAAGCAATTGTATACTTGTGCTAAAATGTTTTTACCAAGCAACAACTGATATTTTTAGCGATTCTTCAACAGTGTCACTAATTATACCTTTGGTTGCCATGTTGAATTCTAAACTTGCCCAAAACGATGAGGATCCGGCAAAAATAAGGCTGCTTAAAAGCCGCTTGTGTGAATCTGTTAACAAGCGTTTTGCGTTTGCAAAATACTTTGCAGTTGTCGATTGCCACTCTAATCGATCCTATATTCAAAACAAAGTATTTGACTAACGACGAGATCGAAAATACAAAAACGGAAATGTTGACATTTTTAAGGGGAAATTCTAAAATAAATTCAAACAAAGCTATGGACGTGGATGCAGATACTATATCAATATCATGCATTATATCAAATAATTTCTAGTTTCCAACGAAATTATATGAGTTTAAAGCCAGTATTTAAGATTTTTTTACGAAATTCAAACATTCGGCTTCGGCTTCGGCCAAAGGTTAGAAGTAGCGCCGAATAATCGGCTTCGGCTTCGGCCAAAATCAGACATTCGGTCGGTTAATACGTAAAATTTTATTATAATTCTTACCCAAGTACAAAAAAATTTTGTTCACTTGCGTTTTATAACAAGAATTCGATTCAATGAAACCTGTGAAGAATACATTGTTAATCCATAAATAAAAAAGGATAAGTAAAACCTCTCTCTCTCTCTCTTTTTAATGTTAGCATAAATGTGATTCATTTTTTTGTAGTTAGTTCAGTCGCAACATTGATACAATACATGTATCTTTTTATAACAATCTTCATCATTTTGTTTTTTTTTTTTTTTGTTCAAAACCCGCCACTTTGCTATTTACAGAATTTCATTAGGTAATGTGCCCAGAAGTGATTTTCTTGAATAAAAGAATTAATGAACGATTTTTATTTCGCGAAAAGATATATGTGGTTTTATAAGTCATCTGTAGTGTAAATTATAACCTATTCAAGTGTTTGTTGTTTTTGAAGCCGGCTCGCCGTAGCGTAATAAAAACTGACTGAACCTGCCTGAACGAGTAAAATATTTAAGATTACACAGTTGCAGTAAATTAATCTTGTTCAAAGAAAACAATAAATAAAAATTCACGTGTCGTATAAAAATACTAAGAATTGAGTGTTTGGTGTGTTAGTTTTAAATTTGTGAACTAAATTTTAACCTCTTAAAGCACGTACGTAATAAGAATTAGTGTTTGTAAACAAAAAAAAGATATTTTCTGTTGGCCTAAGCTTTGTTTATATTTTTGTATGATAAAAATATATTGCATATTTTTTAAAATATAATTGAAAAAAAAAGAAGAAAATAGTTTCAGTGGTCATATTCTAAATGGATCGAACTATCGTCTTTGGAAATTCCAAATTACGGCTTACATGAAAGCACGTGGATTAACCAACAATTTTAATGGGAATGCCCCGTTTGCGACGGCATCTGAAACCGACAAGGATACTTTTGACCGAAACGAAGGAAAAGCGATGAATGCGATTATTCAGTCTCTTGATCTTGAACGTGCTAATTTTGTACTAACTTGTTCAACGACTAAAGAAATGCTTGATAAGCTAAGCAGTATTTATGAAAAGAATTCTGATATAAGGATCATGACCCTATATGAGGAATATTTTGCGTTAAAAATGAATGATGATGATACTGTTGCTGGTCATAACCATTTGGCTACATATAGACAAAGTAAATCAATTAGCTTCTGAAATTGAGCAGCAAGGTGAAAAATTATCGGAAATATTGAAAATGGTTCGAGTTATTAGCAGCTTACCTGCAAAGTTTAACAACTATAAAACGGTATGGTACAATACAGCTGAAATTCGAAAAATCGACACGCTAATGTCGTCGTTGCAGTTAGAGGAAGATAATTTAACCAGGTTAAACAATGAACAAGGAACATCGTCTGGTGTTGCCTTTAGTATATCCACATCGTCAACCGAATCGGAGTATGTTGCTGCATGCCAAGCAATTGAAGAATTAGTTTGGCTGAAAGATATTCTATCTGAATTGGTCATGGAAGGCGTTTTGAAGGCGAAGTTCTTTATGGATAATCAAAGCGCTATACGTCTAATAAAGAATCCAGTTAAAAAAACCACCAAAGAACCAAACACATAGATGTTCAGTATCATTTTATTAGTGAAAAATATGAACAAGGACTTTTTATATTGGATTATATACATACGGATGAACAAGTTGCGGATATCTTAACAAAAGGGTTAATCAAAAATCGTCATATGTATTTGTGTAATCTCCTTAATTTAAGTATAGGGTAATATGATAAATTTTTTTTATAACAATGAGTGGGAGTGTTAAGAATACATTGTTAATCCTTAAATAAAAAAGGATAAGTAAAACCTCTCTCTCTCTTTTTAATGTTAGCATAAATGTGATTCATTTTTTTGTAGTTAGTTCAGTTGAAACCTTGATACAATACATATATCTTTTTATAACAATCTTCATTTGTTTTTTGTTCAAAACCCGCCACTTTGCTATTTACAGAATTTCATTTAAACCTGACATTATTCTAAACGTGTATCTATTCCCGGCGATGGCGCTTTTTTTTTTTCATCAATATCATATTTATTATTTGACACTATATCAAAAAGTACCGACGTTAGAAGTCAAATTGTGCATCATGTATTTAATAACTGGCAACGGTTTGAATGTTTTACTCAGCAAGCGTCTGGCGAACCTTACGACACTAAATATTCGTACTATGAAGACATGTCGAAGCCTTTTACGAAAGGATCTCTGTGTGAAGTTAAAGCAGCAGCAGAGTTGTTTCCATACGAGTTTCAAGTATATCAAGATAGTCGTCTCATAGCTACGTTTGGCGAAGCATTAAATGAAATTAAAAGACTCAGTTTTACTGGAGACTATAACGATGGTCATTATGAAGTTTTAGTTCCATTATTTCAACCCATAAACATCGATGATGCTCAAATACCAAACAATATTAATGACAATCATGAATCGACAAACGAGAATATTCCAAATTCGCCCCTTTCTCAATTAGCTTCTAATACTTTTCTATAGAGTTGTGATGAATCTATTCCAGAAAATAAAACAGTCATACAATCAAAGCGCGGAACAAAACGAAGAAAAAGATTTTCCGGCACGATAAGAACTAAACAACTGAGAGAAGCTGCTTCAAAATATGCGGAAAATCGTAGAGAAGTTAATAGAGAGTCTGTTAGAAGCTACGCCAAAAGTCATCCTAAAGTTAAACCTAAATAATTGCCTTGGAATTCTAAACATTTATCCAGTTTTAAGTACAATAGTAAAATAAATTATTCTAATGACAAAATTGTAAATTTCGGTCCACGTTTTCCTTGCCCTTGGTGTCGTTCCCTGAAATGGAAGGATGAGACTCAAGGGATATGCTACAGTAGTGGTAAAGTCCAACTTTCAGAAATTAGCCCCTACCCTGAACCTTTATACAGTTTATTGACACAGTTTATCTTTTGGGGCCAAAGAGGTAAGAGAAGGAAATTTTATGCCAACTTTCAAAGTTCAAGGACAGGTTTATCATAGAATAGGCAGCTTGATACTTCACCCTAACCAGAAGCCTTCTTTTCTTCAAATAGACTTCGTTAGTGATGACAATCATGAAAAAAAACATCCGTTGTGGTATTTACCCTGGCGTTTATCCCGTATTAGTTCATCAACTGCAGGTATTACTCCATGAGCATAACAAATATATTCAGGATTTTAAGGCAGCAGTAGATTCAATTCCTAAGGATCAAAAAGACTTCAAAATTATCATTAATGCTGATAGAAAATCGACTGAAGAACATAAAGGTCGTTATAATGCTCCTCAGGCGAAAGAAGTTGCAGTTATTATTGTCGGACAACATTTTGTAAAAAGAGATATTGTTCTTCAAAGTAGAAACAATACAGTGATGCGAATGAGTGAAATACAATCATATGATGCTTTACAATATCCTTTGATGTTCTGTTATGGAAAAGATGGCTATCACATTAATGTATATAAACATGACGAGACGAATAAATTAGCTCTGAATAAAACAGTATCTGCTTCAGAATTTTACAGCTTTCGAATTATAGAATGTGAGGGTGAAGTGTGCTACTTATTGCGGTTCCGTAATCTTTTAAATCAATTTTTAGTTGACATGTATGCAAAAATTGAAACGGAAAGGCTTAACTGGATTCGTAACAACCAAAAAACATTGAGAATTGAGGAATACGTTCACTTAAAAGACGCTTTATCGAACAATGATAATGAATTATCAACGGTAGGCAAAATGGTTGTGTTACCTTCTTCTTTCACTGGAGGACCCCGTTATATGCATGAGCGAACTCAAGATGCAATGGCATATGTGCGTCATTATGAACGACCAGATATATTTATCACATTCACCTGTAATCCTAAGTGGCCGGAAATAACAAAGCTTTTAAGTGATGCTCAACAGTCTCATGACAGACATGGCATCATAGCGAGGGTTTTTAATGTGAAAGTAAAACATATGATGAAACTTCTTACTGTAGGTCGTATTTTTGGTGACACAAGATGTAACATGTACACAATAGAATGGCAAAAACGTGGACTTCCTCATGTCCATATTCTATTGTGGTTAGAAGAGAAAATACGATCAGAGTCTATTGATCAAATTATCTGCACTGAATTACCTGATCCAAACAAAGATCCAGATCTTTATCAAGTTATCAAGACAACCATGGTTCACGGTCCATGTGGATCTTTCAATTCAAAGTCACCCTGTATGGTTGATGGTAAGTGTGCAAAAAAATACCCAAAGGTATTTTTGAAAGAAACAGAGACAGGAGAAGATGGATATCCTAAGTATCGTAGGCGATCTCCAGCAGACGGTGGAAGAACGTTCAAACTCAACGGAGTTGAAATCGATAACCGATGGATAGTGCCGTACAATCACGTTCTGTCCCATACATTCGGAACTCATATTAATATCGAAAGTTGTAATTCTGTAAAATCTATAAAATACATCTGTAAGTATGTAAATAAAGGATCTGACCAAGCAGCATTCACCGTTGAGGATTTTGATGAGGTGAAGAAGTATCAGGCAGGACGTTACATCAGTAGCTCTGAAGCAGTATGGCGAATATTTCGTTTTTCTATTCATGACAGGTTTCCTCCGGTTATGCATCTTACTGTACATCTTGAAAACGGCCAAAGAATTTATTTCACAGAGAAATATGTGGTTGATAAAGTAAATAATCCCCTAAAAACAACACTTATGGCTTTTTTTGAGCTTTGTCAAGTTGATAATTTTGCTAAAACTATTCTGCACGTTGAAGTTCCAGCTTATTACGTATGGAAAAATAACCACTTTGAAAGAAGGAAAAAAGGTAAAGATGTTCCAGGTTATTTAGGAATTAAAAACGATCACGTTTTAGATAGAGTTTATACCGTGCATCCCGGAAATACTGAATGTTATCATCTGCGTCTTCTCTTACATGAGATTCGAGGTCCGACATCATTTTCTACTTTAAAAACTGTTGATGGAGTAATTCATACAACATTTCAAGCAGCATGTAGAACACTTGGTCTCCTTGAAGATGATGCTAATTGGGATCGCACTTTAGAAGAAGCTTACATATCTGATTCTCCATATAAGATCAGTGAGTTGTTTGCCATTATGTTAGTTTTTTGTCATATTGGAGATCCACTAAAATTATGGGAAAAGTATAGAGACCATTTATCGGAAGAAAGCACGTAGAACGAGACGGTGGAAACGTTGAGCTGGTACTCGACGTTATTTACAACAAGTGTCTCATACTACTAGATGATATTGTAATATCAATGTCGGGAAAAACACTTATTCAGTTCGGTCTCAACTCTCCATCACGAAATGAAGGATATATTTTCACCAATCGTCAATATCTAAGTGAATTGGCTTATGATACCACCTATTTAGCTACAGTTGTAGCAGAAAATGTTCCTAAATTAAATGTAGAACAGAAACAAGTCTACAGTGAAATTTTAAATTCGATTGCTTCTGATTCTGGGCAGTTATATTTTATAGATGCTCCAGGTGGTACTGGAAAAACGTTTTTAATTAATTTGCTGCTCGCGAAAATAAGGAGTGAAAAAATATCGCTGTGGCCGTTGCTTCTTCAGGAATTGCTCGACTTTAATAGATGGAGGTAAAACAGCTCACTCGGCATTCAAATTACCGCTTAATTTATGTTGTTCTGAGTATCCGCTTTGTAACATCTCTAAACAGAGTGATATGGCTCATGTGTTGCGAGAAGCGAAAATCATTATCTGGAACGAGTGCACTATGGCTCACAAAAAAGGTATTGAAGCTTTAAACAGAACGCTCAAAGACATTAGAAGTTGCGAACGAATAATGGCTGGAGTAATTGTTCTCTTGGCTGGTGACTTCAGACAAACTTTACCTGTTGTACCGCGAGGAACACGTGCAGATGAAATTAAAGCCTGTATTAAGGTATCAATTTTATGGCCTTCGGTCAAAGTTCTGTCTTTAACTATAAATATGCGTGTCCATCTTCAGTCAAACTTAAAAGCAGAGGAGTTTTCAAAAATATTGATTAATATAGGAAATGGCAGTATTACGGAAGAAAATGGAAAAATAAGGTTGTCCTGTATCGATTGTGAAATTGTCCCAGACTTAATAACCTTAACTAACAAAGTATACCCAAATATTGACAAAGCTGGTAACAATTGCAGTTCATGGTTAAAAGAAATAACTAACTATTCTTACGCCAACAAATGAACAAGCCAATTATATTAACAATTTTTTGTTGGAAAAATATCAACTGAGCAAGCAAAGTATGAATCGGTGGATACAGTAACAGAAGACGACGATGCTGTACAGTACCCTGTAGAGTTCCTTCATACTCTTAATCCACCAGGAATACCTCCTCATATTCTTCATATTACGATTGCCGCTCCAATGATGTTGCTACGTAATTTAAATCCTCCAAAATTATGCAATGGAACTAGGCTTCAGGTTAAAATCTTACATAAAAATGTTATTGAGGCCATGATTATCACAGGAAAATATGAAGGATAACCCGTCTTCATTCCTAGAATTCCTCTAATTCCATCAGATTACCACTTTGAATTTAAACGTCTGCAATTTCCGATAAAAGTTTGTTATGCCATGACAACTAATGAGGCACAAGGGCAGAGTTTAAAGATAGCTGGTATTGATTTAAGGAATTACTGTTTTTCTCATGGTCAACTGTATGTGGCATTCTCAAGAGTAAGTTCACCTGACAGCTTGGTCATACTTCAGTAAATTGGAAAAACAAAGAATGTTGTATATAAAGAAGTTTTAAGCATTTAATTTGGGTCTCAATCATTTTTCGGCTATAAGAAGATTTTTAATGATGATCACTGCTGTTTCTCTTTGAGAAATTTAGAACATCCTGACTTCGATCATGTTATCACGATAGTTGACAACGACAAAAAGCTTGCTCCAGCAATGGAATCAAACCAAGTAAGCATACATACGCATTTACACACATCCACATGCATTCACACAAATATTAATAAAAATTAATTAAAATTTAATTGTCTAATAAAAGTATTTATTTAATTTTTATTTACATAATTTTAAAAAAAATGATATAAAATTAAAAAAAAAAAAATTTTTAATAAAAAAAAATTCTATAATAATAAAAACAATTATTTCAAATTACAACATCAGCATTTAAAATTTCTAATTATTTCAGTTTTAAAATTTTAATTACAAAATAATCCTACATTAGAATGCCACTAGGTCTTCCATATACTTGCTTATTGTATCTACATATTGCAAATAGAAAACAAATCCACAAAAAAAAAAAAAGTATTTAATATCAAGAGAATTTTTAATACCTCAAGAATTATAAGAGTTTTATTTTTAGCACTCTTCTTAGTGGGTGTAACTAAAAATGAAAAATAGTCCAAAATATGCTCGTCTAGTTCGTTCTCAAAGTTCGTTGTCAAAGTATTATTTACAGAATTCATAATAGTCGTCTAAACATATCATGTTAGGTATCACTCTTAAGACAAGCAGTAGAAATAATTGATATTAAAAATGAATATGGACATTGCATTGTTTATCAAAGCGTAATTAGATACCGAAACGACATTTACGTCAATGGAGAAAATTATAAAATAGCCAAATCTTTGTACGGGTGTGACATTTGATAACTTTGACCGTATTGTTGAAACTAGTAGTGGCAAAAATACTTTGCATGACACAGTTTCAATTATATATCTGAATATTAATTCAAGTGGAGAATCTGAGATGTCCGAGACTCGGAATAAATTACTGAAAACAATGCAACGAATGAAACAACAACAGAAAACTGAAGAATCTAAAATGTATAAAGCTCCGAGAAAAGATACTGAAAACGTAATAATTAAAAAAAATGAAAAAAGAAAAAGAACAATAGATGAAATAGATTTTGGTGTGATTTTATAAATAAAAATATGCAACACTCAAAACATTAAAATAAAACAATTTAGAAGTGATAATGGTACAGAAATAAAGAGATTTCATTTTGTACGGATGATAACAGATCATTGAAACAACCATCAAAACCACGAAAATAATACTAACAAACACCCAGAAATTAAAATTCAAGTGATTCGTATTGAAGAAGAAATTTGTACAATTTGCAAGGAAAAATTGACAAGTAACAGACGTGTTTTACTTCATAATAAACGTAGTGAAAAAAAACCATGTCTGTGCGTATTAACAAAAAAGTAAAATAATAATTAAAAATTAAAAATTACATTCATGTTATTTTCAGCTGATAAAAAACTATTATTCGACTTTTAATTTAACCCATTTCTTACCACTGTCCTATTTATAAGACACTATAGTAAATATTTTTTTTTTCCAAACCAGATCATTGATTTTGATTCTTTATGTTGAAATTTATATTTATGTCCTCTTTTCCTATTGTAATATTATTTTGTAGCTGTGACAAATATTTTTTATGTTTTAATATTATTTTTTAAAACTGGTCAATTTTGAAAGGTTAAGAAGACTGACTATTCTTTTTTAAATGATATACAACATCATAGAAAAATCTACTTTCTCTAAAGTACATAAAAATATTCTAAAATCTTAACCAATTACGTAACAAATAAAACTAGCAACAAAATAAATTTAGGAATCATGTTACATGCTTGCAAAATAAGCCGTCCTATAAATATAACACTGGGGATTCGTCTTTACTATTTGTCGCGAAAGCAAGCTCGAACCTCTTTTGTGTCAACTGTCAATTGTTTTGTGTCTTGCGGGTCTATTGTTTTCGTTACTCGACAAGTTCATGCAGAGCGCACTACATCTTGCTACATGATTGTGATTTTTATTTTATACTTGAGTTAAAATTTTGTGAGGAGAATTAGTGGTTGACAAAGGCAAGTAAAATTATTGTGATTTTATCTTATACTTTGATGAAATAGTAAAAGTAAGCCCTTTTCTGTTCGATTAACGTGTACCTACATATGTTTTTATAGCTCATGGACCCAGTGAAAAAAAATACAAACAAACCCTGAAGATGTCCGAAATTGCAAATTATCTACAAGAGCTCGAAGATTCGAGTGATGAAGACTTGGATGGTATTGATGTTGTCATATTGCCTCCAGACGAAGTGGATGAAATGACAGATATAGAAAAATATCTTGATGACGATATGGGAGTTTTACCTGTGTCCGATGTTGCTGGTCAAGTGGAATTTTCATGTACAGTAGACAATGTTGAGGAAAGTGAACCTAATCAATGTACATCTCGGGCAAGTAAGACAGTCGCTTGGCGTAAGTGTAACCCAGTTTATTCTGATAATCAGCCGGATCTAATACAGCTAATCAATATTTGGAAAACATGATAACGGCGTTGGAAGGGAAATCGGCGATAGAAATATTTGAACAATTATTATGCGACGAGATTTAAGATTAACATATATTGTTCAAGAAACAGAAGATTATGCTAAACGTAATAAAAATGACTTGAATTTTATTTAGTCTCACTGTGAATGAGTTAAAAGTTTTCATAGCAATTTTGTTTTTCTCTTCATATCACCACTTGCCTCAGAGTAAACTATATTGGTGTAGAGATGATGATGTGCACGTTCCATTTTTTGAACAAGCAATGTCACGCAATCGTTTTAATAAAATCAAGTCTTATTTACATTTCAATGATAACTCGATAATCGATAATTCTGACAAAACTTTCAAAATTCGCCCATTTATCGTAAAAGCTAACGAATCATTTCAAAGGTTTGGGATTTTCGACTCTAATCTAGCAGTTGACGAAATGATCGTTAAATACTTTGGACATCACGGAAACAAACGATTTATAAAAGGAAAACCAGTGAGGTTTGAATACAAACTATGGGCATTGTGTGCAGTCAGCGGATTCTGCTATAATTTTTCGTTATATGCAAGCAAAGAAACTCAAACTGCAGGTGGTACTGACGAAGGCTTGGGTGCAAGAGTAGTAAAAAAGTTGCTAGAAGTGTGTACCTGCGCACATGTAGTCTACTTTGATAATTTTTTCAGTAGTATGCAATTATTGGTTGATTTGAAAGCTCAAGGATTTAGAACCACAGGTACAGTCAGAGATAACACGACAAATAAATGCCCTATCATGACAAAAAAAGAAATGAAAAAGAAAGATAGAGGTTATTCTGATCATCGTTTCGATAAAACAATGATATATTATATGCGTGAATTGGCACGACAACACTGTATTATGTCTTTTGACTAATTTTGTAACCGTTGAACCTTTTTTAAAAACGAATAGGTATTCGAAGACAGAAAAGCCGAAAGTAGCCGTAAATCAGCCAAGGCTCATTCATAATTATAATAAAAACATGGGCGGGGTGGATAAACATGATTGGTTGATTGCTACATATCCAATCCGTTTTAGAGGCAAGAAATGGTACTGGCCTGTAGTAATTCGTATCCTAGACATGTTTCTAGTGAATTGTGGATTATTTACCATCAGGTCAATAAAGATGAGACCATCCCTCTGCTAGATTTTAGACGGAGGGTTTGTTTTGCATGGATGAAAAAATCAGAAGGCAGGACAACCAAACCGACTTCAGGCTCTTCCGAAGTTCTTTTGCAACCCTTCAGATTTGACAATTTTGGTCACTACATGATGAAGAGGGATAACCAGACGCGTTGCCAAGGAATAGCTTGTAAGAAAAAGCTCTAACTTTTTGTATCAAATGCGATAAAACACTTTGTAGTGATTGTTTTGTGCCTTATCATACAAAATAAACTTTAATGTTATAATTTAAAATTGAGTGCGATAATAGTATTCAAATAAAGTCGATTTTCTTATAATTGTTATCTTTCAGTGTCCTATTTATAGGACGGGCTGATTCATCAACCAAGGTATTTTTTTATTTTTAAATTTATTTTAATTCTTCTTTCTTAACATATTAAGAGCCCAAATTACTAATTTGATAAAAAAATTCCAATGGTTTCGATGCTTGGGAAGTAATGGGTTAAAAATCACATTATTTTCAATGTTTTCTACACAAACATTTCATTTTTCATTGATTTAAATTGATCTTCACTAAAAGTCTTTTCATTTAAACGGGATAATATACAATAATTGTTTATCCTAAAATTCCATTCACTCCATGTGTTTTTATATTATTAACAATATTAGTTTCTTTCAAAAAAAAAAAATAAAAAATAAAAAAAAAAATAGGGGTACTTACTAGTACCCCTACGTTAAACATAAAATAATAGTTAATGATCCAACCCCTATTGCTACAAAAAATTATAGATATTCTAAAATTCATAAAGAAGAGGTACACAAACAAATCACAAAGATGCTTGAACAAAATATAATACGCCCTTCTACCAGTAGGTGGTCTTCGCCTTTAAGGGTCGTACCAAAAAAGCGTTTAGAAAATTCAAATGAACAAAGATGGAGAGTCGTATCAGATTTCCGTAAGCTAAATGAAGTAACTGTACCGCATCCTTTTCCAATACCTAATATAGAAGAAATTTTAGATCAATTAGGTAACTCAGTGTACTTCAGTATTCTCGATTTGGCTTCGGGATTTCATCAAATTTTAATGTAGGAAGAAGACAAACCAAAGACCGCCTTCTCGACTCCCCGTGGTCATTTTGAATATAATAGAATGACATTTGGGCTCCGGAACGCCCCTAGCACATTTCAAAGATTAATGAACACTGTGCTTGTAAATAATTTAGGTCATGATTGTTTTGTATACTTAGACGATGTAGTAATATTTGGAAAAAATTTAAAAGATCATAATGATAAACTTATAAGAATATTTAAAGAACTACGTAAACATAATTTAAAATTACAACCCGACAAATGCGAATTCCTGAAAAAAGAAGCGCAATATTTAGGTCATGTTATTACGCAAGAAGGTGTAAAACCTAATCCTTGTAAAATTCAAGCAATAACAGATAGTAAGCCATCTAGAAATACTAAGGAAATAAAGTCTTTTCTTGGATTAACGGGATATTATCGTAGATTTATAAAAAATTATGCTCAAGTAGCTAAACCGCTAACTAGACTATTGAAAAATGGTGTTCCATTTGAATTTGATATCAAATGCCAAGATGCATTTAATAAATTAAAAACAGCTCTAACTACGGAACCTGTTTTACAATATCCAAATTTCGATGAACCATTCATTCTAACGACGGATGCATCGAACGAAGAAATTGGGAGTATTCTCTCACAAGGTCCATTAACTAAAGATAAGCCAATCGCTTACTTTTCTAAGACCCTCAATAACGCTGAAAGAAATGACAGTACAACTGAAAAGGAATTGCTCGCTATTGTACAATCGGTAAAACATTTTAGGCCTTATTTATATGGAAAAGAATTCACTATAGTGTCCGATCATAAACCGCTCCAATATTTAATGAGTTGCAAAGATGCTTCGTCTCGACTTGTAAGATGGAGACTTAAACTTTTAAAGTACCAATATAAAATCGTTTATAAAGCAGGTAAAACGTTAACAAATGCTGACGCTTTATCGAGACCAAATATAAATGTTATTTTACCAAAAACGTTTGACACTTTTAAAGATTTTCACCAAAAAAATGTTGAACCAAAACAATTTACCAAGACCAATAAATCATTTGAAGACATTCAAAATTTAATTATACCATATTCTACGGATTTGTCAATGAATAATATGTATTCGTTTTATATTCAAACAAATACCAGCTTAAGAAATGTACAAAGACCAAAAATGAACGATGTTTTCAAATTAAATTCAACAAATAATCCAAATTTAATAATTATTATGCTAAAGGAAAAACCTTCAGACATTATAACATATGAAAACCTATTTCAAACATTGACTAACTTAAGTCAAGTATTAACTATAAATCAAATAGAAAAAATAGAAATGATTAATATACCCAATGTATCCAGAAATATAAAACAGGATACATTCGAAAGTATGTTAGAATATATCATGCCGGATAATCTGGATATTATATTAATTACGGGAGATTTAATCCATCCTTCTCGCGAACAAATCCCCGAAATAATCAAAGATTATCATAATAATACCTTATCAGGTCATCCTGGAGTAACTCGCACCCATCAAGAAATAAAAAAACGATACTTCTGGAAAGGTATCAAACAGGATATAGAAAAATATATAAAAAATTGTCCTGTTTGTCAAAGAATTAAAACTCCACAATACCAGAAAACGCCTATGGTAATATCTACTCCTGCTACAGAATTCAATGATGCCATAGCTCTTGCTATAATGGGATCATATCATTACTAAAAATGGAAATAAGTATATCTTGACAATTCAAGATGAATTTACTAAATTCGTTCAAGGTTACCCAATCCCTGAAGCAAACGCAGAAATCTGTGCTATACACTTACTTAAATACTGCACAATTTTTGGATTCCCAAACACCATACTTACCGACCAAGGTACTGAATTTCTAAATAAATTATTTAAAGAAATTACTAAAATACTTTCAATCAAACATAAAACTTCAACACCATATCATCCTCAATCTAATGGGTCTCTTGAAAGATCTCATTCTACAATAAAAACTTTTTTAAGGGCATACATTTTAGATAATCAAAATAATTGGGATGAACTCATATATTTGGCTATACATAGTCACAATACTCATGTAAACCGAAGTACATAAGAAAAACCATATAGTCTCGTATTTGGCAAAGAACCACAAATTCCTAGATTGATCGAAAAACCAAAAAACAAACCAACATACAATAATTTAGCTCAAGATATTTTAAACAGAGCAAAACAAATTCGGAAAACCGCGAAAGAAAATTTATTAAAATCTAAAGAACAAAATAAAACATACTATGATAGGAAAACTAAAGAAAAAGATTTCGAAAATATAAAATTTGTTTTATTGGAAAATAAACTCCGAAAAGTTCAGCATAATAAAAAATTAGAACCTTCTTATACAGGTCCTTATGAATTAATTCAGAACCACCCTGAAAATAGAACAGCTACCATAAAAATAAAAACAAGTTAAAAACGTATCACTACAACATGCTGAAACCTTATGTTTCAGATGTGGATGACGACAACGTTAATGATAATAGCGATGACCAAAGCATCAATTCAGGCGGAGAATTATAGGGTAATTCTCATGAAATACCGAAATTCTTGTCCTATGAGTTTTATCGAAAATCTAACAAACATGGATAGGTTATCAAAATTTTCTTGTAATCTACATTACTTTAACTAGAAGTTTCACTAATTACTTTGGAACCAAATGCGTACTTATGAAATAATAAACACTATATAATGTCCGTAAAATCATTCCCTCACTATGTCCCAAACTACAAATTCAAACACTTTTGTATTATCAAAAAAAAACAAAAAATAGTAATAACAGTCTACTGTCAAGACTTTTCTATTAAAAATATGACAGACTAATAAAAAAAATCTTAACTTGGAATATATAGTAAAAACCGGATGTAAAAATAGAAAATATACACGTGTCTCATAAAAACAAATCATTCCCTCACATTGTTGCTGACAATCAAATTATGAACGCATTCTCAATGAATCGTGAACGCTACTATTAGTTTTTGATAGTTGGTAGTCTTGTCAACTTATCAAAATGGCGAATTTACCGTGAGCGTGTTGCAGTTTGTGCTCCACAAAGTTAAAATATTTTTTTGGTCAAATTACATTTTTCATGGTCATTCCCCCACACCCCGGAAAAACAAAAGGTAAAATACTTTAAGCGTTGTTAATTACATAGAGAAGTAGGTTTATGGGAGTATTTTAACATATGCAAAGCAAATTTCCAAAAGTGAGGTTATGTCAGGAGTTTTTTTATTATTATTCTTTGTTTCATCATTCCCTCACCGTCATTTCCTCACATAAATTTATAGTGAGGGAATGATGATTTATGAGGGAATGATTTTCTAACAAAGGTCAACTTGCTTTTTTGATTGTTTACTTTAGCTAACTGTTATGTAGGTATTATTTGTTGTGTAGGGTCAAATAATGCCAAGCAAAAAGAAGATCAGCGAAGAAGAAGCTAAATTAAAAAAGAAAGAGTATGATAGGAAGCGTAGGGAGAAAATGAAATCTGACCCTGTAAGTCTCGAAGTACTTCGTGAAAAAGAAAGACTTAAATATCTTAAAAAAAGAGAAAAAGGCCAAGTTAAGCTTGTATCCACTATGAGTTCCAGGGAAAAAAGGCAAAAAAGGAAAAACTGGAAGAAAAATAGCCAAACATATAGAGACAAAACAGCGAAGATACGTAAGAATTTAGCAAGATTACTAGACGAGACACCACCTCCTAGCCCAGGATTGGTTATTCAAAATAATAATGAGGTTAGGAACCTAGCAGCTATTCGAAGGAGGCAGCAATTAAGAAGACGTAGAGCAATATTATATTCGAAAATAAGCAGGTTACAGGAGAGATTGAAACGTGAAATAAGAAATAAAGAGAAATATCGTAAGAGATGTCAAAGACTAATCAAGAATAATCAGACTTCTCCTGAAGCTAAAGTATCAGCACTGTTGAAGAACATCCAAGTTCCTGAAGTTGTGAAAAAGAAGCTTATTTTGTCGGAAGTTATAACGAAACAACTAAAAGACGAATACATTAATTTAAAGAAACATGTTGAAAAGAAGAAATATTTTGAGATTATAAAACCAGATCTTTTGAAGAAACACAAATTGCTGCACTTATCAAAACCGTTTTTCAGACACGAGACATACAAAAAGACCCGCACCAGGAAAATAAATGCTCAATTGATGAAAGTTAAAAAAGACATAGAAGTTTTTTTGGAAAATGACGAGAATTCTCGAATGTGCCCAGGAAAGAAAGATTTTGTTAGGTCTAAAGGAGAGGTAAAACAAAAACGTGTATTGTGTGATACTATGAAAAATTTGCACAAAAAATTTCTGACGAAGGTTGAATATCAAATAAGTTTGGCAACATTCTGTCGACTTCGACCTTTTTGGGTGACTTGGGCGAGCATAAAAGATCGAAACACATGCGCATGTGTCATTCATGCAAACATTCAACTGATGATCATGAAATTGTATGAAAATAAAGCCTTATGTTGCGGTAATATAACAAGATTTCTAGCTATGATAACATGCAATGTCCATTCAACGAAATGTTTGTTACGAGAATGTGATGGTTGTTCAAACAAAGGGATGGAATATTATCTTCCACAGCCAAACCGAATAGTGACCTATCATCAGTGGATATATGAAACTACATCCTATGAAAAAAATGGAAAGATGAAGACAATACGAAAACCCATTAAAAAAGCGATCAATGTTTCACTAAGAAAACTAGAGCTCCAGCTAGAAGAAAAGTTACCTTTATTCTTTAAACATGTTGCCACGATAACGCACCAGTATCAGACCATCTCAGAACTTAAAAAGAATTTGACTGACAATGAAGTCCTTATTCATATAGACTTCAGTGAGAACTATTGTTGCAAATATAAAGAAGAGATTCAGGCAGTTCATTTTGGAGGGGCCAGGCAACAAGTTACACTCCATACAGGGGTGTTATATTTACGTGACAATGATACTGTTAAACCCCAAACTTTTTGTTCTCTTTCTGAAAATAACAGGCACGATACTATGGCGGTATGGGCACACTTAGTACCAGTTTTTAAGTGGCTTAAGAATCAGAATTTAAACATACACAGAATACACATACTAAGTGATAGTCCTGTCAACCAGTATAAGAACAAGTTCATTTTCCACATTGTATATCGTCATCTAAATGATTTATTTCCGGGTGTGACATTTTTTTCATGGCATTATTCAGAACCAGGCCATGGCAAAGGGGCACCTGATGGCGTCGGTGGTACTTTGAAAAGAACTGCCGACAAAGCAGTAGCTGAAGGCCAAGACATCATGGATTTAAGTTCACTCAAGAACATTTTGTTGACTAGATGTTCTTCAATAATTCTTTTTGAAGTTACCACTGCAAATATCGCAAAGATTGAAGACTTAGTTAAACAGTCACAAACCATCACTGCATTCCGCGGAACTCAAAAAATTCGCCAATTTGTCTTTACTGGTGATGTCTTAGAGTTTAGAAGCCTTTCATGCTCTGAATGTGAAGGAAAATGTAGACATTTTCATTTGGGGTATTACTCATCTTCAAATCCTTCCATTAAAAAAGCCCAAAGCATTTCACAACGCCATCGTAGTGAAATGCAAACACGAACCAAGTCACATGGTGGACAATCATCGAATGATGTTATATGTACATCATATAACAATCCCACTTATAATATAAGCGATCATGTCCTGATCAAATGGGACGAAAAAGTTTATCCAGGGGAAATAATGTCAGTTTTTGAGGAAGGTGCTTTAGTAAAGTGTATGAAAAGAGGAACCACATATTCGAGATGGCCAATAATTAAGGATGAACAGTTGTATGGCTGGAATGATATTCAGCAGAAGATTAGGCCACCAACATTAATTAAAAAGGGATGTTATTCTGTGAAGGAAATAGACGATAATATCTAATTGAGATGACTGTTTTTGTAATTTTGAGACTGAATAGATAAAAAAGTAGATTTTCAGTTATAAGTAATTTTCATTGTTTCGTTTATTTTGTTTGTTTGTCATTGTTTCGTTAAGACTAAATAATATAAGAGAACTTTACTCCATTGTTAAAATGCCAGCTAAGTTAATTATTAAGTGAAGATATTTTGTTTTTTATTTAATTTTATACTGCCAATGTGATTAAGTGCAATATAAAAATTTAAGTTAAATGAAAATGATCCAGTTGTACTACAATAACCTTGTGATTTTCTGTTAATACTAATATAAAAAAATAATTACTAAATAAAAAGATAATTTAAAAATAAACAATTTTATCATTCCCTCGCGTAAGTCGTCATTCCCTCATTTTCATTTTTTTAAATATCTTTATAATCCACGTAAAACACGTTTATTCTAGGGACCACTATATAATTTAAATTTTGCAACATCAGTACCACAAAATTCATAGAAAATATATACAATTTCTTTTCAATATTATTTGCGAGTTACATAATGACCAAATTTCGGGATTTCGTGAGAATTACCCTATAATATAAAAACCATCAACAAAACTTACGTATTGTTTTACGTCGACCTCGGAGACGCAAAAATAACTAATCAATATATTAGCTTAATACATTTTCATAACTTAGCACAATTACAAAATATGCTTGACTTATCTTCTAAATATTTTAGTCAATCATTATCATTTTGTAGTTTAATCAAAGAAAAAGAAGGCAGTTCATTTAGATTAACGTTAACTATAATTAGAAATCAATTAAAAGAATTTATTTTATTAAACAAAGTGTTCATTATTTATAGATTGAAATATTTCAAATGGTGTCGGCTGGATGTAAAAAATATGAAAATGATGTCCACAAGATACTGGAGAAAATCATCAAAAAAGATGTTCTAGAATACAGTGGTTGTGGAAGAAAAATAAAAGGCGTCGGGAAAAAGAGCTTCGAGGAAACTGAAATTTATAAAAGTATGGAGAGTATTATTTAATGCTTTATTTAAATGTGAAATATCAATATACTATCATTTTTATGCTTGCAGAATTTTTAATGGCAAAATATCAAACGGTTAAAGAAAAAATATCAGTGATAATTGCTGTTAGTACCTTTTTATCCGGAGCAAAAGACAGAGACGGTGGACGCGCTCAGCGCCATAGGGAATAAAAATATTGATTAAGATATTAGCAAGAATTGTTTTTTAATCATTTAATTTTATTCTACTGACTGGCTAATTTAAGTAATTCGACTGATTAATATTAATATTTAATTAATAATATATCGTTAGATAATAATCAGTGAAACATTAAATACTAAAAATTATATTTAAAAAAAAAAAAAAAAATATATATATATATATAAGGATAAGGATAAAATAAAGTTAAAAAAAATTATTATATTTAATGAATAAGTTATATAATTACTCGAAAAGTTGTTTTTTCATTGTAGGATGTAAGCTTATAATGTATTTTATTAATTAAAATGTAAAAAACTTTATGTAGTTCAGCTAATATAACAACATTCAGATATCAAAAATCGAGCTACTGTATATATGCGTACCTAATTATTAATCCCGTTTTTTAATAAATGCAAAATATGGCCCAGTCACGGCATTAGAGCATGGACCAGTCCTGGGAAGTAATTATGACCCAGCCCTGGCAATAGAGCATAGGCCAGTCCTGGTATTAAAGCATGGGCCAGTCCTGGTTAGTAGGTATGGCCCAGTCCTGGCATTAGAGCATGGGCCAGTCCTGGTATAAAAGCATGGGCCAGTCCTGGCATTAAAGCATGGGCCAATCCTGGGAGGTAGACATGGCCCATCGTTATCACTCCAGATTTATACCAGGACTGGGCCAAGCCTAGCTTACAAGCTTGGGCCAGTCCTGGGAAGTAGGTATGGCCCAGTCCTGGCATTAGAGCATGGGCCAGTCCTGGTATTAAAGCATGGGCCAGTCCTGGCATTAGAGCATGGACCAATACTGGGAGGTAGACATGGCCCATCGTTATCACTCCAGACTTATACCAGGGCTGGGCCAAGCCTGGCTTACAAGCTGGCCCAGAGTCCTTCATGCTTGGGCCAAGCTCGGGCCTGTGGTACTTTCCTCTATGGGTATGAATATAAAGAAAAATACTAAAACCACACCTGATAGGTGACTATAATATAGACTTTCTCACAACTGTAGACTAACTTGCTAGACAATAGTGAACAAACTCAAGAGACTTAAGAGATTTCAGACAATAGAATTACCATATAGATTTTAGTTATAGTGACCATACTTTGTTAGACACTCGGTGTTAGTGACATTTGTGTTGAATAAATTGATGGCCAAGTTATAAACAATTATTTCAAATTACAACATCAGCATTTAAAATTTCTAATTATTTCAGTTTTAAAATTTTAAGTTACAAAATAATCCTACATTAGAATGCCACTAGGTCTTCCATATACTTGCTTATTGTATCTACATATTGCAAATAGAAAACAAATACACAAAAAAAAAAAAAGTATTTAATATCAAGAGAATTTTTAATACCTCAAGAATTATAAGAGTTTTATTTTTAGCACTCTTCTTAGTGGGTGTAACTAAAAATGAAAAATAGTCCAAAATATGCTCGTCTAGTTCGTTCTCAAAGTTCGTTGTCAAAGTATTATTTACAGAATTCATAATAGTCGTCTAAACATATCATGTTAGGTATCACTCTTAAGACAAGCAGTAGAAATAATTGATATTAAAAATGAATATGGACATTGCATTGTTTATCAAAGCGTAATTAGATACCGAAACGACATTTACGTCAATGGAGAAAATTATAAAATAGCCAAATCTTTGTACGGGTGTGACATTTGATAACTTTGACCGTATTGTTGAAACTAGTAGTGGCAAAAATACTTTGCATGACACAGTTTCAATTATATATCTGAATATTAATTCAAGTGGAGAATCTGAGATGTCCGAGACTCGGAATAAATTACTGAAAACAATGCAACGAATGAAACAACAACAGAAAACTGAAGAATCTAAAATGTATAAAGCTCCGAGAAAAGATACTGAAAACGTAATAATTAAAAAAAATGAAAAAAGAAAAAGAACAATAGATGAAATAGATTTTGGTGTGATTTTATAAATAAAAATATGCAACACTCAAAACATTAAAATAAAACAATTTAGAAGTGATAATGGTACAGAAATAAAGAGATTTCATTTTGTACGGATGATAACAGATCAAACAACCATCAAAACCACGAAAATAATACTAACAAACACCCAGAAATTAAAATTCAAGTGATTCGTATTGAAGAAGAAATTTGTACAATTTGCAAGGAAAAATTGACAAGTAACAGACGTGTTTTACTTCATAATAAACGTAGTGAAAAAAAACCATGCCTGTGCGTATTAACAAAAAAGTAAAATAATAATTAAAAATTACATTCATGTTATTTTCAGCTGATAAAAAACTATTATTCGACTTTTAATTTAACCCATTTCTTACCACTGTCCTATTTATAAGACACTATAGTAAATATTTTTTTTCCAAACCAGATCATTGATTTTGATTCTTTATGTTGAAATTTATATTTATGTCCTATTTTCCTATTGTAATATTATTTTGTAGCTGTGACAAATATTTTTTATGTTTTAATATTATTTTTTAAAACTGGTCAATTTTGAAAGGTTAAGAAGACTGACTATTCTTTTTTAAATGATATACAACATCATAGAAAAATCTACTTTCTCTAAAGTACATAAAAATATTCTAAAATCTTAACCAATTACGTAACAAATAAAACTAGCAACAAAATAAATTTAGGAATCATGTTACATGCTTGCAAAATAAGCCGTCCTATAAATATAACACTGGGGATTCGTCTTTACTATTTGTCGCGAAAGCAAGCTCGAACCTCTTTTGTGTCAACTGTCAATTGTTTTGTGTCTTGCGGGTCTATTGTTTTCGTTACTCGACAAGTTCATGCAGAGCGCACTACATCTTGCTACATGATTGTGATTTTTATTTTATACTTGAGTTAAAATTTTGTGAGGAGAATTAGTGGTTGACAAAGGCAAGTAAAATTATTGTGATTTTATCTTATACTTTGATGAAATAGTAAAAGTAAGCCCTTTTCTGTTCGATTAACGTGTACCTACATATGTTTTTATAGCTAATGGATCCAGTGAAAAAAAATACAAACAAACCCTGAAGATGTCCGAAATTGCAAATTATCTACAAGAGCTCGAAGATTCGAGTGATGAAGACTTGGATGGTATTGATGTTGTCATATTGCCTCCAGACGAAGTGGATGAAATGACAGATATAGAAAAATATCTTGATGACGATATGGGAGTTTTACCTGTGTCCGATGTTGCTGGTCAAGTGGAATTTTCATGTACGGTAGACAATGTTGAGGAAAGTGAACCTAATCAATGTACATCTCGGGCAAGTAAGGCAGTCGCTTGGCGTAAGTGTAACCCAGTTTATTCTGATAATCAGCCGGATCTAATACAGCTAATCAATATTTGGAAAACATGATAACGGCGTTGGAAGGGAAATCGGCGATAGAAATATTTGAACAATTATGCGACGAGATTTAAGATTAACATATATTGTTCAAGAAACAGAAGATTATGCTAAACGTAATAAAAATGACTTGAATTTTATTTAGTCTCACTGTGAATGAGTTAAAAGTTTTCATAGCAATTTTGTTTTTCTCTTCATATCACCACTTGCCTCAGAGTAAACTATATTGGTGTAGAGATGATGATGTGCACGTTCCATTTTTTGAACAAGTAATGTCACGCAATCGTTTTAATAAAATCAAGTCTTATTTACATTTCAATGATAACTCGATAATCGATAATTCTGACAAAACTTTCAAAATTCGCCCATTTATCGTAAAAGCTAACGAATCATTTCAAAGGTTTGGGATTTTCGACTCTAATCTAGTTATATGCAAGCAAAGAAACTCAAACTGCAGGTGGTACTGGCGAAGGCTTGGGTTCAAGAGTAGTAAAAAAGTTGCTAGAAGTGTGTACCTGCGCACATGTAGTCTACTTTGATAATTTTTTCAGTAGTATGCAATTATTGGTTGATTTGAAAGCTCAAGGATTTAGAACCACAGGTACAGTCAGAGATAACACGACAAATAAATGCTCTATCATGACAAAAAAAGAAATGAAAAAGAAAGATAGAGGTTATTCTGATCATCGTTTCGATAAAACAATGAGATATTATATGCGTGAATTGGCACGACAACAATGTATTATGTCTTTTGACTAATTTTGTAACCGTTGAACCTTTTGTAAAAACGAATAGGTATTCGAAGACAGAAAAGCCGAAAGTAGCCGTGAATCAGCCAAGGCTCATTCATAATTATAATAAAAACATGGGCGGGGTGGATAAACATGATTGGTTGATTGCTACATATCCAATCCGTTTTAGAGGCAAGAAATGGTACTGGCCTGTAGTAATTCGTATCCTAGACATGTTTCTAGTGAATTGTGGATTATTTACCATCAGGTCAATAAAGATGAGACCATCCCTCTGCTAGATTTTAGACGGAGGGTTTGTTTTGCATGGATGAAAAAATCAGAAGGCAGGACAACCAAACCGACTTCAGGCTCTTCCGAAGTTCTTTTGCAACCCTTCAGATTTGACAATTTTGGTCACTACATGATAAAGAGGGATAAACAGACGCGTTGCCAAGGAATAGCTTGTAAGAAAAAGCTCTAACTTTTTGTATCAAATGCGATAAAACACTTTGTAGTGATTGTTTTGTGCCTTATCATACAAAATAAACTTTAATGTTATAATTTAAAATTGAGTGCGATAATAGAATTCAAATAAAGTCGATTTTCTTATAATTGTTATCTTTCAGTGTCCTATTTATAGGACGGGCTGACAGATTCATCAACCAAGGTATTTTTTTATTTTTAAATTTATTTTAATTCTTCTTTCTTAACATATTAAGAGCCCAAATTACTAATTTGATAAAAAAATTCCAATGGTTTCGATGCTTGGGAAGTAATGGGTTAAAAATCACATTATTTTCAATGTTTTCTACACAAACGTTTCATTTTTCATTGATTTAAATTGGTCTTCACTAAAAGTCTTTTCATTTAAACGGGATAATATACAATAATTGTTTATCCTAAAATTCCATTCACTCCATGTGTTTTTATATTATTAACAATATTAGTTTCTTTCAAAAAAAATATTTATTGACAAACATTTGCTTAAGAAATTAATACAAACTACTTCACCAAAGTACCAAAATTAGAATACTTAAACATTGTGATATAAATTAGTTTAACTATATACATTTGACAAGTAGATGGCGTTCAAAAATTTTGGTTTAAGTACGATTTGGACTCTACGATTTGAAAGTAAGCATTGTTTTATGAAACGTGCAATACAATTTTCAAAAATTTTTAAAAATATTAAGTATTAAGTAAATTATAAGCATCTAGCACAAACTTTACCCATGTTTTATTCGTTCAGGTGGAGGTATAAATTATGATATTGAATTGAAAAACACCATGAAACTAAACGTAGGAAAATATAATGAAGCGATTCAATAAGCTCTATCAAATTGTTATCGAATAGTTGAGGGTAAAATTTGTCTCATATTATATGATGATATTGGTATGTATTTTGTAGTGGAAGTTTCAGAAACTGAATTCATACCTTAGGCTTGTATAAATTAGGAAAAATGACAGGGTACAAATGTTTAACATTTAGTCAACTACAGTGTAATCTCACTAATACGGCACTTCGATAGATCGGCACGTCCAATAATCCGGCACCCTCCGCCCACGCCTCTCTATTACCGTATTTGTTTTTTTCAAGTGAGAATAGTTAAGTTTATAGTTAAAAATGTCAAACAAACACAAACACAAAACACTAGATTTGAATAGTAAAATGGAGATTTTGAAAAAATTAGACAGTGGAAAAGCATGAGTAAATTGGCAAAAGAATATGATGTTGGGCGTGCTAATTTACACGATCTTAAGAAGAAAAGGCAAAAGATAGTAAACCACGTCAAGACAATGGAATCAGGGCCAGGAAAGCGTAAAACACTAAAATTTGGCGATTGTCCAAAGATGGAAAACGCTCTTTACTTGTGGTTTTTCCAGCGGCGTTCTAAACACACTCCTATATCTGGAGAAATTTTGAAAGCCAATGCAATAGAATTTTATAAAAAAATTACTAACAAAGATGATTTTCGTGCCAGCGATGGATGGCTGGATAAATAAAAAAAAAAAAGATTTGGTATCCGTCTATTAACCATATCGGGTGGGAAGTTGTCATGCAACGAATCTGCAGTACAGCCATTTATCGATCATTTCAAAAACAGAGTAGAAGAACTGGGTCTTCTTCCTGACCAAATGTATAACGCAGACAAGAGCGGTTTGTTCTGGAGACTGTTGCCGAATAAAACATTCGTATCCTCTGAAGAAGCAAGTGCACCAGGTCGTAAAGTGAGTAAAGATAGAATCACTTTCATGCCATGTTAAAATGCTACTGGAACGCACAAATTGGATTTGTTAGTGATTGGAAAAACAAAAAATCCCAGAGCTTTTAAGAACATTTGTCTTCCAGTCTGCTACAAGAATCAAATTAAAAGTTGGGTCACGGGAGAGGTATTTAGCGAATGGTTTCATAAAGACTTTGTTCCAGAAGTCAAGAAGTTTATGAGAAGATCAAACTTACCCATAAAAGCTTTACTCGTACTTGGCAATGCTCCAGGCCACCCAAATGAACAAGAACTTAAATCAAGTGATGGGAATATCCAAACCATCTTCCTACCACCAAACTGCACACCTTTACTCCAGCCAATGGATCAGAATGTTATCCAAAAAATAAAGTCTTTGTGTAAAAAAAAATAAAATTCTGATCCATATTATATCTCAGGACGATGATATAACGCAGAGCCTTAAAGGATTGAATTTAAAAGATGTCGTATTCTCTCTCGCTCATGCTTGGAAGTCCGTTTCTCCTAACTTAATCCAATCTTCATGGACAAAGTTGTGGCCTACAATGAATGATGTATCAGAAACAGAAGAAACAAATGAATAGGATCCTGAGGATAATGTGCCTATTGCCGATTGGTTACAAAAGCTATCAGAAAAACGATTGGAAACAAGTTAAGAAAATCTGAATTCTTGGTTTGAAGGAATCGAAGAAACAGAGCTAATTATGACTGATGAAGAAATAGTATGTAAACAGTACAAGAAGAAAGCTCTGTAGAAATATTGGAGCCACCAGCTACTACAACTGTTGTATGAGTTAAACCAGATGATGCATTGATTTGTTTCAATACCTGCATAACATGGGCAGAAGAAAACGGAATGTCTGCCAAAGATATAAAATTCTTCGTAACATTCGAGGGAAGGTTTTTAAGCAAGTACTACAAGTTGCACAAAAGCAGACCTCAATTAAAAATTATTTCAAAACTAGTTAATCTACATGTTAATTTAATACATTACATTTATTTATTTTCTCTTTGAAATGCTTTATTTTATTTATTACCTATGACCTATGACTTTTTCAGTATAACCCAGTAATCCGAAAAAATAATTTATAAAAATAATTTTATAAAACTTAAGGCTTATTTAACTAAAAGAAAATTGTGTTTTAATAATCGGTTTAAAATGTTAAGGTGATATGTGTAGTCCGTGCTACTCTATTCGTGCGAAACGTGGACATTAAATTAAATATTATCATAGACCATAAACCCTTACTATGGTTAGTAAACTTGAAACAGCCAAAGTCAAAACTTGTACGTTGACGGTTGAAGCTCGAAGAATTTGACTCTACAAAAAACAAATAATCTACAAAAAAGGAACCATGAAGAGTAGCGCCGACTCTCTAAGTCCAGTCAAATTGGAATGCAATGTAAATTCAGTAGGGGAGAGTGGTCACCATTCGTACGCGGGGCACATTCATACAGTTAGTATAACAGACAAACTAAACGGCACACAAGCGCGCGTTTGCTTGTGTGCATAGACATACCGATCACTATGTTGCTAAGCAGAGTGTCGCGCCAGTCACACCACAGTGCATCGGCTGACAAGACGTAACGTGTTTTCGCATGCGGTGAGTAAATTTTTTACGTAAATTCAATTTGCAATTGTAAGTAGAATTATTATGTTTTTGACAAAATAGTGTTGATTAATATTAATGTTAACATTGATTATTTTGAGCTTTAATTGTTATATTTCTCAAATTAAATTAGAATTTGTATAAAGTAGTATTTTAATTTTGTGCAACGCATGGGGTGCATTCGCGTACGAATGTGCCCCTTTAGATTTGATTAACCACCAGAACATCACGATAACATTTTTCTTTTTAGGAAGTATTCTAATTCTAACAAATCGATATATTTTATAAAGTAGGTAAGACTTATAACTAATATTTTATTGCAGAATCATGGTACGAAAATATAAAAAAAGGGTACGCGTACCCAAGAGGTGGATGAAGAGTCCATGAAATTAGCAATTGATGACGTAATTCAAGGACGGCTGTCATATAGAAAAGCCGCGTTGCAATATAATATGAAGACATCGACGTTGGAAAGCAGAGTAAAGAAATTCAAAGATGGCTCTAACACCGATGAACCCTCACGAACATTTCATTCCAAGTTCACTAGTCTACAGGTCTTCTCCGTGGAAGAAGAGACACGCTTGAATGACCACATTATTAATTGCTGCAAAATGCATTATGGCCTAACAACAATACAGATTCGCAAACTTGCCTACGAATACGCGAAAGCGTCAAATTTAAAATATCCAACGAAATGCGATGAAAACCAAATGGCCGGGTTAGAGTGGATGCGTAAGTATAGAGAAAGAAACACCAACCTCAGTCTGCGAAAACCGGAAAATACAAGCGCAGCTAGATCCTTTTAATACGACTGCAGTCCAAGAGTTTATAATAATTTGACTGCTGTGTTACAACGACATAATTTTGCTGCCGACAGGATATTAAACTTTGACGAGTCCGGCGTGACTACTGTTTTAGAAACTTACAGAAACAAGTAGGACAAATCGTGTCAGCGGAAAGAGGCGAATTGGTGACATTTGGTGCAATTATTTCTGCAAGCGGAAATACTATTCCTCCGTTATTTGTATTTCCACGTGTACACTACAAGGACCATTTTCTTGAAGGTGCGCCTGAAGGAAGCCTCGGAGTTGCTAATAGAAGTGGGTGGATAAATGCTGACATATTTGTTTCAGTGTTAAAGCACATTCAGAAACACACACTGAGCTCTAAAGAGTATCGGATTTTACTATTATGTGATAATCACGAAAGCCATATCAGCTTACAGGCTATAACATATGCTCGAGATAATGGCATAATTTTTGTGTCTTTCCCCCCGCACACCAGTCATCGATTGCAACCCTTAGACGTTGCGGTGTTCGGCCCATTCAAGGCAAAGTTGAAAATAGCATTCAATAATTGGCATATGTCGAATCCTGGCAAAACAATAAATATTTATAATATACCTAAACTGGTAAAACTTGCATATTTCGAATCTTTTACGGCAAAAAATATTACAAGTGGATTTGAAAAGCCCGGTATATGGCCGTTTAATGAAATGGCATTCAGTGATGAAGATTTCGTTGCCATTGACGTGTACGCTTCAAATAATTCGGAAAATGCGACACCTGATCCGGAAAGAAGCACTGCCGTAATAGAATCGCACCCCTCCACCAGCGTGCCCTCGACTGATATGAATGAGGCAGATATTCGAGAGCAGTCGCCTTCTTTGCTTCAAAATGACGAACGTCGAACTGACGAACCTTCCACGGCTTCCACCTCCGCAGCTGAGACACAATCTGCACCGAGTGTTTATCTTCCCATAACACCAGAAGTCATAAGACCTTATCCTAAAGCTGTTAGAAACAAAAAAAAAACAATAAAGGAAGAAAACCGGGTAAATCCCGTATATATACAGATACACCTGAAAAAACTGAATTAGAAGAGAGACATAGACAGAAAGAATTGAAAAAAATAGAACAGGAAAGGAAAACCAGAGCCAAAGCAGTGAAACGTAGTTTGAAAGAACTTAGTTCAAGACAAAAGAAAAAGAAAGCTAAGCAAATAAAAAGTGATGAATATTCAGAGGCATCTGAAGGATCGGAATTTAGCTTGCAGGAGAGTTCAACATCTCCAATCGGTTTCGAAACGGACGAAGAGACTAATGATTGCAGTAGCGATAATAATTTAAATGTGACACCAAATAAAATCAAAGATAATTGTTTTGTTTTGGTAAAGTTTGAAAAAAAGACTTCTGTTGTTTACTACGTTTTGCAGTTTATTTAAATAATTATAATGTGCAATAACTTCTAAAGTAACAACCAAATATGTATGATTATTGACTTTAAGTTTAGATTGTCAAAGACTGTGCAACATACTCATAAAAAATGATTGCAAAGAAATCATTAAGACTGATTGTTAAGCTAAGAATTATCAATAAGTAAACTGTGGATAAACTATTTAATTTTTTGTTATGTTTGTAAAGAATCATTTATCGACTATGAGTCAAGTCAAATATTTTAAGTTAGTTCTTTAATAAATAAATATTTTTGTAATAATTAATAAAATTTTAACGACTTTAATAGGCTTTTTAATTACCCTGTATGAATCTACCCAATGGCGTATGAAAGTACCCCACCTACTGTACGAATATCTTATCGTAGAAAAATTACTATAATTCTTTAACCTTTTGACATAATAGTTTCGGATTTTTTTGTAACAAACTACAATATATTTGTTACGCTTAGGTATATAAACTAGATAAATTCAACAATCCATCATAAATTAAAAAAATAAAATATAAAAAGCGTACGAATGGTGACCACTTTCCCCTAAGCATCAACGGTGATACTGATATTTCTTCAATCATCTCTTTAGATTCTAATGATTCTAACTTCCCATCCTCCGACCAAGCACGGTTTGGTAGTGAGTCTTATAAATCATAAGCAAGAACAGTACGTTCAGCTAGAAGTAACACTCAACGAATTTTCACAACAACTCGTATTTGAAAATTCCGATAAAAAACCAGATGTTGTTTATCTGCAGCCCGAAAGCTCTAGGTATTCTAATAATAATTTCTTTGAGTTGTTTTCCGAGGAATTGTGTGAATTAATGCAACAATACCCGAATGCTGAATTAATTATAGGTGGTGATTTCAATTCTAGAATTGTTATAGAGTGTGACTATATAGACATCGAAGATGATGTATTAATACCAAGGCGTAGTGTAGATGGGTGTGTGAATGATTATGGTAAAAGACTTTTACATACGGTTAGACAAAACGATCTAGTAATTTTGAATGGAAGGACAATGAGTGATAGGAATGGGAAATGGACATATGTCTCAAAAATTGGTCAAAATGTAATTGATTATGTGTCTAAGAATATATGGAGAAATAACATAAATATGAAAATATCTGAGCTTGACGAATTTTGTCATTTTCTTCTGGAAGTAGAGTATAGCGATAGTTATAGAGCGAATCCAGATTCTTGTATAAAATTAATAAGATATAGATGGAATTCTGAGCGTGAGGTTGACATTATTAGAAGAATTGAAAGTACAGAATCCCAACTATATCTTATTTGTGTGGATAGTATGGTACAAAGAGACAAAATAGATGAGGCTGTAGAAATATTGCAGGGATGGATCAGTTATATAAGTGAAGATTTAAGAGTTAAAACCTCTAATAAAAATACTGTCACGGGAAAATATCCTTGGTATGACACCGAATGCTCTAAAAAAAATGAAAGAAAAAAAATTAAGCTAACAAAAATGAGAAGAATAAATACAGATACGGCAACTAAACTATATTTAAAATGTAGAGATGAGTTCCGGTCAATGTGTCAGCGAAAAAAAAAATAGTTATGAAAGTGCTTATGTGGAGCGAGTGAATGAAGCGGTTGAAAATAATGACATGAAGCAGCTATGGAGAATATTAGGTGATGACAATAGGACTCGAGTTAATGATTGTGTAGATCAGATACTTTCAATTTAATAAACAAAGATTTTAATGTCCCTTATGATGGCATAATTGGGGATGATTTCTTAAGTCATTTTAATGCTGAAATAAATTATGGTAATAACACCATAAATTTTAATAAAACACTTGACTTAAAAACACAAACACTTAATTATGTACCCATAAAATTTATTACAAACAATAATAAAAATTCCGTTCTTACAGACGAAGATCAAACTCAAGTGCCTTCAAATATAATTATACCAAAAAATATTGTCATAACAAAAGATACTCAGACATATCCCGTTATAAACACTTCAGATAAAAACATATCACACTTAAATTTAAAAACGTACCCAATTCAAAAAGTATTTATTATCATAAATAATAAAATGGAGAGGCTAGACATACTCAAACAAAATATTAGAATTGACCATTTAAATAGTGAAATAATATTAAATATTTGTGAAACATTCAATGGCATATTCTTTTTACCTGGAGATGTACTTACTAGTACCCCTACGTTAAACATAAAATAATACTTAATGATCCAACCCCTATTGCTACAAAAAATTATAGATATTCTAAAATTCATAAAGAAGAGGTACACAAACAAATCACAAAGATGCTTGAACAAAATATAATACGCCCTTCTACCAGTAGGTGGTCTTCGCCTTTAAGGGTCGTACCAAAAAAGCGTTTAGAAAATTCAAATGAACAAAGATGGAGAGTCGTATCAGATTTCCGTAAGCTAAATGAAGTAACTGTACCGGATTCTTTTCCAATACCTAATATAGAAGAAATTTTAGATCAATTAGGTAACTCAGTGTACTTCAGTATTCTCGATTTGGCTTCGGGATTTCATCAAATTTTAATGTAGGAAGAAGACAAACCAAAGACCGCCTTCTCGACTCCCCGTGGTCATTTTGAATATAATAGAATGACATTTGGGCTCCGGAACGCCCCTAGCACATTTCAAAGATTAATGAACACTGTGCTTGTAAATAATTTAGGTCATGATTGTTTTGTATACTTAGACGATGTAGTAATATTTGGAAAAAATTTAAAAGATCATAATGATAAACTTATAAGAATATTTAAAGAACTACGTAAACATAATTTAAAATTACAACCCGACAAATGCGAATTCCTGAAAAAAGAAGCGCAATATTTAGGTCATGTTATTACGCAAGAAGGTGTAAAACCTAATCCTTGTAAAATTCAAGCAATAACAGATAGTAAGCCATCTAGAAATACTAAGGAAATAAAGTCTTTTCTTGGATTAACGGGATATTATCGTAGATTTATAAAAAATTATGCTCAAGTAGCTAAACCGCTAACTAGACTATTGAAAAATGGTGTTCCATTTGAATTTGATATCAAATGCCAAGATGCATTTAATAAATTAAAAACAGCTCTAACTACGGAACCTGTTTTACAATATCCAAATTTCGATGAACCATTCATTCTAACGACGGATGCATCGAACGAAGAAATTGGGAGTATTCTCTCACAAGGTCCATTAACTAAAGATAAGCCAATCGCTTACTTTTCTAAGACCCTCAATAACGCTGAAAGAAATGACAGTACAACTGAAAAGGAATTGCTCGCTATTGTACAATCGGTAAAACATTTTAGGCCTTATTTATATGGAAAAGAATTCACTATAGTGTCCGATCATAAACCGCTCCAATATTTAATGAGTTGCAAAGATGCTTCGTCTCGACTTGTAAGATGGAGACTTAAACTTTTAAAGTACCAATATAAAATCGTTTATAAAGCAGGTAAAACGTTAACAAATGCTGACGCTTTATCGAGACCAAATATAAATGTTATTTTACCAAAAACGTTTGACACTTTTAAAGATTTTCACCAAAAAAATGTTGAACCAAAACAATTTACCAAGACCAATAAATCATTTGAAGACATTCAAAATTTAATTATACCATATTCTACGGATTTGTCAATGAATAATATGTATTCGTTTTATATTCAAACAAATACCAGCTTAAGAAATGTACAAAGACCAAAAATGAACGATGTTTTCAAATTAAATTCAACAAATAATCCAAATTTAATAATTATTATGCTAAAGGAAAAACCTTCAGACATTATAACATATGAAAACCTATTTCAAACATTGACTAACTTAAGTCAAGTATTAACTATAAATCAAATAGAAAAAATAGAAATGATTAATATACCCAATGTATCCAGAAATATAAAACAGGATACATTCGAAAGTATGTTAGAATATATCATGCCGGATAATCTGGATATTATATTAATTACGGGAGATTTAATCCATCCTTCTCGCGAACAAATCCCCGAAATAATCAAAGATTATCATAATAATACCTTATCAGGTCATCCTGGAGTAACTCGCACCCATCAAGAAATAAAAAAACGATACTTCTGGAAAGGTATCAAACAGGATATAGAAAAATATATAAAAAATTGTCCTGTTTGTCAAAGAATTAAAACTCCACAATACCAGAAAACGCCTATGGTAATATCTACTCCTGCTACAGAATTCAATGATGCCATAGCTCTTGCTATAATGGGATCATATCATTACTAAAAATGGAAATAAGTATATCTTGACAATTCAAGATGAATTTACTAAATTCGTTCAAGGTTACCCAATCCCTGAAGCAAACGCAGAAATCTGTGCTATACACTTACTTAAATACTGTACAATTTTTGGATTCCCAAACACCATACTTACCGACCAAGGTACTGAATTTCTAAATAAATTATTTAAAGAAATTATTAAAATACTTTCAATCAAACATAAAACTTCAACACCATATCATCCTCAATATTTTAGATAATCAAAATAATTGGGATGAACTCATATATTTGGCTATACATAGTCACAATACTCATGTAAACCGAAGTACATAAGAAAAACCATATAGTCTCGTATTTGGCAAAGAACCACAAATTCCTAAATTGATCGAAAAACCAAAAAACAAACCAACATACAATAATTTAGCTCAAGATATTTTAAACAGAGCAAAACAAATTCGGAAAACCGCGAAAGAAAATTTATTAAAATCTAAAGAACAAAATAAAACATACTAAGATAGGAAAAGTAACTAAAGAAAAAGATTTCGAAAATATAAAATTTGTTTTATTAGAAAACTAGCTGTTACCCGCCCGCTTCGCGTGGCGTAAAATATACATTTTCTTATCTAACTACGTAATTATTTATCATAAATGAATTTTATGAAATTCACACACTTTGATAATAAATTATGGCTTTATAAATTTATATGGGTTAAAAATAATGATTGACACAGCTTTCCACATCACCATGGAGGTACTGTGTCATGCAATGCGTCCCCGTTATTTTACCTTGCGGGATCCTCAGTAGGCCTACACCATGGATAGATGTGAGCATGAATGTCAGGGTTTGAAATATGTTATTCATATTCAATTTATAAAAATATAGATTGAATATGAAAAACTAAAAATCAGGCTATCATGTTCACGTATATGAAAATTAATTTAGCAGATGTTTAATAATTTTAATAGCTTTTTAACAAATAAATTATCGCAAAAAAAAATTATTAAAAAAAATTTACATTTATAAATTTTAACAAATTAAAAATGCAGTTTTTTAAAAATAACTTTTTGGAACAAATTTGTTTGTTACAAAAATTAAAAAATGGTCAAGTGACTGCTAACCTTAATGCCATAAATAGACTAATTATTTATAAATCTAAAACTATCAGAAATATTTATTAATTATAGTCCAAGAAAATAGACCTTTAAATACAAATTTTGAGGTAAAAACTTGAATTTTTGGTATAAGTTTCTTTGAAAGATTTAAAAACAAACTGTGAAAATTTTTTTCAAATTCACCCCCGAGAAGGGATGAAAAAAAATATATAAAGTGATTTTTTCAAATTTTGTGGAAACGGTAAGACGTAGAAAAAAAAAGTTGAAATAAAAGTTGTAGGGCATCAAATTTCATAAAGAAATGATCTCTTTATGTTTTTCGCTTAAATTAAAATTATCCGAGATAGGGTGGTTAGAAGCTAGGGGATGATAGTAACTACTTTAAAAAATCGTAAGTCGTTAAAAAATGGATATTTTTAAGATTTTTTTTTTTAAATTTACTCAGAAAAACTTTAATTCTAGAGATTATTTTTTTTTAATTGTTTATAAAAAAGTTATAACAATTAAAAATTTTCAGGACCGAATTAAAACCGCTTTTACTCGGTGAAATTAATTTTTTTCTTTTATTATATCATAAACTGAGCATATGCGTAGGGATTATATTTTTCAAAAATACTATAAATATAAGGGTAGTAAGCAACGTCATACGCATGTGCCATTTGCTCTCAATGGATGTTTATAGTATTCTTTATCTGTGTCGAGTAAATTGTAAACAAAGATTTTTACTCCGTTTTTTAGTTGGTTTTTAATATCCTGACGAGTGAAAATTAAATTGTGAACAGTTTTATTTAAATTTTGATTTTCAGATTGAATTATTATCGTTAATTTGGAGAAGGTAATTATGCAAGTATAATTTTTTTATTCCGGTAAGCTTTATCATCCATACACGCTTTCTATTTAGGTTATAAACTGCACGTGTTTTTATCATAAAATGTAAATAAACAAATGAGAAAAATTTCTTTTTTAAAGATATATTTACTAAAAATAATATTCAAACTATTAAAATAATATTGTGAAAATTATATATAGGTTGAAGGTTCGATTTATGATTTTTAAACATTTTTCCAATATTTGCACGAAAATATCAACTTTATTGAAAAATGTGGCCTTCTTGGTAGAACGTTTAATTTTTAACGTCAGATGATAAAGAAACTTTTCATTGTCTTGGTGGGATAGCAGTATATACTCCTGAATGGTCTATAAGCTTCGAAGATAACATTATGAAGAGTAAGAAGATGCCGAAACCCCAGGAATTAGTGTCAAGACACGTAATTCCACAAATAGCACACGGATTTTTTAATACCAAAGCTCAAATTTGACGACATTAAATAGTTCTTTACACTATGCAGCAGCTGAAACACGTAAGCTCAATAGACAGAGGTGTTTTGTCACATAGCCATTATATGCTTAAGCTCTCTCAATAGTAGAAGAATCTAATAGCGAAGAACTAAAAAATGTCGTCGTTCGTCTCGTTGGCTTCCACTTATTAATGTCATACCTAGGAGCAATTGGTTACATCATGTCTGAAAGTGGAATTGAAAACTTATGGATAACAGACTATGCAGCTGATTCAGTGAAAAAAATGTTGACTGGACATGCCTATGCTAGAGCATTACGAGCTCATATCATGCCATTCACCGCACTGGGTATCATAATTTGCAGAAGCTTAAATCCTTCTAATGAATTTCAACATTCCATTAAAAATTTCCTCAGCGCATGGGATTCAGAACCTCCACTTCTAACAGATTGTGATGACCAACCGCAGATTGTAGACATGTGCCAACGATTTGTACAGCAGCTAGCAGTAATGGAACAAAATGGACAGATATCAAAATTATGGATTCAGTACTTGTTATCGAATTGCAATTTTTAGAAACTGAACGCTTAGGCAATTGGGAGTTGCACTTATAAAGCGTAAAACAAATGTTACCATTTTTTCATGCAAGTGGGCATTACCAGTATGCTAAATACGCTCAAATCTATTTGAAACAAATGGCGAATCTTGAGTTGATTATGGATCCACTTGAATTTGATGAATACACCGAGGAAGGTTTCTTTACTATTCGTAGATCCCAGAAATCATGGGAGGGTATTTGGTCGGACATGGTCGGACAGCAGAACCTCAATCGTTTCTTCGGCACAGACTTGAAACATGGCAGGGGTGTAACCTCCAGTGTTGTAACACGTTACTTAATAGCAATGCCATCAGCATTTAAAATTATGGAATATTTAGAGACATATTGCCGCATTGAGTCAAGTAATAGTGAACAACATGTTGACATTTCAAAGAGCAGGATGATAAAAGATGAAGCAGGAATTAAAAAATTTCTGTTTTGGCTTGATGGAAGAAATCCATTTGATGTTAGGTCATCATTAGTATCACTGTCTACTGGAATAATTGGCGGGCTAACGATTAATTGTCATATGGCCGTTGAAGTAGGATTGCAAGGTATAGCTGCAATGGTTGGTAAAAACCTTGACAATGTCTCATTATCTAACGCATTCAAGGTGAAAACCCTTGCAAATGTGAAAGATGGTATGCATATTGGTGATGACTTTGTAGCTGTGGATTCATTCTTGTTGATCCAAAGGATATCGGTATTTTTCCATGGCAATGTTGAAGAAACGCGTAACGCATTGAAATACGAGTTATCGCCATTTCCTCTCAGCTTATTTGATGAACATGGATTAATGAGGAAAACAGCAAAATCCGAATTGTACAATATTTTTCAGCCATTTCTTCAATCGTTATCTTTAATTTCTGGATCAATTTTTGTGATTGATGGTGGTTGGCTATTGCATAGTGTAATTTGGCCATACGGAAAGAAGTATTCTGATATTTGTGACATTTACTACTCATACATCAACAAACATTTTGGATCCAAGGTGACGGTTATATTTGATGGCTACTCGAGAGAAACAATTGGAATCAAATCATATGAGAGATATCGTCGAAAAGAAAAATGTGTTGCTCCAGATGTTTATATTTCTGAAGAAAATCTCATAACTTCTCATAACCCAAAAAAATTTCTGTCTAACATTGCTAATAAAAAACAATTTGTAGATTTACTGAGAGATCACCTTCAAAAACGCGGCATAAACACGAGTATAGCTTCTGAAGACGCTGATCTTTTGTTTGTCAAAACAGCGATACACTTGAAAAGAAGCGAAAACAAATCAGTGACGATAGTAGGTAACGATATTGATTTACTAATTATCTTGATCTCACTTGTCTCCGACGGCGAGGTAATATACTTTTATAAAATGACTCCCGGGAAGCAAGCAAATGTAATTTATTCCACTCAGAATGATAAAAATTTAAAGCCTTTCTTACTTTTTGCACACGCTTTTGCTGGTTGTGATACAACTAGCGCAATTTTTAAAAAAGCAAAAAAAAGTATTATCTCTCCATTGAAGAAAAGAAAAGATATACAAACGTCAATTTCTGTGTTCTATGAGCCAAATCGATCAGTTGATGAATTGTACTCTGAAAAAATAATATTCCATTTGTACGGTCAAAGTAATGACGAACAACAGACACTTGGCAATTTAAGATACAAAATTTTTTCATTAACAGCTGCTGCATTTAAAAAAGAAGTCATTTTAGCTTCTTTACCACCAACAGAATCATCCCTACGAGAACATACTAAAGGTGTATATTATCAGATCCAACAGTGGTTAGGTAACAATCTAAATCCAGATGATTGGGGTTGGAGGAAAACCTTATTCATGATGATACATCATGTCAAGTGAACTGAACCAGCACCAAAGGAATTGATAGAAAAAGTAAGTTTTAATTTTCATCAAACTCTGTTATCATCATATTTTTTGCAAAAAAAGTATATTATTAATTTTGTATTGTATTTCGAACAGGTTTTTTGTAGCTGTAAAACCAATTGTTCATCAGCTAGGTGTGGCTGTAAAAAAAGTGGCTTGAAATGTAACCAATTCTGTAAAAATTGTCAAGGCCAAAGTTGTGATAATGCTTCAGCAACATCTTTCCTTCTTGAGGATGATGAAAATGAAGATAAAGAAGAAAAAGAACAAGGTGATGATAATGATGGGGTTGAAGATGATGATGATAATGATGATGATGATGGTGATGATGGTGGAGAAGAAAAAAATGCTACTGAAGGTAGAGAACATGAGAACAATGCAGATAGGATTATCAATACAGGACGACTAACTACCAAAAAGACTCGTTCTAAGGTATCCACGCAAAAGGTTTAATTTCATTCGGAAAAAACAATTCTAAATTCTCAATTTCTTCTTTTAAGTTTGTTATTGTGCTCCTGGAATTATATTAATCTTCTCGTGTATGCTTTACAAATTTTTTGTGGGTGTAAGACCAACTGTGCATCAGCGAGATGTACTTGCAAAAAGAATGACTTGAAATGTAATAATTTTTGTAAGTCTTGTCGTGGTCAACGATGCGATAATAAATCAAAAGCACGTGCTCCTTTCGAAGATGACGATGATGAAGATCTTGGAGAAGAAATGGAAGTAGAAGAAGACACGGAAGAAATGGAAGTGGAAGAAGGCGAGACTCCGTCAGAAGATGAAGAAGAACACGAAGAAAGTTCAGCTGTTAGAGACAGTAGTTCATCTGATGAAATAGATATAAATTTTGAAAAATTTTGAAATGATTTTCAAAATTATATAGCATCTTAAGATTTTCATCTAATATAATAAATTTTATTTTTCTAACAACTCGGCTGTATTATCAATTGTCATCATAAGAATGTACAGTAATAATAAAAAATTCTCAAAATAATGTTGAAAATAAAAATAAAAATTTTTTGACGGTAAACACTCTATTAAATTTATAAAATTTTTGGTAAATTTTATCTTTATTTTTAGAAAAATTAAATTTTTTAAGTTAGCTAAAATTATTTTTCTATCTGTCTACTATTTTTTTATTCAACAATATTTTCAGAAATTTAATTTAATTTAAATAGAACAGAAATGCGTGCTCTACTTTTTCGTCTTTTTCTTTCTATTAATTTCCGTATCGATTTATCTTTGTTGTTTTTTGTCTTTCTTTGAGGATTTCTTTACCTTTTTTACTTTCTCAATGCATGCCGATATATTTTTTGTCAGTCAAAAGTCGTATAAGATCAAATTACACTCTACACATAGACAAAATTGTACGTTCTATACAACACACATAGAGGCCCATTGAGAGCAAATGGCGCATGCGCATAACGTTGCTTACTTTATCTCTAGAATTAAAGTTTATGTTTTTCTGAGTAAATTAAAAAAAAAAAAATATTAAAAATATCCATTTTTTAACGACTTACGATTTTTTAAAGTAGTTACTATCATCCCCTAGCTTCTAACCACCCTATCTCGGATAATTTTAATTTTAGCGAAAAACATAAAGAGATCATTTCTTTATGAAATTTGATGCCCTACAACTTTTATTTCAACTTTTTTTTTCTACGTCTTACCGTTTCCACAAAATTTGAAAAAATCACTTTATATATTTTTTTTCATCCCTTCTCGGGGGTGAATTTGAAAAAAATTTTCACAGTTTGTTTTTAAATCTTTCAAAGAAACTTATACCAAAAATTCAAGTTTTTACCTCAAAATTTGTATTTAAAGGTCTATTTTCTTGGACTATTAATAGTATTCTCAAAAGTATAAAATTAAATACTTAAAATTTCTTTATACACGACGTTTTTGGTTTTTCCAATTGGCTGAAGAATGACTAAGTTATCAGGTGAACTTACTCTTGAGCATGCCACGTAAAGTTGACCATTAAGAGAAACAATCATTTCTTAAATCAATTCCAGCCATCTTCAAACTCTGCCCTTGTGCTTTATTAATTGTCATAGCATAACAAACTTTAACAGGAAATTGCAGACGTTTGAATTCAAAGTGATAGTCTGATGGAATTAACGGAATTCTTGGAATGAATACAGTTTCTCCTTCATATTTTCCGGTGATAATTGTGGCCTCAATAACATTTTTGTGTAAGATCTTGACCTGGAGCCTAGTTCCATTACATAATTTTGGAGGGTTTAAATTTCTGAGCAACATTATTGGGGTGCCAATCTTGAGATGAAGAACATGAGGAGGTATTCCTGGTGGATTAAGAGTATGTAAGAACTCTACAGGGTAGTGAACAACATCTTCGTCCTCCATTACTGTGTCTACCGACTCATATCTTACTTGCTCAGTTGGCAGTTGCTCCAGCAAAAAGTTATTAATAGAATTAGCTTGTTCATTAGTTGGAGTGAGAATAGCTCTCTCTTTAAACCATGAACTGCAATTTTCTCCAGCCTTGTCAATATTCGGATATATTTTTTCAGTCAAGGTGATTAAATCTGGGACAATATCACAACGAATGCAAGAAACATTTATTTTTCCGTCTTCTTATGGGATCTTACCGTCACCTACGTCAATGAGTACTTTCGAAAACTCCTCAGCTTGTGGATTTGGTTGAAGATGAACACGCATATTGATAGTCAAAGATAGAACTTTGACCGAAGGCCATAAAAAGGATGACTTGATACAGGCTTGAATTTCATCAGCGCGTGTTCCTCGTGGTACAACAGGCAATGTTTGTCTGAAGTCACCAGCCAAGAGAACAACTACTCCTCCCATAAGTTGGTTGCAACCTCTGATGTCTTGGAGCGTTCTGTTCAGAGCTTCAATACCTTTTTTGTGAGCCATTGTGCACTCATCCCAGATAATTATTTTTGTTTCTCTTAGTACATGAGCTATATCACTTTGTTTAGAGATGTTACAAAGTGGGGACTCAGAATGACATAAATTTAGAGGTAATTTAAATGCAGAGTGAGCTGTTTTGCCTCCATCAATCAAAGTCGCAGCAATTCCTGAGGAAGCAACAGCTATAGCAATTTTTTTTCACTTCTAATTTTTGAGAGCAACAAATTGATTAAAAAAGTTTTTCCAGTGCCACCTGGAGCATCAAGAAAATATAATTGCTCAGAATTAGAAATAATCGAATTCAAAATTTTACTGTAAACTTTTTTCTGTTCTAAGTTTAACTTAGGAACATTTTCAGCTACAAATTCATTCAAATAGGTAGTGTCATAAGCCAATTCATGCAGA
Organism: Chrysopa pallens; assembly: GCA_020423425.1. Taxonomy (NCBI): domain Eukaryota; kingdom Metazoa; phylum Arthropoda; class Insecta; order Neuroptera; family Chrysopidae; genus Chrysopa; species Chrysopa pallens. The sequence continues at coordinate 59,107,711 of CM035595.1, forward strand.
TATTGACGATTGGTAAAAATAAATCTTTCCTCTCGTGATGGGGACGAACTGAAGAAGTGTCTTTCCTGACATTGATATAACAATATCTTCAATCAAAATGAGGCATTTGTTGTAAATAATGTCAAGCATCAGCTCGACATTTCCATCTTCTCGTTCTATCTCTCTCCTAATATCTTCAGAAAAATTGTCTCGGTATTTCTCCCATAATTTCTGTGGGACGCCAACATGACAAAAAACCAACAGAGATGCAAGCTTCTTCTAGAGTGTGATCCCAATTAGCATCATCTTCGAGAAGACCTAGTGCTCTACATGCTGCTTGAAATGTTGGCTGAATTACTCCATCAACAGTTTTTAAAGCAGAAAATGATATTGGACCTCGAATCTGATGTAATAGAAGACGCAGATAATAACACTCGGCATTACCGGGATGAACGGTATACACTCTACCTACAACGTGATCTTTCTTAACTCCTAAATAACCTGGAACATCCTTACCTTTTTTCCGCCTTTCAAATTGGTTGTTCTTCCATACATAGTAAGCTGGAACTTCAAAGTATAGAAGAGTTTTTGCAAAATTATCACAGTTGCAAAGTTCAAAAAAAGCCATTAGACTTGTCTTTGGTGGATTAACAACTTTATCAATTACATTTTCTTCTGTGAAGTAAACTCGTTGACCGTTTTCAAGATGTACAGCAAGATGAATGACAGAAGGAAATCTGTCATGAATAGAGAAACAAAGTATGCGCCAAACCGCTTCAGAACTACTAATGTAACGTCCTGCTTGGTACTTTGTCACCTCATCAAAATCCTCAACGGTAAACGCTGCTTGGTCAGATCCTTTATTAAGGTAGTTACAAATGTATTTAATAGACTTAACAGAATTACAATATTCCACATTAACATGAGCTTTAAAAGTACGGGACAGAACGGGATTGTATGGGACTACCCATCTATTGTCAACTTCAACTCCGTTAAGGGTTATTTTCATTCCACCATCTGCTGGAGATCGTCTGCGATACTGAGGATAGCCATCCTCTCCAGTGACAGTTTCTTTTAAAAATGCCTTAGGATATCTTTTAGTACACTTACCTTCAACCATACAGGGTGACTTTGAAAGAACCACATGGACCATGAATCATGGTTGATTTTATGATTTCAAAAAGATCTGGATCTAGGTTAGGATCAGGTAATTCAGCGCTTATAATTTGGTCAACTGACTCAGATCTTATTTTTTCTTCCAACCACAGTAGAATGTGAACATGAGGAAGTCCACGTTTCTGCCATTCGATAGTGTACATATGACATTTTGTTTTACCAAAAATACTACCCACTGTAAGAAGCTTCATCATATGTTTCACTTTCACATTAAAAACTCTCGCTACAATGTCATGTCGATCATGCGATTTTTGACCTTGACGCAAAAGCTCTGTTATTTCTGGCCACTTGGGATTGCAGGTGAAAGTAATAAACAAATCTGGCCGTCCATAATGACGAACATATGTCATTGCATCCTGAGTTCGCTCATGCATATAACGGGGTCCACCAGTGAAAGAAGAAGGTAACACAACCATTTTTCCGATAGTTGATGATTGGCCATCATTTTTCGTCAAAGCATCCTTTAAATGAACATATTCCTCACTTCTCAGCTTTTTTTGGTTATTACGGATCCAGTTAAGTCGTTCAGTCTCAACTTTGGCATACATTTCTACTAAAAATTGATTCAAAAGATTACGAAATAATAATAAGTAACCTTCTTGACCATCGCGTTCCATAATCCTGAAGCTGTAAAATTCTGAAGCTGACATGGTTTTATTGAGAGGAGTCTTAGTCTTCTCATCACGCTTCGGAATATTAATGTGATATCCATCTTCTCCATAACAAAACATCAATGGGTATTGTAAAGCATCATAAGCACGGTGTGTCTCGCTTATTCGCACGACTTGATTGCTTCTGCTTTGGAGAACGATATCTCGTTTTTCAAAATCCTGCCCAACGATAAGGACAGCTACTTCCCTAGCTTGAGGAGCATTAAAGCGGCCTTTATGTTCACCAGAAGGTTTTCGATCAGCATTAATCACGACTTTGAATTCCTTTTGACCTTTTGGAACTGAATCTATTGCAGCTTTAAAATCAAGAATATACTTATTGTGATCATGAAGCATCATCTGCAATTGATGAGTTAATTTTGAATTAATTCCAGGATAGATGCCACAACGAATATCTCGTTCACTATCATCATCGCCAACAAAATATATTTGAAGAAAAGAAGGCTGTTGATCAGAGCTAGCCATTAAACTCCCTATTCTGTGGTAGACCTGTCCTTGAATTTTGAATTTTGGCATAAAATTACCTTCACTTACCTGCTTTGCTCCGAAAGACGTCATTTGAAAGCATCCATTATACTTACGAATATTAGAAAAAAAATGTTCTGATAATGGATGCTGTAAGTAAACTGTGTAGGGGTTCAGGATAAGGGCCAAGCTTAGACAGTTGAACTTTACCGCTACTGCAGCACATTCCTTCAGTTTCATCTTTCCATTTCAGAGCACGACACCAAGAGCAAGGTAACCGTGGTCCAAGATGTACAATTTTGTCTTTTGAATAGTCAATTTGATAGTTGTATTTAAAACCAGAAAAAGCCTTAGAAGTCCAGGGCAATAATTTAGTTTTTGATCTTTTTTCTAGATATATAACTGAATTTTTTCTAAAAATATGTGGATTTCTGGCCTGATAATTTTTTTGAGCTTTTTTCTTAACTTGAAGATGATTTTGAACATATTTTTGAACAGCTTTTTTCTGGATCTCAGGATGATTTTGTTTGTATTGTTTAACAGCTTTTTGGTTGACTTCTTTATGAGTTTCCGTGTATTTTGAAGCTGCTTCTCTAAGTTGTTTAGCTCTAATTGCACCTGAAAATCTTTTTCTTCGTTTTTGACCTTTTTTTGATGGTGACTGAATATCAGAAATCGATTGATCCAAATTATATAGAACAGTATTGGAATCAATTTGAGTAAAAGGTGAATTTATCGCGTCATCAGTTTGCGTGTTGATAGGACATGATACTTGAACATCAAGACGGTCTGATTGAGCAATATCATGGTTGATGGATTCAGTTAATGGAACTAAAGCGTTGAAATGACCACCATTAAAATTTCCAGTGAACATTAATCTTTTAATTCCACATAGTGCTTAGATACAAAGCAGTTATTTTCATAGACTTTAATTTCATACGGAAATATTTCTGATGCTGCTTTAACTTCACAAAGAGATCCATACGTATCTAACTTTGACATGTCATCAAAGTACAAATGTTTAGTTTTATAAGGTTTTCCAGATAATTGTTGAGAAAAACATTGGAACCTTTGCCAGTTGTCAAACACGTAACGAACAATTTTTTTTCTTATAACAGCACTCATTGATAAAGTACCATAAAACAAAAACGATAATGAAGAAAAGAGACACGCGCCATCACCAGGAATGTGGATGATTTTTAATGAATTTATAGACTCCATTAGTGTCGTAAAATTTTTGATGTGTAAATAGAAATTATAAAAAATAAATAATGTAACACAACTATTCAATATTGAATAATGGAAAAATGATTGATATCAAGTAAATTATCATCATAAACAAAATAATTTCACTTGAAAATGTTACTTTTTTATAAAAATATCACTTAAATCACTTTTTTAATATAATTTATTTTTGACAGTTGCTTGTTTACGTTTTTTTAATTGTGACATATGAATGAAATATTAAAGTGAACAATTCATTTTTTTTGAAGGTAACTTCAAAGCTTTCAATAATAAATAAATAAATAACTAAATAATAAAGAAATATAAATTTTAAGCAAATAAATATAAATAAAAAAATTAAGTATAAATATAAATGATTAAATATATGTTCACCCATTAAAATCATTATATATAGAAAAAAAATTTATTTAAAAAGATTTGATTTAAAATATGGACATAAATAATTTAAATTTATAAGTGTTAATTATACATAGAAATAAAGCTTTTCATCCAGACAATTGGTCTCACGAAATGAAGAAACAGATAATTGGTAAGTAATAAATAATTAATTAATATAAACATAATTATATCATTTTATTAAAATTTTTATTTTCTAATTTTTTATTTAGTTAAAAAAACTTGTGATCATCATCAATCATAATTAATTATTTTTTTTTATAGGCTACGTCAACCAAGTCAATGGGATCTAACCCATTGTTGGCTGCACAACCGTAACTAAAGTTTTTGTAAGAGATGGACGAATTCACGAAGCCATTGGGTTTAAAGAATCGTCAAGAATCATTCGCTGCAGCGTACGATGATGCGCGAAATGTAATTGTCATTTTTTTATTTAAATATTTATTACAGTATAATATACAAATATGAATTTTACATACACTAACTTTTTTTATCTTCATTATAGGGATCTTTCCTCCGAGCACTCCACGACGCATTTAAATTTTTTAAAGAATTTCAGGACATAATTGAAAAATTAAATGAAGAAAAATTAAAGAGGCTTGCAAAGCAGCAAGAATTTCAAATGAAATTGAAAAAGTTAAAATCATAATTATTAAAAATATCAATAAAATTTAATTGTGTAATTCTGTAAAGATTTTAATTTTTTTAATAATAATAATCTTGATCAAAAAACAATGAATATTGGGATCTGTATTTCCTATAAATGCAACAACAAAATATGTTTTTAAGCTATTAAGGTAAAAGCTCCAATAGATGATCACGTACCAGTATATGATCACTCCATGGATTTGTATATCTATATTCACAAATATATATACAAATACATAGAGTGATCATATACTGGTACATGAACATCTATTCGGGCTTTTACCTTATATAAAAATTTTTCATTTTTTTTATATTTAATGTCTTCGTATTATTATTTATGAATTGAATTTTATAATTTTTTAATTAACGCCTACGCACGGATTTGTGACGGTGGCATTTCATAAAATTCATTCTTTACATTTCAAAAACTCCAAAAACATCATTCTGGCCAAGTTTCAATCCTTTAGCAGCTATAGATTAAAAGGTACAATTTTTTTTTAATTTGACGCCCATGCACGGACATGTGGGGGTAGAATTTCATAAACTTCATTCTTAACATCTCAAAAATTCAAAAAAAGCATTCTGGACAAGTTTCAAACTTTTAGTAGTTATAAATTAAAATATACGAATTTTTTTTTTATTTGTCGCCCACGCACGGACATGTGGGAATGGAATTTCATAAAATTTATCCTTAACAGCTCAAAAACGCCAAAAAAAAAAAGCATTCTGGCCATGTTTCAAAGTATTAATAGCCATAGATTGTAATTTACGAATTTTTTCTTAATTTGACGCCCACGCACGGGCTCGTTTTTAAAAATTTCTAAATGTAATTTAAAACATTTTGACCAAGTTTTAAACTATTAAAAGCCATAATTGAAAAATTTGAATTTTTTTTAATGGACACCCCCGCAACTCCCCTTGTGGGTGGAATTTCGTAAAAGCCGTTCTTAGCTGACCTCTACTCGACAAAAGGAATATTCCTGCCAAATTTCAAGTCTCTAGGTCTTATAGTTCCAGAGATATCGTGATGAGTGACTATATCTATAGAAAGTCTCCTATATATATATATATATAGAGAGAGAGAGAGAGAGAGAGAGAAGAAGAAGATAGATAAACTTCGAAAAGTTTAGCATAATAAAAAATTAGAACCTTCTTATACAGGTCCTTATGAATTAATTCAGAACCACCCTGAAAATAGAACAGCTACCATAAAAATAAAAACAAGTTAAAAACGTATCACTACAACATGCTGAAACCTTATGTTTCAGATGTGGATGACGACAACGTTAATGATAATAGCGATGACCAAAGCATCAATTCAGGCGGAGAATTATAATATAAAAACCATCAACAAAACTTCCGGATTGTTTTACGTCGACCTCGGAGACGCAAAAATAACTAATCAATATATTAGCTTAATACATTTTCATAACTTAGCACAATTACAAAATATGCTTGACTTATCTTCTAAATATTTTAGTCAATCATTATCATTTTGTAGTTTAATCAAAGAAAAAGAAGGCAGTACATGTAGATTAACGTTAACTATAATTAGAAATCAATTAAAAGAATTAACAAGTCAATTAGACGATGTATCAGCTCATCATACTAGATCAAAAAGAGGACTAATAGATGGTGTAAGCTATCCGATCAAATGGCTTTTTGGTATACCAGATGCTGAAGATGCTACTTTCTATAAAGATTCGATCGAAAGTCTTATAAATGATCAAAAACAAACTCACGTACTTATGCAAAGTCAAATTAGAATAATATCCGACACAATAAAAAATATTAACAAAACAATTTCTACTTTAGATGCCGTAGAAGAAAAATTAAATGTAAATGTAAAAATCTTTAATGAATATATGATAAATTCAAAAAACGAAATAAATATTAATACATTACAAATAAAATTAGTTGATCATTTACTTCTAATAAAACAAATAAATGATATGATTCAAAAAGAATTAGATAAGTATAGATTATCTCTTTCACTATCTAGACACGGGATAATTGATTACAATGTAATACCTCCACATACTTTGCAACAAGAATTACAAAATTCAATTAAATATAACTTACCCATTGAACCTCCCTGGGAAAACTTAGAATATTATTATAAATTATTGAAAACAAAAACGGTGATGACTGATAACAAATTAATTATTATTTTTAAAATACCAATTACCTCTATCAATCAATATAATCTTTATAAAATAATACCATTACCTAGTCCATACAAGGAAAATCCTGAAATGACTAGAAGTAAAACACAATATGCACTAATGAACGATATAAATAATTGTAACGAATATAAACCCAATACATACATTTGCGAGAAAGTTCAGCTTTCAAAATTAAAAATTGAAGAAAATTGTGATTCAGCTTTATTCGACTTATTAACCACGAAAATTCCGAAAACGTGTAAAACAAACACAATACACGCGAATGCAGAAATATGGCAGCAAGTTACGATGAATAAATCGATCCATGTTTTATCTAAACCAGTTAGATATACGGTATTATGTCAGAACAATGAAGACTCCGATTTTATTATAGACAAAACAGGAATTCTAACAATAAATGGAAATTGTAAAGGACATACCAACAATTATATTATGGAACCACAAATATTATTGTTCAATCGAACAATCAAGTTAATAACTCCGAATATCGAAATAACTGAAGATGAATGTTGTATTAAATCCAATATAAACAAAACAACATTAAAATTTAAACTCATGGAACCAATAAAATTATCTCATATCGACTTGTCAGGCCTAAAATTCGCCACTCATCGCCTCAACCAATTCGATGAACAGTTACAGCAACAATTGAATAAACCATTTTTATTCAACACGAAAATTCAATACTTCATGGTTTAAAGATGTTAATAAGTACGCTTTCAATTCTATTTGGGATATATTTAACCTACAAGTTACAGCTGCCAAAATTCATATGGAAAATAATAAAGTCATGTTATAAACCAAGTATCAATGATAGAAGAAATGGCAGACAACCTGAAAGCTCTTCACTCAGCTTCATAAATTGTTGTTTTGGAGAACGTGTACATAATCAAAACTAAATTCAACCACACACGGATACAAGTGTTTTTTATAAAAATGAATCATCCGATGAAGATGCTGCTGTGCAAATAACATACCCAATAACATCAGCACCACAACCACCACCTTACAATCTAAGATCTACATCACAACCCAAAAATATAAAGAAAAGTGTGAAAAGTTATAATTCAGAGAGGACAGGTTCAAAAAGGACAATCTCAATAAATAAAGTGTAGTACATAAAATTAATTTCCTACTTAATAATTCCAATTAAATAAAATTTTATAAATTTCAATTGTATAGAATAATTAAAAATTCTATATTTTAGAAAAGTTAATTAAGATTTTACTATACATTATATTTTTTAAATTATATTATATGTTAAACTTTTATATTTTTATAAATTTAAATTTTTAAATAATCAAAAGAAAATCTATATTTTAGATAACTTAATTCAGATTTTATTTTAAATATATTCTAAAAAAAAAAAAAAAAATTTTTAATATCTTATATTTTACATTTTAAATAATTCTCTTTTTTTCTAAATAAATTTGTCTAAATTTCAATTTAGACAAATTAATAATTAAAATTTAATTCTATTTCATAACAAATATAACATTTTTGTAATTCCGATATTACGGAATAATTCAAATAATATGTAGAAAAGAAAAGACAAATTATTTTTGATTTTAACTTATTAAAGGAAAATATTAAAAAAAGTGTTACTCATCTCCTAAATAATTGCAAAAAAAAAAAAAAAAAAAGAATTGTATCAATTAAATAACAATCCTTTTTATTAAGGGGGAAAAATGTAGTGACACAGAAAAAGGCTTATTTAAAGTAATAGATATGCGATACGCATGTCCTAATTCATTAACGCATGTGTAATTAGGTCAACCCTTCTCAGGGACAAAAACAGTATAAAAGGGAATGCCTAACACCTATTTAATCAGAATCTCTTTAGTTCTTCAAACAAACGCGTTAGATCTTAAAAGAATCTCGTTAGTCCTTCAAACAAACTCGTTAGATCTTAAAATAATCTCGATAGTTCTTCAAACAAACTCGTTAGATCTTAAAAGAATCTCGGTAGTTCTTCAAACAAACTCGTTATAACTTAAGAATCTCGTTATAACTTAAGAATATCAATAGATCTTAAATCTTGTTAGATTTTAAAGAAGAATCTCATGTTGTAATAGTTATACTTAATAAATAATTAAATATTTTAATCACTTTTAAATCGTGTGTTTTAATTAATTGAACAGTGGCAAACCAACGTTAACGATTTCTCCTTAGTTAACAATTAATTATTAATTCTTAACTAAGTCATCAAGGTCTTGGAATAGAACCATAAGCTATTACCCTGGTGACAGCGAAATTGCCCTAAAACAAGTGACGTATCCAAATTCTTTTAAATAACTGGAAACCTCCGGTTACGACAATATATAGATATTTTTAAGAAATTCGTAGCTCCCCATAAATTAACTGCTATTTTCGCGAACGACGATACCTTTATAGTAGTCCAATCGGTATACTCCCGATTATTTTCGCAATCGAACACCTTCAAACTACATGTACGTCTATTCTAAATGATATAACAAATGCTGAGGGACAAGATGCGATTATTAGAAAATATCACATAAAAAGTAAACATAGAGGAATTACAGAGACATTTAACCATTTAAAACGACGATACTACTTTGATTCAATGAAAACCAAATTTGTCTAAGATAATTTCTCTAAATTAGCTGCTAAAAATTCTACCTCTAAATTCGACCCCCCAGAGCTCTACTGGTAATGCACCTGTAGAAAAATTGCATTCCACTCTTATTGAAATTTGGAGAATTATCTATACCAGGAAACCACCACCTAAAGCTGACGTTAGTCTTCAAGAAACATTAATTACATATAACAATTCCATCTTTGGTGTTACTTGCAGAGTAAATAAATTTTTGTACCGAAATTATCAAAAGTGTTATATCAAAATTGTTACTACTGGTACATTTTATATTTTGTGATATTAAATTAAATACTGTGCTAGTATGACATCTAACATGCTCATCGCGAACTAGCTCATCAGTGAAGCTAATCAGATTCGTTCGTTTATGTATTCATAGAACACAATACTAAAGATATTCAAGTTAACATTTGAAGGTGTAAACTATCCAATAAAGAGAGGTGATATGGAGAAAATATGATAGAATGCTCTTAAAGAAAGCTGACGGGAAAACTCATGTCACAATGGTGAACAAATATGGATTAACTGGTGCTCATCATGTTTTATGAAAAGGTGCAAGTTTCCCGCCAGAAAGAAAATCATCAATGGCTCAAAGTCTTGGCCCGATGACTATATTTCTCACTATGGTGCCAACTGAAGGGGAGTTTAGGAAGAAATAGGAAGCAGCTGTTAAAAGGACATTCATGCATATACCTTGCATTGATGACATAACAGAAGTTACAAAACACTTCAAAACAGCTAAGGATGCAACACGCTGCTAATGACGTACTAACTTTACTTAATAAATCAATTAAATAAATAATAATTTAATGTCTATTTTATTTAAATTACGCCCAGCCAAAATATTTTAATGTTAAAGTTGGCAGATTGTGTAAGTTTTATAATACAAAAACAAAACAACAAAAAAACTGCATAAATATTTACATCATTAGTCATTTTTTTTACATGATCAAATCGTTAAATAAAAAACAACATTTATTTTAATTATTTAACTAAATTTATGTTAAAATGTAGTGAGCGGGAAAAAACCCGATACATATTTAATATATGAATATAATGTTGGCTTTGGCTACTCTCCTAACATATGGATTCAGCGTTATCATTCGTACCATAATTATCGTACACATCACATAATTTGGCACTTGGTACGATCAAACATAGAGGCGTCGTTATGTGACGGAATTGTACGATAATCCAACGTGAGCAACATAATTTTGCGATAATTTTTCCTTTTCAATTATTCCCACCAAAAATAGAATTTTCATCATGCTGCCCTCTCAAAACTCTTTGATATATTACATATTACATACAGTTCAGTTAAAATTAAAATAATCTATAATAATTATTTTTGAATTGAATATATAACACTACAAACTGAAGAGTAATGATAATAATTTAAAATTAAATAAATAAACATTCATTCAATTGCAAAACACATTTTAAATATAACTATATAAATGCAGAAATGAAATGAAAATCTTAAAACTGATTGACAACAGTTACAGAGTCATGGCAGCATTGATGAAAGTCTCTCGATACGACAAACCGAATGAGGGGAAAATTGTTAAAGCTAACTCAATCGACGCATTTATTTTAGCCCAAGTTAAAACTAACTGAATGAGTATAAGGGAGTTTAAGATATATTTTAATGCTGAACAAGAGTATAATTTTTCTTATAATATACTGAAACTTGAACTCGTTTTTAATTTTCAAAATACAAAAAATATTCAAGAATTAAATTTTCTGATCATATCAATTTGTGCTTATATATTAAATTGATAATTTTCTGTTATTCAAACAGATTTACTCAGATAATTTCATACTTTCCCTCACAAAAGTTCCTAAGGAAATAGATTGGAACAGTAAATTAACTTTAAATATTCTTTGAATTTTAGAATTCAGTATTCAAACACATCATGATACTGGCTCGAAAAGATCTTCACTTCACGTCAAGCAGTGACAAACACTAGTTTTCTAGATTCGTTAACATCATAGTCACAGCCATCATATCACTTAACAAAAATTTTGCCCAAGTTTCCGACAAACGTCCAGTCCGTCTTACGTATCGGAGAGTCTTTAAAACCACGAGAGAGAGAGAACACGAGTTGTTCATACAATCAGAGATTATATTATTTATGATTCAAAAAATTTAAGTCTAGGTACTGCAGGAATCATCAGTAATCAGGTTGTTACTAAGTATCAAAACAGTTTTACAACAAAGATGGGCAGTATTGATGGTGAAACGCAGTCTCTTCAACAAGCAGTACATAGTGCATTACGCTATCAAAAAAGAGGTCGAGTTGTTTTCTATCGCGCACTAGAATCGAGTATTTTTCAATACGTACAGATTTTTGAGAGAATCCGACGTGTTTTATTCATGGTGTTCTCTTTACAGTGAACAAATAAAGTTATAGAACAACTATCGAGAGCTGACTATGCTAGGTAAATAAACGTTACATGTATTTAACATTTGTAAATGTTTTAATTACAATTTTGTGTAATAAAATTATTTACGATTTATATCATATAATATTGAATTCACTAGGTTAAGTACAACCCGACAAAAATGAATATTTGAGAAAAATAATTGGAGAATATGACAGTGGTTCGAGCGGGGTTATGACGAAGACTGGATTACAGCAAATATAGGTAGACGTCAAATTTCAAATCAAAAACATAAATCAGAACATGACGAATCAAAAGATTCTGAAGATACAGGAGAAATCGCTGAAGGGAATTTAGCAGTAGAAAAAGAGGTTGAGAATAGCGAGAGTGAGGATGACGACAATGAAGTAGAAACTGCGGAGCCTGAAGGTAGAAAAATATTTGTTCTTAACAATAATTTAAATAATTATTTTTCTTAAATAATTGATTTATGTTGTTATCATTATTTTAGAACGAGCTGAACAATCATCTGGTAGTTTTATTGCGAAAGATAAAACAGTGTGGAACAAAACACCACCAATCATCAGACTGCAGCTCATAATGTTGCACGCCAGCGAGAGGGCCTCATCGCAGGAAACATTGACATTGTTAAAGATAATTTTACCTAAGAAATGGTTGTTGATATAATCGTCCATCACACTAACAAGAAAGCTGAACCAATTTTCCAAGAATATAATGCTAACCATTCAAATTCACAGCATCAATGGAAGCCCGTTACGATACCCGAATTTAATTCGTTCTTCGGTATCTTGATTTGTGCTGGCGCAAATAATTCAAATACAGATCATACTTTTGACATGAGGCACTCCAATTATTTTCCACAGTATCGAGCGACAAAAGGATTGACGAGATTCCATAATATTCTACGTTTTTTGAGATTCGACGATGGTAATACTCGAAATCAACGTAAAAAAGAAGACAAGGCAGCTCCAATTCGTGATGTGTGGACAATGTTGAATTTCAATTTACCTCAGATGTACAAACAAACCGTAAACTTGACGATTGATAAACAGCTTTATCCGTACCGTTGCCCATCGAAACCAGCTAAGTATGGTATAAAGATCTGGTGGATTTGTGATGCAGAAAACGCATATCCTTTGCAAGGAATTATCTACACTGATAAAACAGATAATACTCGATAAAAAAATCAGACGGCTCCGTACCGAAATAGTGGTAGAAACATCTGCATGGATAACATTTTTACTGCTCTACCCGTTGCTAAACAGTTATTATCGTGAAATATTACCATTGTTGGCACGGTAAAAAAAAAATAAACCTTTCATCCCTAGTGTTATGGGAGCAAACAAGACACGGGAGCAGTATTCGACAGTTTTTGGATTTTATGAAAAAGTTACCATGTGTTCCTACGTTCCTAAAAAAATAAAGCTCTCATTATGATATCTACAATGCATTCAGATGCATCAATTAGTAATGACGCTAAACAAAAACCAGAAATAATAAATTTTTATAATAAATATAAAGCTGGCATTGACACACACAATAGACCGACCAAATGGTGCGGAGATATACCTGTCAACAACGATCTTCGAGATGGCCAATGGCAATGTTCTTCAACATGCTAGACATTTCTTCACTTGCGGCATATATAATTTATTATGAAAATAATAAAATAATTACCAAAAAAACGACAGAACGTCGTCCATTGTTTTATTGTGAATATATAAATAAGTAATAATTAATTATAATTTTTAGTAATTTATAAATGCCAAGGATTTGATAATTTTTTTAATTGAAGAATTTGATACTCATCATAGTGGGTGGGTTATTCGAAATAATCTACTTGATCATATTCAGTAAGTCTCTAATAATATAGTATAGGGTTTTTAATAATATAAGAGTTTTTTTTTTTTTTTTATTATTATTTTAGCTCCCAGGAATTACTTCGAGAGAGTGATGTGCATCATCGAAAATTTAATAAACGGAGCCCACAATGATATTCTTAGCAATTAATGATAGACAAATCGAGAGAGTGATGTGAATGTGCATCATCAGAGATTTAGTAAACGAAGTCTAAAATGAGGTCCTAAATAATTAATTTTTATATTGTAGTTAATTTCATTAACCCAACGTAACCCACATTATTGGTGACCCCGAATTAAAATTTAAAAAAAAACTCTGCGTGTATTTAAAATAAAAGTGTTAAAATAAACAATAAGTGTGTGCAAAATATTGCAATAACTGCATCGCATTTGGTGATAAAACAAACAAAAATTCGCCTACATAAAGACAATACTTTTTTTTTTTTATTATTACAAAAACTTTACATCATAAAAAAACATTTTGAAAAGTGAATTTGTTCTCAGTGCAAAATATTTTACTACAAACGTGTAAAAACCAAATTGCGTCAAAAACATAAAACCAGATAAATGAAGCGGGGTGTGGACAGTATCGAACATCAAGCAACGATACGCATACATACATATACACACACCAACTAACAACCATAGTCAGGGGTGGGCACGTAAAATACTATACGTATAAATTTTATACATGTATAATACTTGGTAAATTACCTTCTGAGTTTTCTACATGACGTATTTTACGTTTAGTGTTTTGACGCCATCTGTTGACGGAAAATGAATTCGATCATGATAAATCGTAAATAAATAACAAGTTTTTGACAACCAGCTATCAGTTATTAATAATTATTATAATTAACTTTCATTTTGTTAAGAAAATAGTTAAGAGAAGGAGGTTTTAAAAGCATTCGACAGAACGGTAAATTAGTAGCTTCTTGTTTAGAATGTAAACAAATTATAAATAATACTGCTGAGCAAAGATTAAAAAGTCACAGGTAAGACTGATAATTTTTTTAAACTAACTTCTTAAAATTGAAATTTAATAATAATTAATTTAGTAATTAGGAGCAGTCAACCACAGTTAGTCAAACCAGTCTAAAGTTTAACTAAAATAGTAAAATGTTGATAAATTTAATTCCACTTTATTTTTTATAGAAAAAAGTGTAAATGGGAGAATGAAATTTCTAATGCTAACAGTGGTGATGATGACAATGATTCTGTGATTCAACATTCATCAAAAAAGCGCAAAGAGCGATCTGAAAGCTATGATATAAATAATAATTCATCTACTTGTGAAACTGCTGATAAAATCCCTATACTGTCAACGTCTAAACCAAAGAAGACTACGCAAAAAATAAATGCATTTTTTGATAAAATAAGTGAATGTGAACTTTCAAAGTTAGATGAAAGTTTAAGCTATTTATTTTTCAGTAAAAATTTACCATTTGAACTTGTAGAAGATAAATATTTCAAAAAATTTTGTCATACGTTACGACCAGCTTATAAACTACCTAACCAACATGAATTGTCGACACGTTTACTGGATGATGCTCATAAAAAACTTACGCATAATCAAGTAAATATCAACGATACTGAAGGAGTATTACTATTCTGTAAAAACATCAATAATACAGCCTCTTTGGAGATAGTTGCTGTAGTCAAATGTAATAATAATACATTTTTTATTAAATCTTGGAATTTATTTGGCGAAGAAGATTTTTCAAATAATTACTGGGACATGATTGAAGAAGCAAGGGTAATAATTTTGAAGACATATAATATGTCAATTTATTCAGTTATATCATTTACTGATAATTTAAAAATTAATAGTACTTGTGATGATTCTATAATAATGGCACCTGCGATCATGTCTACTGTTAAGTGGCATTTAACATGTCATTTACAAACTGTAGATACGTTAGCTAAATCAATTCATGATGATGTTTTAGAAATAAAAATTGATCGTTTATTGATTAATTTAAAAAGAGCTAATATTGAGAATGAAATAGTAAAAAGGAGTGGAGAGACACTATTAAATCTGGAAAAAGACGTCGAGGTTTCTTACTATTCAAAATTATCAGTTTCTTTAAAGATTCTACCAATAATTCGACAAATCGTTGGTGAAGGGCTGGGAAGGTTTAATCAAGACTTACTGATAGTAATATTTGACGAATTGTTTGAAAGTGCGTTAAAAGAATCAGTTGTTATATTTGAATTTCTCTCAACATTTAAAGAGAACAGTGAAAAGAAACGTTTATCAGTTGCTGATTCTATTGAAGAATGGTTTAAGTTCAATACTTCTATCAAAAATGAAGAGTATAAAGGCATAATTGACTATCAGGTAGATAAAATAATTACACCACAAGCATTGACAGCTAATTTTTTGCATCCACTGTACAAAGGTAATGCTTTTATGAAAATTAATAAGTACAGTGACATGGTTTACGAATTTTTAATTGATGAATTGGACTGTGAAGGACTGGAAGAATTAGACTCTTATAAAAATTCACGAGGTTTATTTGCTAAGCTATTTGTTAAAACGAAATGTCCAAAAACTTTTTGGAGCATAGCGTTAAAGAAATATAGTAAAGTTAGTACCTTGGCTCAATCTTTACTAAAGATACCAGCATGTACATTTAGGTTGAATCAGTGTAATTTAGATAAAGATTTACCGAATGACTTAGCCATGAAACTCACTAATGTTTTTTACAGTTTAAGGTTTTTGAATATGAATTTAATATATATTAGATAACATGAGAGTAATATTATTTTTTATGAATTATTCAAAATAACAAAACATCAATTTTATACAAATTTTTGTAATTTTAATTAATTAATTTTTGTATATTACTATTTTATTAAAAAATTATTTATTATTATAATAATAATAATTATACAAGAGTAAAAATTACTTGGTAAACCTAAGTAAAAATGTTAAATGCAATTTAAAAGGTACAATACTGTGTGATCAACTTTTATAATCTTATGCTGTGATTTAATTAGATTAAATGATTTATCAAAGTAATTGATAATTTAACAATTTGTTACTATAAATATATTGATATTAATTAAAATAGATATTTGTTTTTAAAAATTAAAATAATTAAAGCTAATTACATGCGTCTGGCATCAAGTGGAAGGAATAATTAATATTCAATCAAATATATTAATCATTTGTTTTTTATTGTTTTTATATTTTCTTAAAAAAAAAGTGATAAATATTATATTTGAATTTAACGAAAATAAACTTATTTTTATTAAAGTTAGCATTTAATTTGTTCATTTGTTTTTATGATTAATTAATTATTACCTAATAAAAATACATTTTTATAAAATATGTACAAGAGCTTTAATCAAACGTTTATTATTATTAACATGTAACAAAATTAATTTATATATTATATAAATAATCTGCAATTATTTAGATTTTTCAGAGTTCATTTTCAGTGAATAATAAATATCGATCAACTTTTTTGAGCGGTCAACTGTCAATCGATTTCGTAGAGAGGAATGAACAAATGACCAATTGGAAAACAATCGTTCAATTTGTGCTGATGATCCAGGAATGTTAATCAGTTTCTGAGCTAATTTCGATATATTAGGAAATGAATTTTCAGTCATTTGCCAAAACAATTGTGGAGGAACATTCTCTTTTCTAAATAATGTCCCAAAAATCCCGGATTTATTTTGATAAGCTTCTAATTCATGGTAAGAAGTTTCTTTTAACTCATTTTTTATAAATTGAAGAGCTTGTGAACGATATTTTTCAATATGGAGAAATCGTTTACCCTGATAAACTGGATGTAGTAAATTTGCTGCTAATAAAATAGGCGTTAATACTTTATGAATTCGTTTTTTAACAATTTTTTGAGTTTCTTCATTTTCAGTTGGTATATTCAACTTCAGCCACTCCTCAGCAGCATCGGGAAGAGTAAAATTAGACTGTTTACATTTATTTATTAACGAACAAATAGGATCAGACAAAACTATAAAATCTTGTAATTTTTTTATGAAAGAATCGTCGATAAGTAAATTATACAAATTAAGTATTTTTTCTTTTTCTGAATCTTGCTTTTTTGATTTAGGAAACTCATTGTTTAATTTATCATTTAAAATTTCTTTCATTATATCTAAATTTCTTAAACAGCATTGGAAAGCATCGCGGTAGCTACACCAACGAGTTTCGCAAGCCAACTTCATTTTTGTTCCTCCACGTTCTAACACTTGTCTCTCTAAATTTGGAGCTTTAAACGTTCGTAAAATTGTGTTTACAGATTCTGCAAACTTTTGATCAATAAGATCTTTGGCAAGTAAATTACCATTATGGCTGCTGCATCCAGCATGCCATAAATTTACAGCTTTGCCCATCGCTACCATAACTGGGGCATTATCTGAAACCACAGCATAAATGTTTTTATTATAATTTGTTTTTGCCAAATCGACAGCTTCTTCAATGACTTTCGTCAATTGTATTGTATTTTCAGATATTGAAGTAAAATCCCACGAGTTCAAGAAAAAACTTTCTTCATTTGCTGTATGAATAATACATACAACATTTTTTGTATTTGATACAGAATTTTTCCAACCGTCAATTACTATGACGCCGTCTGATAGATCATTATCTTTATGTTCATCAGAAATTTTTTTGTGTAACTTATTCAGTAATGTACTTGAAAGAGTTTTTCGGCACGGTGGTTTATACTTTGGACTTTAAGAGTTCACAAACTCTTTGAACTGAACTGATTCAACAATACTGAATAGTATATTACATCCGACGAAAAATTGTGTTAATTTTTCATCAGTTATTGTTAAATCATTATAAATCTTAGACGGAGGATCTGAGTTAGTTTCAGAGTGATTACGAAAAGATAAATCAGCAGATATGCTTGTAGATAACTCACCTTGCATCTGCAAAATCAAAAAAACGCATTTTTATAAAATTAAGTTTAAAATATTTGTTTTTTTTTTTTTTTTGTATAAATATAATCTTTGTCTTTTAAATTTACCTGAGTTTTATCAAAAGAAGTAGTAGTACTCCCACCACATGCATTTCTGATATAAATTAAAAAACAAAATAATATTAATTATTATAAAATAAGTAGTAATTTTTTTTTTTTTTAATTAAATGAAAGTATAAATAGTTATTAAATATAAATTTACCGGTGACTCTTTAATCGAAGTTGTGCAGTATTCTTAAGCTTATGATTACACTTTAAACATCGAGCAATATTTTTCTTATCCAATTTTTCAATAACAAAATCATTATCTTTCAAAAATGATTGATAACTTGTTTTTTTAAATAAACTCATTTTATGAACTTCGATCTATCACTTGTGAAGCGGTTAACAAACGGTTGAAAATTTGAAATGGTGTAATTTTAAGTAACAACCCCTAGATGGCACTGAATTGACGTACAATACCGTAATTAAGGTATTTTACGTAGTTTACGTAAAATACGTCGGAAACTGTCCGTTACGCGTAACTACCCACCCCTGACCATAGTGGTTCGATCACATAACTGCACGGAATTTTTCAAACCACAAAGTGCACACAACACCAAACAGACATTGTATGTATAGGTGTCCGTCACATCTTACATCGTATACCATACACACAAGCATCATACATACCCATATAAAATATATAAATATAAAAATATATCAATCCACAGTGACATACAATTACAAAGTGTCGCATAACTTAAATACTACTGTGTGTTTCAAAACAGAAATAAACATTTCTATATATTTTTACAATAATTTTTTTTCTCATCAATAATTTTTTTTTCTCTCCAACAATGCCTAACGATGATATACCTGTACAACCTGAACAACAAAGACCAATCGTTGAACGCGTCAGCATCCGTGTTCCACCATTTTGGGCTGCAGATCCAGCTATGTAGTTTGCACAATTGGAAGCTCAATTTGAATTAAGCAGCATAACTCAAGATAACACGAAATATAACTACGTTATAGCAAATCAAGAGCCACGTTATGCCATGGAATTAAGAGATTTGATCGCGAATCCACCGGATACGGAACGATACGCTAAAGTCAAACAGGAACTAACCGTCTATTAGAACACGAAGTTATAGGCGATCGTAAGCCATCGCAGTTCTTACGTCATTTAAAAAATTTAGCGGGCGAAGCAGTACCGGTATCTTTAATTAGGTCTTTATGGTAAAGCCGTTTACCTCCAACAATCCGAGCTATCCTAGCAACCCAAACAGAGTCGGATTTAGAATCAATAGCCAAAATGGCTGACGCAATACAATCTACAATCTAATGCTACTTCGATTCCACAAGTTTCTACAGTCACTAACGAAAGTCATTTAACGGAATTAATTAGTAAAATGACAAAAGAACTCAAACAAGAGGTAGCAGCGTTGGTCCATAGTAGAAATTCAAACGACGATCACCGTCGTGGTGGTAAGCCAAGACGAACGCGATCTAAAAGCCGAACCAAAGAACAAGACAAGACTAATCAAGGTGTCTGTTTTTATCATTCGCGTTTCGGTGAATTAGCAAAAAGATGTACCAAACCATGTACATTTTCAAAAAAATCTGAGCCCGTGCCACACATTGAAGATTTTGCTCAAAATAATGTGGGTTACGTTGCGTTAATGAAATTAACTACACATTTATTAAATTATATTTATTAATGCAAATATCAATTTTTATTACATAGTATTTTAATCAACATATGCGTTGTGTTACACTCAAGTATATCTCATCAATTATATCGACTGACCGACTTGACTTTTCTGTTACTTGTACCATGTCCCTCTAGGCATGCGCACAATTAACCAATGCTTTGGTAGTCATGTAGCCACAATATGTAAATATTATATTTTATGTTTTTATTTATTTTTAATTTTAAACTAAATTACAATTACATAAAAATAAAAATATACGGATAAGCTACTTGAAACGTAAGAAGTTTACACCAAAGTGGACAATTAGATAATTTGCTTCAGGAATAAGATGAATACAAGGTTGACATAGCTGGAATTATCAAGTGCTGTTTGATATTGTTACAGCAAAACTGATCCATGGTCCATGCGGTACTCTTCATCGTTCATCGCCTTGTATGGCAGATGGAAAATGTACTCAAATTTCCCTAAAAATTTCACTAATGATACGATAACAAATACCGACGGATATCCAATATATCGTCGAAGAAATCCCGATAATGGCGGACAATCATTTATTAAAAATATCAGCAACACAGACATTGACATTGACAATCGTTGGGTGGGGCCGTATTCGCCTCTGCTAAGCATGACATACAATGCTCATATTAATGTTAAGTTTTGCAGTTCTGTGAAGAGCATCAAATATATTTGCAAGTATGTTCATAAAGGCAGTGATATGGCTGTGTTGAGTAGAAAATACTAATGTAAATACTCCTCCAATGAATAAAAACGATAAAATTACGCTCTACCAAATTGGTCGGTACATCAGCTCCAATGAAGCTGCTCGGCGTATCTTCGGTTTTCCAATTCATGAACGGGATCCAGCAGTTGTTCACTTAGCCGTCCATCTTGAAAACGGTCAGCGTGTAATTTTCACGAACGAGACAGTTGATTGATCGTGCTAAATCCACCTAAAACTACACTCACTGCATTTTTTGAATTGTGTAATCGTACGGATGATTTTGGTGTCTTTGTAAGAACATTACTTTATTCACAAGTACCACGCTATTTCATAGGAGCTCAAACAAAAAAATGGATGCCCCGCAAGCAAGGCTCACCAGTTGATGCATATCTCAATTTACTTAAATCGAACGCTTTGGGGGCGATTATTTACAGTCAATCCAAGACACACTGAGTGCTTTTATCTTCGACTGTGGTTGGTTAATGTTACTGGCCCATTATCATTTCAAGATATACGTAAAGTGAATGGGCAACAGTATCCAATATATAAAGACGCATGCCTTGCACTTGGCTTGCTGGAAGACGAGAACCAGTGGGAGTTAGGCTTGTTGAAAAAATATCGATACATCGACATTATTTTTTCAATATATCGATATTTTTGAGCGATATTTAATAGATCGATATATCGATGTATCGATATAAAATTCTAAGTAACGAAAAGGTATAAAAACCCATATATTTTTCAGACCAATAAACATTTATAAGTTTTAAGATTAAAAAATCCCTAAAAGAATATACTTTTTTTATACTAACATCTTTTAACAAATTATATTTTATGTATTTTTTGTTTTTGGTCGACTTGATTTGCTGTTTTATAATTTGGTTTTTAAGTTGGCAACTCTGTTAGTCAATTTCAATTTCAACCCGTCCGTATTATTACCACGACTGACTCATATATTGTAACCTCAAAACGCGCGTATTTCTGTACTTGAGTACCCACCTAGTTCTCAAACAATAAATCAATAATCAATTGATAGAAAGAAAATAATTTGAACATTGCAGTAGATTTCTGTTTTATATGTCATGTCTAGTGTTGTATGGAACTTTTTCAAAAAAATAGACAAACAAAACGTTTCATGTAATCTGTGTGGAAAAACATATAAAACCGGTGGCAATACGACGAATTTATCTGCACATCTAAAAAATAAGCATCACCATGCGTTTTTGCAACTTAAAAAGTCAAGTGAAGTGAATATTACACCAAGGCTTCAGAACCTAAACGAATGTCAACAAGAACCAGTTCACCCATTTCGTCGACTAATTCAACTATT
Organism: Chrysopa pallens; assembly: GCA_020423425.1. Lineage (NCBI taxonomy): Eukaryota > Metazoa > Arthropoda > Insecta > Neuroptera > Chrysopidae > Chrysopa > Chrysopa pallens. Next base: position 59,130,062 of record CM035595.1, read on the forward strand.
ACCATTACTAATGAACCTGCTGAGATAGAAAATAACTTCATGGAGTTGTCTGAATCTGCGATTTACGATGATACAGGTGTAAGTATTTTATTTGTGCAAGAGCCAACATAGCTTTAGAATCTAAGTAGCACTTGTTCATAACATAACTAATAACCAGTCAACTAATAATGTGTAATTAATTACTAAAAATATCGATATCGATAAATTTATATTTTAGTGTTTCTATTTAAACTGAATACTATTTATGACGACAAGTGTAATAAAATATGTACTAAATATTCGATGAACTTTTTTTAGACTGAATTCTCTAAAGATGGTCAGAGTAAAGACTTGAGGAAACAGACTACACTTATAGATATATTTGAAAGAAGTTCAAGTTATGAAGGTATTTTTTACTGATATCAGATTACTGTATTGTTTATATTTTAGTTCTAGGAGTATGTTCTAATTTTATTATTTTCCCCAATAAAAAATCTAGCCAAATAAATCAAGCTTTGATCTTCATGATTTGCAAAGACAACATGCCTCTATCTTGTGTAGAAAAATCTGGATTGAAAAGATTTATCAGTGTAATTTGTCCACGCTATAAGGTTCCATCACGAACTACTGTAAGCAAACTATAATATTAATTATTATCTTCGCTTTTTTGTTTTTAAATATTATTTTATTATTCATTCCTCATTACAGATAACTGGCTTAATGGAACAACGATATGCCACTACCAAAGCCATTTAAAAAAAAAATTAAGTGAGATAAATAATATTGCTTTAACAAGTGATATATTAACTCTTACTAACTCATCTTACTAACACGAAGTTTCATTGTAATGACAGCGCATTTTCTAAACACTGCAGATAACTGTTGTCCTGAGCAAGAAACGGTGACATTGACGGCACGGAGAAGTAAAGTATAAAATAAATGCATTAAATTATAAAAAATAAAATAAATAATAAGTTATGATAAATCTAATAAAGTGGTCTAATATTGGTCTTCTTTTCTATAGGCACACACAGCTGATTATATAAAAGAATGCTTTGAAAATATTACCGAAGAGTTTACAATAGAAAAAGATTGCATTGCATCAAATATCACTGATGGTGGTGCTAACATGGTTGCTGCAGTGAAGCAATTTTTAGGAAATGGAAAAAGAATTCCTTGCATCGCGCATTTGCTGAATTTAATAGTGGATGGAGCAACAAGAGATAATGCACCAGTTCTACAAATTGCCAATCGCGTCAAAGCCATCGTTACATATTTTAAACAATATGTTAATGCAATGGACAATTTACGAGCAGAGCAAGAAGGACAAAAGAAAGAGGGACAAGTGTTGACACTTATACAATCAGTAAGCACAAGGTGGAATTCATGTCTTGATATGTTGGAAAGATTCAATACATTATCAGCTATTGTGGCTAAGATTTTGGCAACCAAGCGGAACGCACCTGACATGATTACTTCATCAGAGTTAAGTGTGATACGAGATCTAATAATATTGCTTACCCCATTTAAGCAAGATACTGAAGAAATTAGCGGCGATCAGTACGTGACTGCTAGTTAAGCGATCCCCATTGCAAATTTTCTTCAGAAAGGACTTGAACAAGTAAAACCTTTCACCGAATTTGGTATTGCTGTTCAGAAGAGTTTGCTAAATTTGGTTATTGCCAAACTATAACCACTGGAGCGACATTTACATCTTGTTAAAGCAACAACTTTAGACCCTGGCTTTAAGCGTATTCATTTTAATTCCGCACTAGCTGTTTCCACTGCAATAACCGCAGTGTCAAAAGAAATACGTTTAGAACATAGACGTAGAAGACAACTTTCACCTGAACTCAGACCTACTACTACAATTCTCTCAAACTCAGAAAATTCTTCGCCGTCGTTGTGGTCTGGACATGAAAAAATTATGATAGATATCGCTGCAGCTTCAGCAAACTCCATTTTACTGTCAACCAGTGATGGTATGCCTAGCGCACTGAAGCAATATCTAGATTAGCCTATAATACCCAGAAAAGAGAATCCAAAAAAATTCTGGTTTGATTGTCACCATTTTACCCCAGTCCTTTCCGACATAGCTCTTAAGTACTTGATATCGCCTGCGTCCTCGGTTTCCTTAGAAAGAGTGGCATCTGCTGTAAATCTCGCAGTACCCAACAACAGAAGTAGGCTTACAGCCGAGCACGTAAATCAAAGAGTTTTTCTTATGTCTGTATCAGATAAATATTGGTTTGATTAATAAATAATAAAAATTTTTGAATGGTTCTTTGATTTATTAAAAATTATGTATATTAATTAATATTTATCTAGAAATGATTGAATTAGATTAGACCAAATAAATTAATTTTTAGAGAACGAATATTCTCTGTCAAATCATACCGATATATCGATATATCGATATTTTTTAATAAAAATATCAATATCAATATTGATATTTTCAAAAAAACATCGATACGATGATATATATCGATACTTTATTGCATTTCCGACATCCCTAGTGGGAGTGTTTGCTTGCTGAAGCTGCATTGAACTGTACAGCAATACAAATTCGTCTACTATTCGCTGTAGTGTTGACTACATGTTTCCCAGCTCGAGCACAGATATTGTGGGATAATCACAAAGATTCAATGACTAATGATATATTGCATCAACATCGTACACGGTGCAACGATCTAACGATAACATTCAGCGACGCTATGTACAATGAAGCATTGATTGCTATTGAGGATCTTTGCATTGTCATAACCAACTTATCACTCACTCATTTCGGTATGAATTCGCCAAATTGAACTGCATCTGATTTAATTAACACTGAAATGAATCGTGAACCGTAGTACAACACTGTAGAAATGGCAGCAATTGTTATTTGCAATGTCTCACTAATGAATGACGAACAAAGAACCATTTATGACCGTATTTTGCTCGCAGTTTCATCAGGACAAGGTGGGCACTTCTTTTTGGATGCACCGGGTGGAAAACTGGCAAAACATTCCTTATTTCACTAATTCTTGCTGAAATACGATCAAATAATGGCATCGCATTGGCCGTTGCATCATCGGGCATTGCGGCAACTTTATTGGATGGAGGCAGAATAGCTCATTCAGTATTTAAGCTGCCACTAAATATTCAAAATAACCCTGACACAGTGTGTTATATTAAAAATCAATCGCCCATGGCCACTGCAAAAGGGTACATGACAAACGAGCTTTTCAAAGAATTTTTAAAACATCTGGCCAAATACAAAACGAATCTCTCTTAAGGGTTAATGAATACCGACTAAAACCTCCGCTATCCTCTGAACTCTGATCCCCCACGGTATCCGCAAGTATTTGCAAATTTAGTCTGCACTTCCGACTAACCTGCACATCACGATGAATAATCAAAATGAGCAATCCCAAAATTTACCACCTGTACCCACAGGTCAACAGAAAATGCAAACAACACCAAAGTCAAAATCTAAACGCAAGAGAAACTTTCAACGACAGGAACAACATCGATGAGTTACTGGAGAGAAAGTAATGCTTGAGTTACAGAAAGAACTTGACAGACGCTTGTACTTCGGCTTCGCCAATGAGGTTAAGGCCTCAACCGCGCAAAACATTGAAATAACAGAACAGGTTAAAATTATCCCTGTGTCAACTAGAGGTATTGGATTCTTCTCCCAATCAATATTTATTAAACTTTATCAAACTTTGAAGAATATACCCCAATGTTCGGTATTTGAACTATACCGTTAAACTTTAGCGCAACTAGAGGTTAAGTTAATTACAAGTCCAGGACCGTGCCTGTTAATATTTGATGAAGCAGCATGCCATTTAGACCTTTCCATTGTCGATGTATCAGAATATCTTAATATATCATTATATTGCTTACCGTCTAACACCACACATGAACTGCAGCCTCTGGACAAAGCTGTCTACAGATCATTCGAAGCACTATTGGGATGCTGAAGTTCTTGCATTCATGGACCGAAACAGAGACAAAAAACTTACAAAAGCACGCTTCAATGTCATACTTTCAAGCATATGGTCCAAATGTATGACTCACAGCAACATCACGAGTGGATTTAAAGCAACTGGTTTGTACCCTTACAACCCACAGGCGATACCAGAAACAGCTTTCGCTCCTTCGATATTAACAGAAGTCCTTGCGCCAGCTGATGGCGAACAGAGAACTCGGGAATTCGAATCGCCATCAATTTTATCGGAGGTGTTAATGCCTGACTTCGTAGAAGAGAATGAGAATTATGCTAGACAAAACACCCCAGAAGCGGATGAAAGGTCTCTGTCAAATCCTTCAAATAATTTACCAGCTGATGTCGGAAAAGAGAATGTGCCACTTCCCGACCGAATTATTCCCGACCGAAGACTCCTGAACCTTCTACAAGTTTTAGGTCGCCAGCCAAGTTTATCAGAGGTATCACCGAATCAGCAGACTCCAAGCCAATCACCGGCAAAACGCAGCTATTATCGCCAAATTTATGGAACTTCTTCAAGTGATTCTGAAGAAGATGTGCCACTTGCTCGACTAAACAGAGGAAAAGATCAAATAAAATCTGGGTTTCATGATTTCATGCCCACACCCGCTAAGGTTCAAGAAAGAACATCTGTCCGACGTAAGGCTATTAATTATCGAGGGACTCCAGTGACTAAAGATGCTGTTTTGAGAAATACGAAGAAGGTAAGAAAAAAAAATGCAGGGAATAAAAATACATTACAGAAGAAGAAACAAAACAAGGGGAAGAGAGGGGACTTTGAAAATTCAAAAATTAAAAAAACTGAAAAAGCAAATAAAAGAAAGTCATCTCGCGGATCTACCAGAACCAAGGACGCTGCAGATACTCAAGAGAGTTGGTACTGTCATGCCTGTGAAGAAAACCATACGAATGACATGAGGCTGTGCTCAAAATGCTTCAAGTGGTATCATGAGGAGTGTGTCGGATTGACAGTAGATGATTCTGATGACTTCGTGTGCCCTGGTGGATGTTAGACGAGGCTAATAATTTAATTCTTAGACTGCTATAGTACTGTTATGCCTTCGACTGAATGATACTTGATCTCAAGTACCAAATTATGTGATTTAAGTTAATTATCTTAGAAGTTTAGGCAGTAGGCTTTATTACCCTACCTAATTGTAATAAGGCCTATTGAGAGTGTTTTAAAAAATGTTTAATTTTATTTAAGTTTTATGCAGAAGTTGCTATTTTTTGTTTTAATATTGTAGTTGCTTAATTGAATGACTGATTACCAAATAAATATAGTGGATTACATTAAATGTATTTATTTTATGACAAATTTCCCTTAGCTAGGCCTTAATACCCTCATGTACCTTACAATTACAAATCTGTTTTCACTACCATGCGACTCTAAACAATTTTTAACATTTATTCCATAAAAAACGCCTCTTCGAATAATTGTATAACTGTTAAACCAGAAATTATAAAATCCAAATGTTTATGTTTTTTTAAACCAAATTGTAATGATTTTGTAACTGTGCCTTTATTACAATATAATAACTAACTCAAAAATTTCTTTATACTCTTTTCTTTTTATCCAGTATGTAATGCCAGAATCCTTTTCTTATTTATTTTACAAGAATAAAATATAATTATTTACATTTTTCAAAAATTTACGGTACATAAATTACACAAAAAATTTTTGTTTTCATATATGATCACGATTTATAACTCCGATATTATAACTGTACTTAAACAAATGTCTTATAACTGATGTAACGATATGATGTTCTTGTTACATCAGTTTTACGTAAAAGTGGGGACTTTTGTCTAACATACGCATATGACGGCATTATTATATCATTTTTACGTTAGGAACCTGACCTGTATCTTATGTAATCATATGACTTACTAATTACATAAATAATACATAAAATTATGACTCCGATGTGACGTCACAGCATGATGAAAATATGATATAATATGTACGTACGTAACAGTTAAGTCATACAAATGACATCATATCAAAGTCAAGTTTGATGTCAATATGAGGGCATAATGATGTAATACAACATGACCTCAAATAAAAGTCATCAAACATAGTCACTATTATGCCATACTTACGTGGAAGTTTTTGGACCTCTGTGTGACCCATATATGATGTCATTTTAAAGTCATGTGTTCACTTGGTAGTAAGTATTTTTATACATTAAATAATTAATTTATTGTATTAATATTATCTCGAAGTAATAATAATATTTTATAATTAACCTCTCTCTAAATATCAATATTAAATTAAAATGTTGTAAAAGTTTTTAATTGTACAATATCTTTTTTTTTTCATCGATGTTATCGAATTTTAATTAAAAAAAAACAGTGTTGAATTAATTGTGTAACATAATTTATTATTATTTCATAGGATTATTCCCAAGGATTACGCAGATTAAAAAATCATTTAAATCAACTGATGTTGAGAGCACTGACAGTGAATTAAAAGCTCATCAAAGTAATGAGCCTATGCTATTAAGTTCCCAGAATGTCTCTCGATTGTTGTCAGAAAAACAGCCTTTAAACAATGGTAAAAATACTCAAGGCCAGAATGAACTTAGTGATGATTTAGATAACTTGCTGGAATCCTCTGAAATTGACGATATTCTTCCCAACGATAATTTAGATGCTGATAAATTTAAGGACACTGCGTTTGATGTACAAAGGAACCTACAGGTATAATTTTTTATTTCTATAAATATGTATCATGTCATAAGTATGTAATAAGTTTTAATTGGCCCAGAGTTGCATATAGTTGGGCCAAGATTGGGCCCGTGATACTTTCCTCTATGGGGTAAGAAATTTTATTTTAAGCGCTGACAATAGTTTAGCATTGGGCCAACATTAATTGCCAGCCATGGACCTCGAGTATATTAAACTCGAGTCAACGTTTACTGCCAGTCTTGGCCCAGTATTGTATACCAAGCTGGTGTTAATGCTTAATATCAGTCTTGGTCCAGTGACGTATGCAAAGCTCGGGTCAACGTTTATTCCCAATCTTGGCCCAGTGCTCTTTACCAACATTGGGCCAACGTTTTTTAGTTATCATCCCAGACTTAAATTAAGGTTGGACCAATGTGGGTATGCATCTTTGGGCCAAGCTTCATAAAGGTTGGTGCAGGCTTGGACCAATGCTGGGCCCATCGTTATTTCCTACATGGGATATGAAAGGTATAGATACAATAGGACGTACTTTCTTCAAAAATTATCAAGATTCATTTACACAAGGAATCAATACTTTGATGTAATGGTGGATATAATTGCTTTGATGCGAAACAAAGGCGAATTGCGAAAGTTGGAAAACCCATAAATAAATAAAATGTAGTGAACTTGGAGTGTCTTACAAAAAAGTGTTTATCAATAGATGGTAAAGACTCATATTTCGATGCAAAAAATAAAATAATTAGTAATGTAGCAAGTGCAAAATTGTCAAGTGATGTTGAGGATTTATACACACTTACAATACACTAGAAGCTAAATTTTATCCAGACCCAACCACTGTTACATAATAATAACAACTCATAGTTGGCACATAAACATGAAAAATGGAAAACAATACAAACTTTTTCGGAACTCAGATGGTCTTTGGTAATGGCATAAACCCGAGGGGTCGACTAGTTACCACTTACACGGCAGGCAAAATATGTGACAGGATCGTGGGCCCGAGCTCTTCTCTGGAGGCGTAACTATCTCGGGGTTCACCAATGCGGGGAACGGTGAGTGAAATTTTGTGACCAGCCCCAGGGAGCGTCGGCGTTGCCGTCGTTTGACTCGCGTGATGGGTGCCATGAAGGCGAACTTTACCATCACAACATCTCTTCCTCCTCCATTCCTTACTCCTACTCCATTCCTTACTCCTCCTCCCGACATACCCCAAATTAGACGTATCCTACCGCTGAGTTTCTCAGTGCTAATAAATTTATAAATTTTGATTCGAGGAGAACGAGCACCTTTGCCGTTGGACGTGAACTATAGCCTTATGACAGAATCGGAGGATGAAGACTCTAAAAATGAGTATGTCTTAAGAGCGCTAACAGGTAGCGATTTTACAAGTCTAAAGACAAATATCCCATTATAACTATCTATGAGGAAAATAAACACCAAACCTACTAACACTACAGTCGAACCTACTCAACACTCTCCCAATGTAGAAGAACCGATCTATTTTGATGGATCTGTAGGAGAATATGCTGAAATGCTAACAAGAATAGGTAATAGGGCGTGTCTGAATGCAAGGGATAATTCAAATGTTCCTCCTAGCAACAAGCGGGATGATGATGAAGATGAGGAAAAAGCCTCGAAACATATCTATGAAGAAGACAACGCTAACCAGACAGACTAGTGACAAAGACAGAAGTAAATCGGCGTCTGATCAAAGAGAAAGGCGGGGTCGAACGAACCCAAGTTACCTCATTCGAGAGCAAAACTAGAACACATACACTTTCAATCCAATCACGGAAGACAGCCAGTATGTTAGAAGTAACACCGCGGCAAATAAAGGGATTCTTCTCTAAGGCTGCATCATCAAAAAACAAGACCTGGACGGTACCAGTGGCTAGAAATATACTGTCCATACTATTAAAACTAAATGTTGATAAAAAATCTAATATCTCCAATTACTTCCTGTGTCAAAAGTTATAACCATGGAAGGTAGTCAAAGGGCGTTCCTAGAACTATTATATCTAGTAGGGGCCTGTTAACGCGCCAACTATGAGTTGCTATTATTATTAATAACAATATCTATTATTATTATTAATATTTAAATTAATATCATTGAAAATATATTTAATTATTCTGTGAAAATTAGTGGAATATTTAAATTATTAATTTTGATAGATTTTATAATATGCACAAAAAACACCAATACCAATTACTTTGTAATTTTCAACAACAATTTATTTTAAACTAGTAAGATTAAGGTATAATTGTACTATTTTACATGTATTACTATAAACTAAGGTTATAATTTATATTTATTTGTAGTTGCTGCGGAAGTCCTAACAAAAAGACGAAATGTTCAACTAAAATCAACACCTAATTTGTAATTTATTGTCCTGAATCCCTGTGAACAATTTGGTTATTAAATAATTGTTTTATTAAATAGAAGAAAAAAAAATATTTAGGACAGTAGAAATAAAAAAAAATATCAGAATACCCTCTTTATCTAAGATTATTTAGTCTTATGATTTGCAATAAGAAACGTGTCAGCTTTATTAGAAAAAATAAAAAGACAGTTATTTTAACAGTTTTTACCTTATATTGTACCTTATAAGTGTGTAATAAAAGTGCGTTGCAGACATGGCAAATGACAGGTATGTATAAAAAGTTATATTTTACTCGTGAGTTGTTTTTTTCTGTGTTAATATCTAGTTGATAACCTTAACTTTTGTACTAAATAAATATTCTAGCAAAATAATATAAATAAATTACGTATAACTTGTTACAAATACTAGCGTACTATATATAGGACAGTAGGATAATATACATGATTTTAGTACAATAATACAACTTTTTCTTTACAGACCGTTAGCTGCGCATGAAATTTTAGATGTTTTAGAAAATGTTTCTGATAATGAAGAAGATTGTAGAGAACGACTGATATGTATTCTACCTCCTCCTGTTGATCCTGACTGTCTCACTGACGAAGATTCGGGTGAAGAAGATAATGTAACTTTGAATAATTTGCCACGAAACATTCTGCTTCAACCGGCTGAAGTAATGATTCAAGGGCAGATTATGGTGAGTGATACAGAAGAAGAACCTTCTGATTCTACAGGTCGAACTAAACGTAGGCGTACCTACGCATGGAGAAAACGGGACTTGGCAAAAAATCCCGTTAATTGGCCAGATGTTCAAGGCGCTTGCCAAGATAAGCGCCCAATTGAGTGGTTTGAAAACTTCTTAGATGAAGATGTTATTTCGTTGTTGGTGTCAGAGAGCAATAAATATGCTGTCAAAAAGAATTTGCCTGGAGACATAACCACTGAAGATATGAAATGTTTCATCGGCATATTGTTGGTTAGTGGTTATTCATGGCTCCCCCGTAGAAGAATGTATTGGGAAAACTCCCCTGATACAAAGAATGAATTGATCAGCTCGGCTATGACTAGGGATAGATTTGACTTTATTTTTCGCCACCTTCATGTCAATGATAATCTGGATTTGCAAGACAAATACACAAAAGTACGCCCCCTAGTTACACTTCTAAATAAAAAGATCATCATATTGGTAAATCACCTTTCGAGGAAGCCGGTATACGCATGGTGTCACAATTTCCGATTGACTATATGCATAACTGCTGTCTCGGTGTTATGAAAAAAATTTCAAAAACTTTCGTACATGGGCCTCATAAGCATAAGTGGTCAGCAAAACAAATTGATGAAATTTCTGAACGATTAACAACAATTGCAAAATGGATTCCACAAGAATTTGCGAGAAAGCCTCGAAAACTTCAATATGTTGATAGATTTAAGGCAACAGAGTTTCGTCAATTTTTGTTGTATACTGGTCCAGTAGTACTTAAAAATTATGTGCCGCAAACTTATCTATCTCATTTCATCACTTTACATTGCGCCATTAGGATTTTGAGCCATGAAGAAGACTGTTTGAGTAATAATGATTTTGCAAGATCGCTGCTACGATACTTTATTGAAAATTGTAAAACACTATATATGGAAAAAAAATCTTAGTTTATAATTTTCATAACTTAATTCATTTACCCGATGATGTTTAGAAATTTGGACACCTTGATTCTTTTAGTGCTTTTTCATTTGAAAACTATTTATTTACTCTAAAAAAAAAAACTAAAAAAAGCAGGTCAACCTTTACAGCAGTTATCTAAAAGAATAGTTGAACATAATTTATGCAGCACTTCATCAAAAACTCAAATTTGTAATGAACCAATAGTAACAGACAAAAACTTAGAAATTACCAAACAATTAAACACTCCTTCCTATAATAAAATACACTATAAACAATTTATTTTGTCATCGAAAAGTCAAGGTGATAAGTTTTGTTATTTGCAAAATAATTCGCTGATTCGAGTCGAAAATATTTGTTTAAATGATGAAAAAATAACTTTCACAGGAGTCTCTCTGGTAAATCCGACTAGTTTTTCTCATTATCCAATCAATTCACTTGACTTAAATATATATGTTGGAAATATATGGTCTCAACCTATGCTTTTTAATGCTAAAGATGTAAAAATGAAAGCAATTTGCATTCCTTATGAAGAGACTTATTGTTTTTTACCATTAATCCACTCGTCTCCTGAATGTTAATAATAAGCGCTTATGTAAATTGCTATGTTATCGCTATAAATTGTTATTTTATTTTTTGTAAAGCTATAAAATTAATTAATTAAAAAGTTAATAATTATATTTGATTAATGTTAATTTATTTATTTTTTAAATAATAATTTTAAGTTCGAATATGATATTCAATTTATACTGCTTTTAGCGCTAAAAGTGGCCATCTTTATTTTATGGATATGGCTATGTTGATTATTCATCGATTGTATACAAATAAAATCATATTCAAGCTCGTGTCGGTGTATCTGCGTAGGATACTGATATTATTGGATAAATTCGATTAAATCATTATTTATTATTATTAAAAAATAATTAGTTTTCATATTTATATCGTTTAATAATTTTGTTTTGAGTGTTTTCGTCGTAATAAAATTAACAAACTCACGAGTAAAGATGTAAGTATGAATTGAGGTTATAAACAGTAGCAAAATCAATCAAATTTGCTGATTAATAGTTGATTAAGATAAATTTAACGACCGTGTATAATTTTTAATTTTTTTTTGAGAAAGTGTAAAACGTTAAAATGTACTATTTAGTATTTTGGGAAAAATCCTCTGGCATTATCCCCAAGTCATGGCTGGATGAGAAATCGAAATCTTTTAAATGGCCTAAGACAAAAAATCCAGTTTTACTAATCATGAAAGCCGAACCTCCAAAAGATAGCTGGTTAAGTTATCGATACAATCGAATTTTTGGGCCGTACGGTAAGACATTTGAAGTTCAGTAAAAATACCCTTTTGTTCAGCAAATTTAGACCAATTAATTATTCCCTATTTTTATGTATCTTATCTTCATGTATAACTACAAATATGCAAATGCGTTGAATAACTAACCAATGTTCTGTTATCAATTACTAAATATTTCGCTTGGTGTGCACAGTTATACAGTAATTTAATTAATTTAAATTATTTATTTTGAATAGAGTCATATGATGAAGCTCGACAGTTTGAGTTGGATACCATAAATCTGTCAACTAATGATGAGGATGGTTTCGCAGCAGTAAAAAACAAAAAACAGATAGAAAAAACCGAGAGAACCAAAAGACGTTGTGACAAACCTGTACGTTACCGATCAAACACGTCTGATGAAGAACATGAAGTAGTAAAACTGAGTAAGGATTACAATTTTTTATTTTTCTTGTGAAATTTAATTATTTGTTTTGTGAAAATTTATGTTTCGTAGATATTAGTCGAAAAAATAAGTTTTACTTGCACATAATTTACATTAAAAGCTTTTTTTATTAATTTGTATATTAAATTTATATTATTTGCTATGTAGAAACTATAAAAAAAAGGCCACTTGTTCTGACATCGAGTTCTTCTGAAAATGAGGGTATGATTATATTATGAAATTGATAAAGTTAATTATTCTTATAAAAAATTATTCCGTATTTTTAGAAGATAGTTTTTTTTTAGGAACTGATGATTTACCGCCACCTCCGACCAATTATGTTCGACAAAAGCATGCTGCTGAGCCATCATTAAAAGAAAATACACCAGATTATACCAGCCAAACTCTGAGTCCAGTTAGTAGCCTATCAATAACTTCTACTCGAATACCGTTGAGCCCAAAGGTCATAATCAATGACAATAACAATGGTGATTTAACACCAAGCTCACCTGAGTTAACTCCACCAAAGCTTCTTTCTCCTATTAATATTACAGATTCAAAACGATCTGACAATATTGATAATAAATATGCTAATTCTGACCTATCCAATAGCTTGGATGATATTGGTATGTTTGTATTCAATATTGATTTTTTTTATAATTATAATATCTGCTTGAATAAAATTTATTTATTTGATAGGACATCAATCTCAAGATATAATTGATACTGAAAAGATCAGTGCAAAACTTAAGATAAGAAGTATTACCAAATCAAGTAATTTCGTTTTTATTAACGTTGTTTTTATTATTTGCATTCTCTTTTTTTAATTATTGTTTTATAAAATGATTAATTTACAGACATTCCTATTAGATCCGGTAAAGTTGACTTTCGTCAATTAAATAAAACTCTCAAACAACAGTTTGATAATTCTAATACTTATAAAGAACCTCAAGTTAGTAAGGAGGACTTATTACCAGAAACAGTTGTAAGTGAGATAGGCAGCCATGGTCATAGTTGTTGCCGTAAGTATGAAAGTAAACATTCGATATTTTTATTTTAAGTGTTATCATTATTAGAATTACATCAATTTTCAATAACATAATATTTAATATTCTTATATCAACAGAAAAAATTTTGAGCGAACTTAAAAGTTTAAGAACTATGGTTTCTTCAATTTATCTTACGTTGTCGGATGAAAATAATATGGCCAAAACGTCAAAACGAATTGATTTTGAATTACCTATTGAAACTTCAAAACAGTTGACGTCTTTTGACAGCAAACTACAAAATGCTGTTGCAGCTGCTCAATATGTTAGTATTTTTTTTTTATTACAAATAAAATTTTGAAGTTAAAATGCATGCAATTAATTCTCTAAAATTGTCATCACTCAATAAATTTTTGGTTTATGTTTTTAAATAAACTTATGGTTTATGTTTTTAAATATTTGGTCTGTTTCTAACTTATTTTTACTTTTTTCTTGGTTATTGTTTTACAGCAACAAACTGTAAAACAAATTGGAGGACTAAATTTTGAAATGCATTAATTCTAACTTTATCCGATACTATAGCATATCGTATGTCATGGACTGGTGCTAAGAATACTATAATGGTTAAAGATATGACATTTATAAAGCTAATTACAGGTACTATTTAATCTATAAAACCTTATTCTATAATTATCATTTTTTCGATTGCTGCGAAAATAAATTTCTTTGATGTCGAGTTCAAACTTACTGCATAATTGATCGAATTAAACGAAAATTCCTGTTTAAATCTTCTCTGTAAACTTTTACACTTTTAATCACGGATAGTTGTGAGTAAATACAAGTATATAAATATTATATATAATATTATTTTTCAGATTCTGTAATGGAAAAATGGAATACTACTGCTGACTATACTAAAATTCACGCAGTAATAAAAAGCTGGTTACAGCATGCAGGCGATCGGCTTAAAGGACGTGGTAATAATAAATAAAAACAAGTACTATTTTTATACGTCCTTAATATTATTTAATAACAATTTATTTTAATAACTATTGTAAGTGTTTCACTAAATGATATAATCATGTTAATTTTGAATTTTTAATTTTATAATAAAAAAAAATAATTTAACTATACTATTGTTGACAAATTTATTATTAGTAATTAAGCTCAAATTTTTAACAAATAAGTGATAACATTACGATCACTGGAAATCGATCTCTTTTAGATGTCTCAAAAATGTTAGCTTTTTGACATCTTTTCAATGACCTCTTAATGATACCCCCAGATGGCTCATAAGAAGCTTTTCTGATAACTTTATGTTAACTTTAGAATAACTATTGCGGATGTCAGATCAAAAAAATGTTAACTTTAAGAGCTTATTATGATATCTTTTTGCCGAACGGGTATTCGACCAAATGTCTAAGTGAAAACTAAAATATTTGTTTTACATACCTGGTAAATTTACTTCTTTTGACACGTGTTGCCAAGCTTTCTCCGTAACGTCTTTTCATACATAGTCCGTTCGGGAATAGTCATAAAGACAACTATATTTTTCAACTATACTCACGAATTTGACGTTAAAATCCATTTTTTCAATATCCATTAATAAATAAAAGATTACTACGCAAAGAAACTAAAAACAGAATGATGAATCATTTAATAATGTTTGTTGTTACAAACTTTTTTGTTTGTAAATAAACAAGCATTGACAAGTTTTTATTTTTAAATATGACTATAATAATATTTAATTCAAATAAGTATCTTTGTCATATACATGGATTTATATGATAGTAAAACAAAAATAGTTTTCTGTAATACATATAGCTATCTTTGTCATAAACATTGATTTATATGACTGTATAAACAAGAATAAAAAAAAGTTGCCCATATGATTTTAAAAACGAAGCATTTTTACAACGATTTTTTTATCACATGTATGATTTCAAATCACGAAAATCACGTCGTGTGCGACTATACATTGGTTTCCATAAGCAAATCATATGTATGATATCGCCGATTTCACATTAATCATCTCATGTGCGATGTGCCTTAATTGTACAAAATATAAAACAAACACTAAAATAACAACCGCTTTAAAAGATTTCATAATCACAGAAAAATAATTGTAGACTACTCACGTCACAAACTTTAAAAATCGTGATTTAATTGTTAAAAAAAGTAAACTATAATTATTAATAACTAAAACTTAAATGATTATCATTTAGAAAAGAAAAATTTGTGGTCCCAAATGTAAAAGTTTAAAGATCAAAAGATAAAATTTATAAGGAGAACTGTATTTTTTAATACTGTTTAAATAATAAACATTGACATTTACAGAGTTTATATTTTATAAGAAGATAATATGAAATTTCACGAGAGTATTGCTAAAAAATAAATTATGAAATGTATTTATTATTACACAGAATATTAAATATAAATACTACAGTTGAACCTCATGAAAATTTACTACTTGAAATAGTAAAAATTATATACAAAGTTAAATACAATGTATATTTATAATTATTTTCAACTTGAAAAAGTAT
Source organism: Chrysopa pallens (assembly GCA_020423425.1). Classification (NCBI taxonomy): domain Eukaryota; kingdom Metazoa; phylum Arthropoda; class Insecta; order Neuroptera; family Chrysopidae; genus Chrysopa; species Chrysopa pallens. The sequence continues at coordinate 59,146,011 of CM035595.1, forward strand.
ACATTAAACCTGAGAATTTTTATAGTTTGACTTAATAAATGTTCACGTTTAAAACGTGATTCTCTATCCCTCTCCCGCCCACAATAGGCTAGGGCGCATATTTTGTGCTCTTAGTCTGTTTACTGTCTTTTGTTAATCGCTGTCTTCTGCAAATAGCAATCACGTGTTTTATTATTGTGTTAATTGATTTTCAGAGGACGCCATACAAGCATCAATCTTTTTGGTAAGTTATAATTTATATCATTAAAATATTTATTGTTTTGATTAAAATGAATATTGTTCTTTGTGAGTATTTTGTATGAAAAGTCTATAGATTTTGCTTAATTAATAAAACTAACATTTTATTTACTTTATGTACACTTTTTCAACTACATCATTCTCTCTTAACCTTATTCTTTTATACTACATCTTTTGTATGATTCTGGATCTAACAGATATTAGACATTTTTTATTATGATTTTTAAATATAAAATTTCAATTTCTAACGAAAAAAAAAATGTGCATAAAAACATTCAAATGATGTTTATGTGCGTATTTATTATTATTTTTTTTTCGTAGTAGTTTTTCATTTACCGTTTAAAAGTAATTTATTGTGGGAGATCTGCTAAATTCAAAATCATTCTATTGTTAGTTCTACAATTTTTTTTTTATTTTGCACAGAGGCAATGTCTATTTAACGACTTACGCGCTCATTGATTAAAATGTATTATTAATTAATTCCACAGTTAGAAAAAAAAATAAACATGGACGATACGAAGTTAGAGTATGTAAAACACCAAAATATTACTCAGGTTAAATTATCAGAAGTGGAAGCACCGCGTGAATTGACAGACGTAGGTTTTAGCTATTCTTTTTTCTTTTCTCGCTTCTCATTATTCGATAAAACTTGTTATAATGAAAAATAAAGAAATACTGATATAACGAAAGTTAAAAAATTTTTCATTTTCATTCAATTTTATTACGATAAGTTTTTTGTGCATTTTATAGGTAAGTCAAAAGCACTATCTTAGTTTGTCACCAAGTGTGTCTAAATTAAATGCACTGGAATCATCTTCTGCCGGAATAAATTTTGGTGAAAAGTAGTAATTCTATTGTCACTAACTCCCAGAGCATCTCCATCTCTAACGAAATAATCGATCAGAGTTCTAATCAGGTATGAAAAAATTGAAAAACGTTTTTGAGAATGGTAAATACTTTCTTTTTCCATTTTATTGTAAAATATTTATTTTTATTTCGTAGGAACCACGACTTGTTAAACTCCTCAAACAACATCCCCACGGATTAAGTCTACTAAATTATTATAATTCAGCTAATACTCTGAATAAATCTTTACGCAACTTACTTGCTCGCTTAGTCATCTACAAAAAACATGAAGGAAATTCAACGGTCGAATGTATTTCAGCATCACGCTAAATAAAATTGGCTACTGCAATTTGCGATACTTTTCGAAGCGAAGTCCACGGTACTTATTATACACCACACCTCGGCGCGAGTGGAGGAGGAGCGGTTCAATCTGCGAGAGGATAATTACTCGCGTTTAATAATTATTTACGAGGACAACATTTTAAGAAAATTAAATTAGCTAAACGAAATATTTTTCCTCAGATCGTTTCAGGTAACATCTATAAATTCAACTTAAACCACTATAACTGAGCTTTTATTTAATTAAAAATAATTTTTCGTTTCTATTAATGTTCGTATTAACATGAAAATATCGCTCACAATTATTATTATTATTATTATTATTATTATTATTATTATTATTATTATTATTATTATTTTTAATGTTAATATTATTATTTTTCTTATTTTTAACCATCATTATTATTGCAGAAGATCTATCGACTACTAACATTATTTCAGAAAGTTTCCAGTTTGTTGTAAAGCATATAGAACCTTATGAAGAGGTTGAACGTCATTGGATTGCCAGTTTTAACGAGAGACAAAAAGATATTAATCTATTGAATACACCAATCGCTGCCTATTTCAAGAAGTTTTCTTGCCTTAAACAAACTTAAGGATATAAATTGGTAAGTTAAATATTTTAGTTTAATTTTATATATTTTTAATAATAATTTTTTTTTAATAGCTTCAACATGATTTTGATTTAAAATTTCCGGATCAAAAAGATTCTTTTACAAATAATTGGCCTGTAGTATTAGAAAAGCTTAAATATCTATTTAAAGGTCCCAGACAACCTTCAGATCCAGAATTGAAGGCTATAGTATTAAGCTTACCCTTTCTTAAAAATGGTAAGTTTGTTAAAGTTTATCATACATGAAATATTTATCATCCTTAAATTTATTGTACATTTTTTGTCTAATTAAAAAAACTCGTTTATAGATTCTTTGGATTTAGCAGTCTTTTTGCTTTTTCCAAAGCCTAAGTGCATTATAAATAATACTGATAGTAACCAAACAAAAATCTCAACATCTCAACATCTGGTATGTATACATACCAGAACTAAATAATTCAGATCCTATCGAATTCCTAATATTCGATTTTCATCCTTTCTTTGATGCTATAATAGGTAGTACAACAATAAAAAAAATTACAAAGCTTTATCAACTATGCAACAGACACCATAACTTTTAACTTTGGTATAATTCATAAACTCTTACAAAAAACAAACCATAAAACCGAATTATTCAAACTTGAAGCATATGAGCAAAAATATCTAGAATTACCAGTTAACATAAAAAATGGTGATTTGTTTTTTCCGAATATACAACTTAATCAACATGTTAACATATCGGATGGTATCTATACTGCCCATAATTATCACGCATCCATTTAAGCCATCAATAATTTCTGACACTCAACAAGAATTAATTATCAGTCAACCACTACCTGCTGAGTTGTTAAAGAATTATGTTACTCTAACTAACTTGAACGATAACAATAATGACTTATTAGATTACAATTTTGCATATAGTAATAATAGATGTTCTCATTTAAATTCTGAAGAAAAAAATAAATTAATAAATCTCTGTTCAAAATATAGAGACATATTTTATAACCCAAACGACGAAATGACCTTTTCAGATGATGTAAAACATGAAATAAAATTAACAAACGAAACACCTATTCACATAAAAAGCTATAGGCTACCACATGCACAAAACTAGAAGTAAATAGACAAATTCAAGAAATGCTAGATAAAAATATTAATCGAAATTCCAATTCTCCTTGGAGTGCCCCAGTATTTATAGTTAGCAAAAAAGCAGATGCGTCTGGGATTAAGAAATTTAGACTTGTAACTGACTATAGAAAACTTAATGAAAATACTGTAGATGATAGGTATCCTATTCCAAATATTCACGACATTTTGGATAAGCTAGGAAAATGTCAATATTTTAAAACCTTGGACTTAGCGTCAGGATTTCATCAAATTGAAATGCATCCTAATGATATAGCGAAAACATCTTTCAGTGTTGATAACGGACATTACCAATTTACCCGTATGACCTTTGGACTTAAAAATGCTCCAGCAACTTTCCAAAGAGTAATGGATAATATGTTACGCGAATATATTGGTCATAACGTTTTAGTATATATGGATGACATTATTATTTACTCAATATCACTAGGATGAACACATCCAAGTTTTATCAAAAGTATTCGACAAACTGAAAAACATAATTTTAAAACACAATTGGACAAATGTGAATTTCTACATCAAGAAATTGAATTCTTAGGACACATAGTAACAACAGAAGGTATTAAACCTAATCCCAAAAAGATTGAAGCAATAGAAAAGTTTCCTTTACCAAAGACTGTCACTCAAATCAAGTCATTTTTAGTATTGATAGGTTACTATCGGAAATTCATTAAAGATTTTGCCAAAATTACAAAACCTATGATAGTACAACTAAAAAAAAATAACATTGTTGATTACAACAATAAAGATTTTATTGAAAGTTTCGAAACATGTAAAAACCTACTTGAAGGTGATCCAATATTACAATACCCAGATTTCTCAAAACCATTTATATTAACTACAGATGCATCAAATTTTGACATTGGTGGATCAGCTGAATGTGCAGTGCAATATACAGGGAACACAACAGTTAAAGAGACGAATTATTGAACAGTTGCAAGCATTTTTTTCACGCTAATAATGCTGTGGTTAATATGTTCAAAACAGCATTGGAACAAATGTCATCGGATACGCACAAATTTGTCATAAGAGCGGATTGTACCCTAACAGGTGAACATGTGCGAAGATTCAATGCAATCAACGTTAATGATGTTGCTGCAATTATTTTTGGCGATCCAACTAAATCGCGAGACATTGTCGTTCAGCGAAGAAGCAATATCATGCATCGTGTAAACGGGACACATCGTTTGTACGATGCGTTACAATATCCAATCATTTATTGGCAAGGGCAAGACGGATACGACATCACGAAGATACAATTACAGGTACAATATTCACACACTAATTATTGCTATTATTGCTATTATTATTTATTATTATTAGTTTCCATTAACAATTCATTTAATTTTGCATTTTCAGGCGTATCAACGAATAAAAATCCAAGCGCAATGAATTACTATGCGTATCGTATGATGATTCGTACACATGAGGAGAATGTCATTCTGAAGTGCCGTCGGCTATTCCAGCAATTCGCTGTCGACATGTATGTCAAAGTCGAGACCGAACGTTTAGCGTTCATCTGATTATATCTGTCAAAGCTACGATCTGAGGACTATATACACTTGCGTGATGCTATTCATTCAGATGGTGATGTTCAGAATATTGGACGTTCATCTTATATCGTTCATTCTCCCATCATCTTATATCGGAAGCCCACGCCACATGCACGAATACGCTCAAGACGCTATGAAGTACGTGCGAAATTATGGAACTCCGGATTTATTTATTACGTTCACATGCATTCCGAAGTGGACGGAAATTGAACGTGAGATGGAACCGGGCCAAAAACCGCAAGATCGCCATGACATAATCGCCAGAGTATTTCAGAAAGCTACTGATTGAAGTATGAATGATTGCGCCAAATCGATCGATGCACGATGCATTTAAACAAGAATTAAATCGAGAGCTGCAGTACAATAACTAAAATTTAAAATATGTAATGAGTGTAATTACTGCTACATTAATACTCATGATAGTATATATCTCACAATAAATACATTGTTTAGTTGTTGGTATACAATTTATTTTTTTCATTTTACTAATTTCATCAAAATATATAAAAGTTATCAATTGAAATTGAAAATCGGAGAGATTTTTACAATTTGTCTATTTTTGTAGAGTAAGAAATTTTATTTTTAGCGCTGACAATAGTTTAGCATTGGGTCAACATTCATTGCCAACCATAGACCAGTGCTGTATATTAAGCTCGGGTCAACGTTTACTGACAGTCATGGTCCAGTATTGTATACCAAGCTGGGGTAAATGCTTTATACCAGTCTTGGTCCAGTGCCGTATACCAAGCTCGGGTCAACGTTTATTCCCAATCTTGGCCCAGTGCTCTTTACCAAGCTTGGGCCAAGGTTTATTTCCAACCGATAAGCAAAGCCTAGGCCTTAGTTTTCATCCCAGACTTAAATTAAGGTTGGGCCAATGTGGGTATGAATCTTGGGACCAAGCTTCAGAAGGGTTGGTGTAGGCTTGGACCAAGGCTGGGCCCATCGTTATTTCCTACATGGGATATGAACGGTATAGATACATTAGGACGTACTTCCTTCAAAAATTATCAAGATTCATTTACATTACACAAGGAATCAATACTTTGATATAATGGTGGATATAATTGCTTTGATGCGAAACAATGGGGAATTGCGAAAGTTGGAAAAACCATAAATAAATAAAATGTAGTGAACTTGGAGTGTCTTACAAAAAAGCGTTTATCAACAGATGGTAAAGATTCATATTTCGATACAAAAAATAAAATAATGAGTAATGTATCAAGTTCAAAATTGTCAAGTGATGTTGTGGATTTATACACACTTACAATACAATACCAACTGTATTTTATCCAGACCCAACCACTAATTTTGCATGGTATATATTAGAATATACAACGAGAGTTTACTCATTTAGATTACCAATCTCTGAGATGATACATGAAACATTACCGCACGTACTGAACCATTGTACTACCCATTCGGCAGCGTGCCAACGTCGACATAATGCCGTTCAAGACCGTATTACCCGCGGAGCGCGGCTCCCACCGGGTGCTGTCTTAAACATCAATAGGCAGGTCCCTCCACTAGAGGTTGTTCGGTAGCAAAAACTCGAAAAATATAAACCACTTGCTGCTGAGTTATTTTCGAAGGGCTATAGGGTCTCACTAGATGCATTTGTCGTTGGTTCGCTCGGAGCCAGGCTAGTACAGAACAACAGGGTTGCAAAGTCTTTGGGAATCGCTAACACATATGCGCAGACCATGGCCAGACTGATGGCATCAGATACGATCCGTTGGTCAGGAGACATTTACATAGAACACCTAACCGGACAGAGGTAGTACCATGATCAGCCCTCGTAGCCAAGCACACTGGTATACGGTGGCCCGCACATCTGAGCCACCCCCCCCCCACAATCTGTGATTAATCAAGTAATGTGTTTAGTGTGAAATTTGTGGTGCTGGTGATTCTATTGAACTGTGATATGACACTTATTTCTGTTTTCTACTATACTTACTGAATACAGATTGGACGAACAGGCACAATGAGATCTTAAAAATGCTACAATTTTCGACTGAATTCGATTGTTTTATGCAGTATAATTACACCATTGATTAAGGTTTACGAACATTCTTAACGATTTGAATGTGCATAATAAGAGTATACTATGTTTGAACCTGAACGAATTCGTCCTAATGATTTCCGAACTTTTGATATTGCTGCTATAATGTTGGGGTATGTGCACCGTCTAATTGATGAATCCCACGTTTGGATTATTACAGGAACAATAAATAACATAAGATTATTTGAACCTAACGAAGATACACAACAAAATGGGAGAGTCTATTTGTAAAAACCTACCTGGATTATATTAAATCACAGTATGTGATTACAATCCTGTATTTTTCAGGAAAGTAAAATTAAAATCATATAAATTAATGAAAAAATATGTAGAATTCCAGAAAGCTTTTATGAATTTCGGTCACAGCAAAATCATAGAAGATAATAAAAAACAACAAAAATGCTTTATTGATATTCAAAATTTTATATGCTATATATATATTGTTACCATCCATCACCATTACATTTTATATTTTTATATTAATTTTACTACCATATATGGTATTATTGTGAAGATCAAGTATCGACGTTCTCAAAAAATACTGAATTGCAATAAATTAATATATAAGCGATCAATCCGTGAATCAGAGATAGACACAGAGGATTTGTAGAGACTTGATTGACACATTGATTGATACGACTTCACAGGTACAGACTAGAGAGCGATCACTCGGTCGGGAGATCTTAATGCGTGTGTGCATACGGTAATATAAAAATATTGTTGTAATAGAAATGTATTTTTGATTCATGTTTATTACTCAAAATTACTTGATGGTATTTATAACCTGAAAATAAGGTGGGGAGGTCATTTCATAGATAAAACAAAACAATGATTAATTAAATTATAAGTGTTTTTTATTGTAAATACAAAACTTATCATAGACAATCATATTCATGTTTTATTTCTATATACAGTCAATATTTCTTTCACAATCACATCTGTCTATTTCATTACAATTTGTAACACATATCCATGGCTCGAACCATTTCGGTATATTTCCACCATCCATTTGTTGGTAAAGCATTCTACAGAGTATTTTAGGATCTATTTGTTGATACCATAAAAACATTCTCTCATCATGTCTAGCACTATCACCAATCCATTGTTTTCGGCGGATATCGTATGTACCCCAATTTTTTCTCAAGTTACTTCCATGGGTAAGATCATCACAACATTCATTTAGTAATATTTCAAACTGATTGAAATTTCTTTTAAAGTAGTTGAACTTTTTCGCATAATTTACAAATAAGATTGGATCCAAACAATTTCTTACTACAAATACAGCAATATGAAAGCAATCATCAACTTCTAAATAAGAATACCGTAATGCGTCTATTAACTTTGTAGGTATACTCCAACGACATGCCTCCATAAGTTGATAAAATTCCATCTATAAAAATATTTGGTTACAATTTTCTAAACAGATCTTATCAACAATACTCACATTAAAATATTCGGGGTAAATCATGTCCGAATTTTGAAACAGATCAATATGATTTTGTAGCGACATTGTACCCCATAATTGTAATGAATTAAAATAAACACCATTTTTTTAAAAATATCCATCATATATTTAGTATTATTTTTTTAAAAAACATAAACTTTACAATTTTTTATAACAATAACAATCTATATCTATAATATAAAAATGAATCGCAAAATGTGTTGGTAAGCGCATAACTCAACAACGCCTGGACCAATTTGGCCAAATCTTTTTTTAAAATGTTCGTTGAAGTTCAAGGATGGTTTTTACGGCGAGAAAAATTAGAATTATTGCTGGAAAAACCCTAAAAATAGCTTTTCTTTTTCCCATACAAATGATTTGTAACTAAAACGTAGTCAATTTGAGCTTTATTGCTATGGTATAAAGTTCATATTAAATTACAAGCACTCACTGTTGTCTAAGCAATGTAGGTGTGTTCCTAACGTCAAAGATCATATCTATCAAAACAATGTGCGTGTGTGCGTTGGAGCACAGTAGAATTCGTACGGCTTAAAAGGATTTGACTTCAAGTCATGTCAAATTTAAAAAAAAAAAAGTTGTCTGTTACCTAATCTACTGAGTTTGCTTTTGTCAACTGATACACGAAACAAATTCGTATATCGTGTTTTGTGCAGAGTGTTTAGTTAGTTAGTGTTTAGTTCGTGATTAGTGAAAAAATAATTTATATTTGATATGCCATATCCAAATTTTAAATAAATAAAACAATTCGTACGGCTTAAAAGGATTTGACTTCAAGTCATATCAAATTAAAAAAAAAAAAAAAGTTGTCTGTTACCTAATCTACTGAGTTTGCTTTTGTCAACTGATACACGAAACAAATTCGTATATCGTGTTTTGTGAAGAGTGTTTAGGTAGTTAGTGTTTAGTTCGCGATTAGTGAAAAAATAATTTATATTTGATATGCCTCCTATAAGACGAAGCAATTTAGGTAGAAGAAACAGAAATGCTACAAACCAAGCTAATTACCGATCTAATCGTACTGCACAAGAACGTGACGACGGAAATGAACGTGAAAGAATTCGGATATCACAAACGCTTGAAGCGCGAGCGCGACATTCAACTAATAATCGCGCAAGTTTGAATCGAGCTGCTTTCAGTTACGATGTGTCAATTGACTACAGTAACTACCAATGTGTTGTTATTGGTTCTATGAACTCGGTTTGCTCACACTGTAAGGCATTAAAATACAAAAACAAAGCCAATGGATTGTGTTGCGCAAATGGTAAAGTGAAATTGATACCATTGGATCCACCACCAGAACCATTGTACTCATTGGTTTCAGGAATAGGAACAGATTCTATACACTTTTTGACACATATCCAACAATACAACAATTGCTTTCAAATGACTTCATTTGGGGCAACAAATGTAGTTCGGGAAAATTTTATGCCAACTTTCAAGGTATGTATTATAGCAGTTACTCATAATTATTTTAGCGAACAAATTTTTCTGTCACCAAAGTTAAGATGTGTCTCTAATCTTCAATTTCTTAATCATTACGAAATATATCACTTAGTCATCATATTATATGGTGATTCAGTTTCAGTGACACTTTTATTATATTTTATATTTGATAGATATTAGTTAAAACTAAATATATACTTTGTAAGATCAAATATTATTTAAGTTTGATCACTGACAATCCATTAATTTATACCACACCATAATATTTTTTTTTTATTTACAGATACAAGGGCAAATATATCACAGAGCAGGTTCACAGTTACCAGTGTCAGATAGCGACAACAAATTCCTGCAAATTTATTTTATGGGCAATTCACCACAAGAAATTGATCTGCGTTTTGCACATAACACTTTAGTAAAGAGGTCTATTGTAGAACAATTACAAACTTTATTTCATCAACACAATCAATTGATTATATTGTTTAAAACTGCCCTGGATCTGATGCCATCCCATAATCACAAAATTGTAATCAGAGCAGATAAAACACCTGCAGGTCAACATACAAGACGTTTTAATGCACCAACTATTGATGAAGTTGCTATCCTTGTAGTTGGAGAAAACTTGGAATCCCGTGATATTGTTTTACATCGTCGGAATGATCAATTACAACGTATAAAGGAAACACACCGCTCATATGATGCACTGCAATATCCCATTATATTTTGGCAAGGTGAAGATGGCTACGATTTCTCAATAAAAATGATCAATCCCATTACAGGTAACTAAAATATTAGTTTAGCTATGGCGATAATATCTCAGTCATTATATTATGTATTTTAATTTTATATTTGAATGTTATTAAAACAAAATCTATTTACAGGTTCTGAAACCAACAAAAAAGTCAGTTCAATGAACTATTATTCATACCGCCTTGGAATCCCGTGATATTGTTTTACAACGTCGGAATGATCAATTACAACGTATAAAGGAAACACACCGCTCATATGATGCACTGCAATATCCCATTATATTTTGGCAAGGTGAAGATGGCTACGATTTCTCAATAAAAATGATCAATCCCATTACAGGTAACTAAAATATTAGTTTAGCTATGGCGATAATATCTCAGTCATTATATTATGTATTTTAATTTTATATTTGAATGTTATTAAAACAAAATCTATTTACAGGTTCTGAAACCAACAAAAAAGTCAGTTCAATGAACTATTATTCATACCGCCTAATGATTCGGGAAAATGAAGATAATCACATATTGAAATGTCGGCGATTATATCACAAATATGTTGTTGACATGTATGTTAAAATTGAAACGGAGAGATTAACATTCATCAGGTTGAATCAAACCAAACTCCGATCTGAAGAGTATATTCACCTTCGAGATGCGATTAATACTGATGGTAATGCACAGAATGTCGGTCGGATGACTATTCTTCCAGCAACATACATCGGAAGCCCTCGGCATATGCACGAATATGCTCAAGATGCCATGTCGTATGTTCGTCATTATGGTACAGCAGATTTGTTCATCACATTTACATGCAATCCGCAATGGATAGAAATCAAGCAGGAGTTATTCTCTGGGCAATCACCCATTGATCGTCATGATATTACAGCCAGAGTCTTTAGACAAAAGTTGAAATCTTTAATGGATTTCATCGTAAAACATAATGTGTTTGGTGAGACACGCTGCTGGATGTATTCTGTGGAGTTGAAAAGATAAGGCCAAATGAAGTTGATGCAGTGATATCAGCTGAAATCCCTAATGTACAAGTAGATCCTGGATTGCATGAGGTAGTTATCAAAAACATGATACATGGTCCCTGTGGAACTCTTAATCAAAATTCACCGTGTATGATGGATGGTAAATGTTCAAAACGATATCCACGGACATTAATATCGGAAACAATTACTGGTAATGACGGTTATCCATTGTATCGTCGCAGATCGACAGCAGACAATGGAAAATCAACAATTGTCAAATTAAATCAACAAGATATTGAAATAGATAATCGTTGGATTGTTCCATATTCACCCATTTTATCAAAGACATTCAAAGCAACGTTGAATCTTGCCATTCAGTGAAATCTATTAAATACATTTGCAAATATGTAACCAAAGGGAGTGATATGGCTGTGATTGGAATTGGTGCAGAGAATTCCAATGATGAAGTTACCCAATACCAAATGGGCCGCTATGTCAGTAGTAATGAAGCAGTTTGGCGAATATTTTCTCTTCCTATTCATGAGAGACACCCTTCTGTTGTTCACTTAGCTGTGCATTTAGAAAATGGACAAAGAGTGTATTTTACAGCACAGAACGCAGTACAAAGAGCTGCTCATCCATCATCTACTACATTAACCAGTTTTTTTGAGACATGCCAAAACGATTATTTCGCACAAACATTGCTATATTCTGAAATGCCAAAATATTATACCTGGAATCAATCCTCAAGGAGATTTATACGACGGAAACAAGGAAAACCAGTTCCAGGATATACAGATGTATATTCCACCGATGCGATTGGCCGGATTTATTCAGTACATCCAAGCAATGATGAATGTTTTTATTTACGACTGCTATTAGTCAATGTACGTGGCCCAACATCATTCCAACAGTTACGAACTGTTGATGGTGAATTGTGTGGATCCTACAGAGAAACCTGTCAACGTTTGCAATTGCTTGAAAATGACGCTCATTGGGATCAACACACGCTCATCAAATACGAACATTGTTTTCTATAATCATATCTACATGCTTTCCATCAAACCCAATTGATTTGTGGATCAAGTACAAAGATTATATGTGTGATGATATTTTGTATCAAATACGGAATAGAATGGGAAATTCAAATATACAAATCAGTGAAGAAATTTACAATGAAGCATTGATTTCAATTGAGGACATGTGCTTGATAATGTCAAACAAACTATTAATTCAATTAGACCTGACCGCGCCCAATCGTCCAATGCATGACGCTTTTAACCAAGAGTTGCATCGAGAAAGACTGTATGATCTCAACGCTTTGAAAGAATTAATTCAAACAAATCTTCCACTGTTAAATGAACAACAGAAGTATGTATTTGAAACTCTTATGAAAGTAACAAATGATGAAACTGGAGGGATTTACTTCTTAGATGCACCTGGTGGTACAGGAAAAACTTTTTTGATTTCATTAATATTAGCAACAATTCGCTCACAAAATAAAATTGCACTTGCACTCGCTTCGTCGGGAATCGCAGCAACTTTGCTTGAAGGTGGTCGAACAGCCCATTCAGCACTAAAATTGCCATTAAATATGCAAAGCAATGAAACTCCAACCTGCAACGTTTCGAAGAACTCTGCAATGGCAAAGGTTTTGCAGCAATGTAAATTGATTGTTTGGGATGAATGCACGATGGCACATAAAAAATCTTTGGAGGCTTTAGACAGATCCTTAAAAGATCTACGGAGCAATAGTAACCGATTTGGTGGTGCAATGATTTTATTAGCAGGAGATTTTCGTCAAACATTGCCAGTGATTCCACGATCAACGCCAGCTGATGAACTCAATGCATGTCTAAAGTCCTCCAATTTGTGGAAACATGTCAAAGTACTTCATTTAAGCAAAATATGCGTGTCGAGTTGCAAAATTACCAATCTGGAAACAAATTCTCTAAACAACTCATTGACATTGGTAATGGCAAATTTCCTATAGACATGTTGACTGGCTGCATTAACTTTCCTCAAAGTTTTTGTCAGTTAACTCGATCAAAAGATGAACTTATTCAGAAGGTGTTTCCAGATGTTTCTCAAAATTACAGAAACCATGATTGGTTGAGCAAACGAGCTATACTGGCTGCAAAAAACATAGATGTAAATGAATTAAATTTCAAAATTCAAGAACAAATTACAGGCGAATTGAGGATATATAAATCAGTTGATTCGGCTACTAATCAAGATGATGTAGTCAACTATCCACCGGAATGTTTAAACTCGCTGGATTTGCCAGGATTGCCACCTCACTATCTTCAATTAAAGGTTGGATCGGTGGTTATAATGTTGCGAAATATCAACCAACCGCGTCTTTGCAACGGTACACGGTTAGCGATAAAAAAATTACTAAACAATGTGATAGAAGCATCTATACTCAAAGGAAAGTATAAAGGAGAAGATGTTCTCATACCGCGCATTCCAATGATTCCGACTGATGTGCCATTTGAGTTTAAACGACTACAGTTTCCAGTGCGGCTTGCTTTTGCTATGACTATAAACAAGTCCCAGGGGCAATCATTAAGTGTTTGTGGTATTAATCTAGAAAACCCATGTTTCTCACATGGTCAATTGTATGTTGCCTGTTCCCGTGTTGGAAAACCATCAGATTTGTTTATCTATGCGCCAGGTAATCAAACAAAAAACATCGTATACCACAAAGCACTACAATGATAATAATAATAATTATGATTCACATGATTAACAATAAAGCGATTACTTACTTTTAAATCCTTATATATGTTTTATTTAATTATTTTTTATTCACAACGCCCTATCACCAGGGTGACGGTTCTGTTCAGGAGAATTTTTTAAAATACGTAGGCACAAAAACTGCCACATTACAAATCTTTTAGACAGGACGAAGTCTGTCGGGTCAGCTAGTAAAATATATATATCTTACAGTAATAAAATTCAATATAGGAATGATTGATTTTAAAATAATGCTTGACTTTCTTCGATGTCAACACAATCTTCGTCAACATCGTCTTCGAATAGGCGCAGCGTTAATTGGTGACTTCTTCCAATTTTCTCCTCCACCCTCAAATACCCCGGTTTTGTATTAAATAATTTAATCATGTTGTCCGTCAACACCGCAAACCTAGATGGCAGAAAAACTCCCTCGTTTTCCATACCATTCAGGCTTATATCCAGTAAAACTTTTATTGATGGCCCATATTTAGTTAGAATCCGCTCCATTTTAAGTATTTTTTTTTATTTTTTCTGCGGCAAGTCGTCCATTTTTATGCATGGTCGCACTACACAACCACTTAATAATTTTAATTCTGCTGTATTCATTTTGATTAATATTTAATGAAAACTGATATTACCGTAATGTATGAAAACTCGCTTTTTATATGATTACCACCACTCCAAAAATCCCCCCCCCCCAGAAATTATTATCTAATCTCATAGCACGTGTAAAATTAAGAACAAAGACGATTCAAACAAGTTTGAACAGGTTTATGACTTCCCAGTAAATGTTATCTATTCCAACTATTTCCCCAATTAAAAAAATCAAAGAATATTATACGACTGACATCCCACACAGTCGTAACAACAAAATATTATCTATTCCAGCTATTTTTAAATTTAATCATCACAAACAAGTTTGAACAGGTTGATGAATTCTCAGTATATGTTATCTATTCCAACTATTTCCTCCCAATTAAAAAAATCAAAGATCAAATACGACTGACCTCTTATCTATTCCAGCTAATCATCAACGTCCCGCCCCCCGTTCACTCTACGCCACTATTGGTCAACGTCATTCCCCAACAACACCTCCCGACGCCATCTTGATTTTACTATTGGTCAACGCCTATGACGTCATCTATCGAGGTTTCCAAATTCATCTAGCCCTTGAGGTGTACCATTCTTTTGTGCCAGGAGTGACTTGACTCTTCTACTTATATTGTATGGTCCTGAAATAGACCACTCCATGTAAGTTAAAAATAAAATATTTTTATCCCATGTAAAGTACATTTTTCTCAAAAGTGCGTTTTTCTCAAAATGGTGTTTTCAAAGTCGGTGACCAACATTAATCGAAAACGGCTAAACCGATTAGTCTCAAATTTTAACACGAGCTTCTTAAATATATTTTTTAGTAATTAATCGAAGATTTTTCTCTCCGATAAATATTTTTTTATAACAATTTAAGGCCGAAATTTCGGTGAAAAATCAATTTTTTTTTTTTAGAGACGCCGCCACTTTGTCAAAAAATTTTATTTTGCTTATTCCTTCGATTAATTACTAGATTTAAGTCTTAAAATACAATTAAAAGATACCATAATATGCGTGTGTACAAATTTTTAGATCAATAAATTTAAGTTTTCTCAGAAGAAATTCTGGAAAATTCACTTTTTTTCTGCCTTCTAACTGTATATAACTGCTTAATGTAATATATTATTCATTGTGTGATTCTAGCAAGTAAAAATCATAGCATTCATTTTTTTAAATCAAATTTTGATAAGCTTTTATTATTATTATTTTTTTTTTTTTGACTAATAGCTTCACCACAATATCGAATATTTTACATAATTATTTTTATTTTGAAAATATGGAAAAAATTCTGACTTTAATTATGGGTCAAATAATTTCAAAGCGGGTCCATCAAACAATCCTGAATCAAACTTGGAAGATATTGATGATGCATTGGGTGCAGATGATGAGCAGGTGGATGCTGATAAGCCGGTTATTAATCAAGATTTGCTATTTAAGGAATGTTTTATTTGCAAAAAGTCAAGGAAAAGACGTCATGGCCGCATAGTACCATTAGCAGTCAATAAATCGCGAATAGATTCGTTGAAAAGTGCAGCTACCGAAATTATTATGGGAGGCCATAAACAGCACCTCATTTTCAGACCGGCATTTAGAAAGTAAGATAATGGAAACTTTTGCAAAGAAGATAAAAATTATTTATGCTAATAGAAAAAAGTTTCTTGCTCCAATCTCAGCCAATATTGTTGATTATAATAATGTCAATGAAGGAAATAAAGTCATGTCAATGAAGGAAAAAATTCGTTCAGTTGCAATACAACTTCGAAACAAAATTTTAGATTCTACGACAACGAAATTGCCTGAAGATTGCACTGCTGAAGACTTAATTAAAGGTGAATGTGATTATGTGCCAGAACTTTTGACTTGTTTTTTAGAAACATTTATTTCAGGATTTACATTTATCACGAAAAAGACGTCAAGGAAAAGAAAGTAAAAACGATCTAACAATTTATTCTATTGGCTAAGATTTGATATATGCTATTTCCAGTCATAAAATTAAAACCTCCAAACATATTAAACTTGGTCTGGCCGTGAAAAGCTTATGTAACAGCAAGAAAATAATCAACATGCTATCTAAATATGGACATTGATGCTCATATACTGTTTTAGAAGAATTAGAGACTGAATTAACTTTTTCTACGGCAAACAGTACATGTCATGAAGATATTTTACGTCGCCTAGATTTAAATACAGCCGTTGCCTTTGACAATTTTGTTCGCTTTGTTGAAACGCTAAACGGCAAAGATACTCTTCATGACACAGTGGGATTAATCTTTCAAAATATTATTTAAAATGAAGATGCCTATTATACCTTTATATTTTTTTCTATCCAGTGGAATTTCTAGTCCAACTGTACGCAGTAATATTTCCGAATCTACGCCTTCGACAACAAGAAACTGAAAACGCCGAGCCTTCCAAGAAAAAACTTTTGAAATGCGCCCATTCACTAAAAAATTAAAAATAGCCACTTGGAATCAACTTGATATTTCCGCTCTCAACAAAGAACCTACAAATTTGACTACAACTAAACAATTAGATGCTACGTGGATGTTATCGCATAACTTCAGTATACCTGACACTCCTATGTGGGTTGGATACCACAGTAAAATGATAATTGATAATTCATCAGTTCAGAAAATTTCGTATCTAACTCCCATCAATGAATCTCCTACTAACCATTCTACTGTGTTAAAAACTTTAGAATTAAGCCAAGAGATTGCAAAAGAATGTAATGCTCCATACATTCAGATTATATATGATTTAGCTATAGCTCGTACAAGTTATTGCATTCAAATCCAAGAATCACCAAAATTTGATAACATTTTCATTTACTTGGGGGCCTTCCATGTCGAAATAGCTTTTTTTAAAGCAGTTGCTAAAGCTTCATAGAAGAATGCGAACTCACCAATATTATGGTTGAATCTGATCTGATTGCTGAAGGCACTTTCATTCTTTTTTGGAAAAGAAACATTTATCAGTTGAAGAGTCTGTGATTGAGCATCTCACCGTATTCTCGCAACTTCAAGATCACTCGCCTCAAATACAACATTTAGAAACACAAAATCTACTCCAATTATATGAGCACTATACAGCAGAGACTTTAGAAGATAAACACGGTAAACGCCAAAATTTTATGCCATGTATATTGATTTTATAATTCTTTACCATCTATTTATTCGAAGTATAAGAGTTGGAGCTTTAGATCTTTCCTATTACTTCCTCCGAAAAATTATCAGTTTATTCTTCTACTTTAATCAGCAAAATTACAGTCGGTGACTAGTGTTTTAACTTAAATCAACTACAACATATTAATGAGACACATCCAGGCCTCCAAGCAGAAATTTCAAAAGGATCGTTTGGTACTTGAAGAACCAATAAACCATTCTCGCGGATCCCGGTTGACTCAACATTGGAGCAATACATTAATGGTGAAGCAGCACGTCGGCTCACAGGAATCGTAAATCTAACGTCCTCTATTTCTGCCAGACAACGTTGGGCGCGAAATCACGGAGCTCGAACTCGAATAATTTCACATGTTTTGAATCGTGCAAGCATGAGTAACAGTAATCAAGACGTCGCAGCAGACCTACACCCAGATAGAATCTGCCTCTAGACGTAAATCATTCCGATAGTCTTATACTACCTTTATAATTTTTGACTTAAGCAAAGATATTCGCGGACATTTTGTTTTATACTTTATTAAAAATACGAGTCGTTGAGAAATGTAAGAAGAGAGAATTCGTTCTCTTTTA
The DNA here is from genome assembly GCA_020423425.1 of Chrysopa pallens. Classification (NCBI taxonomy): domain Eukaryota; kingdom Metazoa; phylum Arthropoda; class Insecta; order Neuroptera; family Chrysopidae; genus Chrysopa; species Chrysopa pallens. The sequence goes on from CM035595.1 coordinate 59,164,496, forward strand.
GATTGGCACTGGTACTGAACACATATTCAAAAGGAAGTGTATCCCGAGCACAGGTTAAAATTAATATAACATGGAACATAACCAGATGGGAACAAAATATCGGAATGGTTGACGGTGGGCACCAAATAGTTACCATAGCTAGTAAGATCGTATCAAAATGTTTCAATTTTTTTTAATTATATAAAAAGCGGTATGTAGGTAAAACCTTTTTTACAAATTAACATTATTTTTTCAATAACAATTTATTTAATCACATTGTATTATGTTTCTTTTCATAAGTGCGTTGTTAAAACAACCGAATTAAAATAATATTCATATTCACTATGATTTCGTGTTAAATTATTTATGTGATATAAATTAAAATTCGCTATTTATAGGTTAGGGTTTGTTTAATTGTGGTTTAGATAGTAAGGTATTAGATAGTAGAGTTCAACATCTCCAATCGGTTTCGAAACGGACGAAGAGACTAATGATTGCAGTAGCGATAATAATTTAAATGTGACACCAAATAAAATATAAGATAATTGTTTTGTTTTGGTAAAGTTTGAAAAGTCGGAAAAGTTCTTAGTCATTATTCGGGTACGGAGCTGAAAGTATCTTATCTTCGGAAGAAACCGGGATCATCATGGTCATTCTTTTGTCCTGATATAGAAGACATACACACTCTGTATATCAGCGATGTCGACATGATCCTACCTGATCCACAACCACGAGCGGGCTGTACAGCTAGAATGGCTAGACTTTTTACTTTTGCTGTTAATTTAAATAATTATAATGTGCAATAACTTCTCAAGTAACAACCAAATATGTATGATTATTGACTTTAAGTTTAGATTGTCAAAGACTGTGCAACCTACTCATAAAAATTGATTGCAAAGAAATCATTAAGACTGATTGTTAAGCTAAGAATTATCAATAAGTAAACTGTGGATTAACGATTTAATTTTTTGTTATATTTCTAAAGAAACATTTATCGACTATGAGTCAAGTCAAATATTTTAAGTTAGTTCTTTAATAAATAAATATTTTTGTAATAATTAATAAAAATTTAACGACTTCAATAGGCTTTTTAATTACCCTGAATTTACCCCATGGCGTATGAAAGTACCACACCTACTGTAAAAAATAATAAATATCTTATCGTAGAAAAATTACTATAACTCTTTAACCTTTTGACATAATAGTTTCGGATATTTTTGTAACAAACTACAATATATTTGTTACGCTTATGTATATAAACTAGATAAATTCAACAATCCATCATAAATTAAAAAAATAAAATATAAAAGCGTACGAATGGTGACCACTTTCCCCTAAGTTAATCATAAATTATCATTATTTTCCATATTTTTTTCTTATCTCTATGACATTTTTTTTCGACCAATTATTTATTTTTCTTCTTAAATTTACTCAAAAAATTAAATAATTTGGAAAAGAAAATTCAAACATGTCATATATTGAATGAAAAATTTTTTTTGATAAATTAATAAAAAACATTAAATTAAATTAAACTTTTTTCTTTTAGGTTTTTAAAGTATTAATCAGTTTTCATATTTTACAATAAATTGCAATTCTTCTTCTCGTATATATTTTATTTTCAAAATCAGCTATAATAACTAAAAATCCATTACTTCAGTTTAAAATTGAGTTTCTTTAAGCATAATTATTACACGGAAAAAACTAAAGTATATTAAATAAAGTTTGAAGTCTAAAAAGTAATAATATGATCCCGAATAAGTACAGTTTCAAGTAATAATCTCGCTGCTTTAACAGTTAATTCATAATAATTATTATTTTAACATTAATATTTAAAGCTCATATGCGGAAAAATAACGTCACAAACTTTAAAAATCGTGATTTAATTGTTAAAAAAAGTAAACTATAATTATTAATAACTAAAACTTAATAAACTTAATATAATAATTATCATTTAGAAAAGAAAAAAAATTTTATCTCGTAGTTATTGTCAGTGGTAATTATAACACTCATTATTATTAGATTATTAGAATGTGAGAGTTGGTCGGGTGGGGCACTGGGTAAGGGTCTATGCATACACTATACCAATGCTCATACTATGCTAAATATCACATCAGCTGTTTCTTAAACTTCGTTTACCTGCTTCTATTTAATTCTTAAGGAACATAAAAAAACATTATCAAACGATTACGGTAGATAATAAATTTGTCGCTGTTATTAATAACTTTTTAAATTTTATAATCATGTCTGAACGCGTAAAAAAATTTCGGGCATTAAGAATGTACATGAATAATAGACCACTTAATAAACCCTCATTTATTTTGAGAACTTTAAATAATAAAAGTGATAGTGGCAATGATAATAATTTAAACAGTGAAACAATTATTAATAATTTTGTGAGTGAAGAAACTAATTATGATGCATCTAATACTAATGAATTTGATAATGGCAATAGTTTAAATAGTGACTGTGTTGATAATAATAAACTGTCTAGATACGTGGTAGAAAGTGAGGTTATTGCTGGTAATGAAATACAAGCTGATGATAGTGATGGTGAATGTGTTGCCGAAGAGAAGGTGGTGAATTCAGATAAGATACGAGAAAAACTTCGCCAGTGGGCTTTAAATAATTTGGATAACCTTCAATTGAACGTTATTTCCGAATTACTAGTATTATTACAAGCAGAAGGTCATCCGACATTACCTAAAACGGCAAAGGTATTGCTCGAAACTCATCATCATCGGGTAGTTGAAAATATAAAATTATTTTCTCAAGTATATTTCTTGAAAATACAATTGAAGTGCTTATCCACATTAACGGTATGCACTTTTTTTAAAATTCCAATATACAAGTCTGGCCTATTACTGTTAAAATTTTTGATAGAACTTGTATCACTCACCCGTTCGTAGCTTGTATATATTGTGGTGATTCAAAACCTGCTAATGTTAAAGAATATTTATCTGATTTTGTGGCAGAATGTAAAAATTTAATTAATAACGGAATTTCAATTGTTTTTTTGTTTTAAAATAATCGCCATCGTTGCCGTCTCTCAAGCTAGATCATACATTAAATGCTGTAAAGCAGCAGGAACATTTTATGCGTGTGAAAGATGCACTATCAAAGGAAGTCTGTAGGGTAGAAAAGACAAAAAAAGAGTGTACCCTGAAATGGATTGTAAACTGCGCACTAAAAGAAGCTTCAAGAAACAAACCCAAAAGGGCCATCACAAAGACGAATTAAAGTCCCCTTTAAGAAAATTGTCTAATTTTGATCCTGTAAACTCAGTTGTCTTAGATTCTATGCATTTATTACATCTCGGTATTATGAAAACTCTCATGGAATCTTGGATACTCAGAAAAAGTGTCGCTCGACTGAAAATAAAGACAGTATTACTACTCAGAACAAAGTTTTTATCATTGACACCTTATGTGCCTTTTGAGTTTCAACGGAAAAAATTTGACACCAACGATTTAGCAATATGGAAAGCTACACAATTCCGTTATGTATTATTATATTGTGGATCAGTAGTATTAAAAAACATACTGCCAACGCAAATTTATAAACATTTTCTACTGTTATTTGTCGCTTGTCGAATTTTGAACTCAGCAGATCTTATGATAAAATTTAACGGTTACGCAAAACAATTGTAAAGAAAATTTTTTTTTTTATTGCCATTATTGTACGGTGAAAAATCACTGACACACAATATGCACAATTTAATACATTTATCCGATGATTTATTAAATTTAAATTTATCTTTGAGTGAGTTATCAGCGTTCTGGGGTGAAAATTATATTGGCAAAATGAAAAAGCTTATTAAATCACCTTACAAACCTTTGACTCAAATACTTAATCGACTGTCTGAGTTGGAACATACGGATGTAATTAAAATAAAAAAAATAATAAGTGTGGAAAAATGTGTAATAAATACCACACATGCTACAGTTTTCATGGGAAAATCATACTCCAGTGTTTCGACTGTAACTATAAATCAAAACTATATAAGTTCAAACTGTCCGGACAATATTATTTTATTAAAAAATAATACGGTGATTATCATCGATCAATTATTAACAACAAAGACAAGCGTACAAAAGTTACCGAAGTTGAGTGAAATTTACATCTCGGGACGTCAAATGTTGAATGCTGGTACTCTTTTTGATTATCCTACTGCTTCAACAGACATTTGTTATTTTAGGAGACTATTTTTCAGAATTCAGTGAGATACATTCAGTAGAGATGATAAAAAATAAATGTGTATTGTTCGATTGTGATAACAAAATTTTTGCTGTCCCTTTACTACACGAATAATTTAACAGTTTGAAAGTATCGGAAAATTTTAAGTGTGAATTTAAAAAATTCCGTTTTTATATTTATATATTTATTACTAAAAACGTTTGTTGAATTACTGTCAGTCGAAAATTCATGTGACGTGTAATAGTAAATAACAGTGTAATTACGATGTATGGGTAATATATACTATACTCTATAGAGTGTAGTTGCGATCGTGTGTGTACATCCATAAACAAAAGTCGAACCCACCGGCTAACTAAATGTACAAGATTTCTGAACATAGTCTTAATTATGTGAGGCATTAGGCATTATTGTGTATATATGCGTGAAGAGTCAGTTGCTCTGTGTGTCCGCATGTGCACTGCTAGTTGAGAGAATTTCAAGTCAAGTGTATGTGGATGGAAACATGTGAAACAATCGAACCATCACTTAATCAAACGTTCAAAGTAAGAATTTTATATTTAATAATTTTAATTTGGATTCATTTTATTTATTTAAATATAGCATCACAAAATTATTTCATTTTAAGAATAAATAATCAATTATTTTGCCTGTTCTAAATGTAATTTATAAATTTTCAGTTAATTTCTTTCGATTCAAGGACTTGTTTGCAAATAACCGTTTACACAATTGATTCTTTTCTTATATATTTAATTGATTACTTTTTTTTAATAAAAAAAAAATGTATTGATTTATTTTAATCCGTTAATATTACTTTCATTGCAGTAATTTACATTAATTTTTTTACAATTAGATGAGTGAAAATGATTCTGACATTGACGCACCAAGTGAATATGCAGTTGTGTGCTTTTTACCAAGACGCATTACTGATCAAGATGAAATTGACTTGGTCCCATATTCATGGCTTGAGCCCAAGGAAGAAAAACTCTATTACTACTACTCTATTACTACTAAAAGTGAATATGTGAAGTTGAAATAATCTCTACTACAGGTAAATTGCTGAAAATTAATCATTTTCTGTTGATTTTTTTTCTTATTACGATGTTACATAGAGTATATAATTACTTTTCAGATACGTTAGAAAGAGGAAAGCGACACTTACAACGTGCTGAAGTAAACAAGTGAACAGTGACCCTAAAAGTGAACAGTGACACTACTGCAGAAGCTACTTCCTCGGATGTTGTTCAACTTTCATCTGCAGACATAGGTCGAGAATTAAACAATAAAGCGGGTATGCATTCAGTTTTATCTGGGAATGAAACAAATGGTAGTGTTGCTAAAAGTCTTCGAGCAGAGAAATTATCAAAAAAAAAAGGTATACTCATAATTGAAGAGCTTAGTGGATGAACATGTTAAGTGACATTTTTGAGAAAATCGAGATTTACATGTGGATGAACATGTTATGCTCTCATTTAAACATAGCATGTTTACCCTCTTCGCTAACCTTTCCAATAAAGCTATTTTCAGTGGATGAATTTGTTATTTGCACAGGTCGATACGGTGTTGTTAATGGAAGAACGTGCTATGGGTACAAAACATCTTCTTCCAACTTAAAAATTACGACCTTAAGTATCATGACATGTTCTTCCACTAACGAACATGAGGTTTTAGTTGCATGGATAACCTTTAGGTAGCTTATAAACATCTTCTCCAACGTGTAGCGTGTGTCTTGATAGTTTCTCTCCCAAAAAATAATATTCGGAAAATAGTTTTAATAACTACAATGGAATCAAGAGGACAACGTATGGTTAGGGAAGCTCTTAAAAGATTGAAAAGTGATATTTGTGACAAAAGAAACTCAACCGGTAAGTGCAAACAAATTAAATTTGATTAATTGTATGCAGCAGGTTATACTTTGTGTTTACCGGGAACGTAAATTAAAATAACATTAATTTACAAATTAAGTTTTTATGAAAAGTGTTTTATTTGTAAACAAAACGACTACTTAAAATAGTGTAAGATTATCTTATTTAATTAGATTGAAACATTTATTAGAAAACAAGATTGGGTATTGGATGAAACAGTTCCTTTGCCAATACCGGATTCCCGCAAAATAACGTAGAAGTTACTTTTTCCACGTTTTCTTTTTGAGAATATAAGGGAGCTGCCAGACAACAACACTTGTCGGCTTTTCGGTTTGTTTGAGGGTAACAAGTTATTTATCTTTATCTGTCGCCATTTATATTTATTAGAATGAATAAATACAAATTTAAAGGTCTGGAACTTTTAGAAGAAACGAATAAAAATAAGATTAAAAGCATTATCAGAAAAAGGGTGGCATGTGTTCTACGAAATCAATAGTTCATATTACGTGTTAACCATAGTACATGTTAGTATTTTTCTAATAAAATAAAAATTAAAAAAATAAAATTCTAACAAATTTAAAAAATAAATTATTTTGCCTTACACAAAGAAAAAATAAAGAAAAGAAAAAGAAAAAAAAAAAAGTTGATTTGATTATTCTGAAAATTCGGAATAATACTAGTTTGGTTTAGCGGGACTGTACAAAAATTTGTATGTATATGTTCACTAAGAGCACTCATTACTAAACGTTTGCGTTAAGATTGTGTTTTAATTACATTCCAGATTCTTAGAATAAAGATCTACGATGCGACTTAATCGGAAACTCAGCCCTTCAAGACCCTTCTGAGGATAAGAAGAGCACCGATCAAGAAAATTCGATATTTATGAAAGTAAGTTAACCTTTCGTACATAATAACTACCTTAAAAGTTTCCTTTCTTTAAACTTTTGTTAGAAAATGAGCAACCTTAGTTGAACCAACATTTAAACTTTTTTATTCTTCTTCTTCTTCTTTTCAGCTTTTCTTGCAGACGTTGAGGAGAGCAGTGATGAGTATCTACCAAGCTCCGAGTCATCCTCATCCGAAGATACTGCTACTACAAGTAGTAAGCGACGTAACGTACTTAAGATTAAATCTTTCAGAGTTGGTCAAGATGTTGTGCCTAATGTATTGTCAACTCTTTAGAGAATATAAATGCAATAAATTCATTATTTTCTTTTTTTGAAACAGAATTCTAAAGTATAAACAAAATTGAAAGATTTTATATTTTCAAATTAATTTGTTAGAAAAAATTGAGTTTAGCTTCCATTCTATTTTTTATGCAAGCTGTACATTCAAATTTATGAAAAATGTTCTATTGTAAATTATGTAATTTTGAGAATTTAACGGTAAATTGTTATCTTAAACATTTGAAACAACACTCGAGTTTGACTAATAAATTTATTTGTGGATTTGATCACTGTAATAAAACATACACTGTTTTAACATCATTATTAAGTCATTTACGTCGTTGTCATGAATTCAAAGGAATTACTAGTAATAATGTATCTCTACCCATTATCAGTGATAGTATAGAATCATGTACTCAAAAATTTACAGATCAAAAATAAATGATAAGACATTTAAAAATTCACATTTATGACGGGACCACAATCAAGTGTGGTTATTTAAATTGTGAAAGAACTTATAATAAAGTTAATTCATTTTCATCCCATCTTTTAAAATACCATAAAAATATAACAGCTAAACAAGTATCACCTAATTCAAATAATTGTAGTAATGATGGGGATATCATTAATCCTATTATCGAATATGATGATAACTCGTTAGACAAGATAATGCCGGTGGAAGATAGTTACCAATGTCATGAAGAATACAATTCAGATGTTTTTCTAATGAATTTAGCACACTTTTTTTTGAAATTAGAATTTAAATTTTGTTTACCAGCATCAACTGTTCAATATATTGCATCTGAAATATGCACAATTAATAAAAAAAAATGAAGAAATAGTTAAAAATTAATTGTCAATGCATCTAAAACAATATAATATGTCAGAAGACTCGATAAAAGATATTATTGACAATTCTTTAGATAAACATGTATTCAATAATATTGAAGATACTTTAGGAACTAGTTTCGAACGTAGAAAGTTTTACGAAAAAAATTTTCCATACGTTAATCCGATACAATTTCCATTGTCTACTGAAAATGGGAAAAAACGTTTTTACCACTACGTTCCACTCAAAGAAACTTTAAAAGATTTATTTTATAATAAATCATTAACTCTTGAATTAAAATTTGATCTTCTAAATAACAATAGTAAAATATTGAGTGATTTTTCAAATTTAACTGTTTTTAAAAACAATAAATTCTATCAACTAAATCCAGGCGCGCTTCAACTTATTTTATATCAAGACGCTTTTGAAACGGTCAATCCAATAGGATCTGCTAAATCTAAGCACAAGATCTTGGCCGTTTATCTGAGCATTGGAAATTTTGCTGACAGAATAAGATCTCACGTAAACTCCATGTATCTTGTAGCATTGTTCAAAGAAAAAATATTTAATCATGAAAAAATTTTCGGTAAAATTGTTGCTGATTTATAAGAAATTGAAACTGTAGGCGTTGAATATGCTCCAAATCAATTTATCAAAGGATCGTTAGTGTTTATAACCGGCGATAATATTGGAAGTCATGGGTTGGGAGGATATGTTGAAAATTTCAGCAAAGCACAATACTTTTGTCGATATTGTTTGGTTACGAAAAAATCATTTGAAACAGATGATGGAGTTTTAAAAACTTATCCTATTAGAACAATAGAATCATACAAAAGAGCTATAGATTGGCTGGATCAGAAAAAAAGATGTGTCAGCAAAATAAAAAATAAAGTAAATAAAACACCACTGATAATCAAAGGGATGAAATTCAATTCTGTCTTTAACAAGTTAGGATTTTACCACATTTGTCTTCCAGGCTTACCTCCATGCCTAGGACACGATATCTTCGAAGGTGTCCTTGCGTATGACGTCAAAATATTTCTTGACGATTTACTAAATCATGATTGGTTTTCATACAAACTGTTGAATCGAAGAATAGAAACCTTTAAATATTCTGTTGAAGATGCACGTGACAAATTATGTTCTATTTCACCTAATTCTCAGAGAATCTCAGGTGCTGCTTGTCAATTATGGACATTTATTCGATTACTACCGTTGCTAATCTATGATAAAATTGATGACGTTGATAATGATTCATGGAAATGCATTTTATTGCTATCAGAAATTATAGAAATTGTATGTGCTCCTGCTATACATGAACATTGTATTGTTTATTTAGATATACTGATTCGCGATTACATTGATTTGCGTAAGTCATTTCCGCAGAGTCTTCGTCCTAAACATCACTATTTGGGCCATTATCCAGCTCTAATTTTTCAATTTGGACCGTTGATGAAATCGTGGACCCTACGTAGTGAAAGTAAGCATTGTTTCATGAAACGTAGCACACGATTTTCAAGGAATTACATAAATATTACCAAATCTCTCAGCATTAAACATGAGCTTTACCAATGCTTCGTACGTTCGGGTGGAGAAATTAATTCTGATATTGAGTTGAAAAGTAGTGTAAAATTCAACTTGAGATTATATAATGAAATAATTCAGCAAGCTTTGTCAAAGATTGAGTTTTCCAATGAAGTTGTTGAGTGTCATGAAATAACCAAGAATGGTATTGCATACCGCAATGGAGATGGATTATTTATTTCAAGAGAAGGCTATCGATATAAAATAGTTGTGGGCAAAATTACTATTATACTGTATGATTATATTGAAGTGTACTTCGTTGTGGAGGTTTTAGAAACTGAATTCATACCATACTTGGGCGTGTATAAATTGGGAAACGTGTTAGAGTACAAATGTTTAGCATTTAATCAACTCGTTAATTTTCAAAAATTACATATTTATCATACAAGTAGTTTTTCATGCGTAAAACCTAAATATGCACTAGTTGAGCACGGTTTGTAAATACAATAGTAATTTTTACTTAAAATAAATGTATACAATTTAATTATAAATCAAATTTAAAGAATTATTCTGACTGCTCGAAGAGAATGTATATCGACTATTGGAATTTTATATTGTTCTACTTCTGTTTTAATAATACATAAATAAAATTGTTTACTACGGTATTAGTGAATCAATTATATCAGGCTAAAAATTAAAGCATAATAAATACATAATTTAAAAAAATAGAATTAAAAAAATTTCTCTATATTAGATTTTATAAATATTATTGTAAAATGATAAAACTATGACAAAAATAATTAAAAATATAAAAGTAAATAACTGATTTTAAAACTGATTGACAACAGAAATCAACCGATGTCATGGCTGCATTATTCAAAGTTGCAAAATCTAAGTTAAAACTAACAGACGAAAACGTCCAGGTATTTTATTTTATCACAATTTTCAATGAGTGACATTTTTTATTTATTTATTTATTTATTTTTTTTTTTTTAAAAAGATAAAATATTTTTTAATTAAGTCAGTTGAAATGCTTAGCTTTGTTTTCCACTTTTAAAATGAAGAAATCTTCTCTAATCAATTTAAACTTGTTACTTATCATAAATAATAATTATAATAAATCATAAATATTTTATCGTTCAAAATTTTAATATCTACCCAAACAATTTCGAGGTAATTGAATCATAAAATAACTCGATCTATGAAAAAATATTTATTTTCTCAATTAAATTACATTTTTTCAATAAAACAAAAAAATTATCTTCATCTCAAACAAATTTCTACGTGTGTATGAAATTCATGATGTTTATTATTTGGACAGATATATACAGACGATTTTACGGAGATTGATGAAGATGAAATTTTGTTACAATTGGCTCACTCAAAAGAATCCAAAGGGGAACAACTTCTAACAATTGTTCCAGACTCCCTTCCAAGAGATCGCTGTTGGAACTGCAATGTACTTGAAAAAAATACTTTAAAATTATCAATTGGTAAGCATTATTGTCAATTGGCAAGAAGTTACCTATCATAACAAAATTTTATAATCATAAATAATCACTAATTTTATTTTAAAAAATTATTAATATCAATAAATTTGATTTCAGGCATCCACCAGAAAAGCTCGTCAAGTTCATCAAATTTTCATCAACCAACAGAAAAAAGTATTCCACCAATCTCATCGTCAACACCATGTCCAGCTGATGAATTATCTAAATGTTTTGCCAAGTTTTCAACTAACATCCAAACAGTATTACAAAATGGAACAACTTTAGATCGTAAAGACTACAGATCGATGGTCCGCACTCTAAGAGATTATCTTATTCACGATGTAAAAGACACATCTCGAGGTAGAGCAGGCAATATCAGCAAGCAAATTGTAACTTATAAGCAAACTTTTACACCGAAAATTGGCAGTAAGTTTATTTATTGATGCTGCAATAGAAGCTCTTAGACAGTCAATTTATCATGCTGCCAATTATCAAAAAGGGCAATCGGAAAAAGATCATAGACGGACTTCCGTGTTTAGATGAACCTGATGATGAATTTATAAGGAAATCAAAGGTCCAGGATGAATATGGATGTGTTGCTTACTTGCCAGATCCACCTTCAACCCGAAGTACTAAAAGTGTTACAAGAGAAACAATCTCTACTCTTCTCCAGACCAGCTAATCAATGAAGAAATTATAACTTTTATGAATGAATGTTATTATTTGCAGCGTAAAATAATTCATCAACAGAAAAAGTTATCAATAATTTTCGAACAATGGCCCTATTTTTACCATTTTAAATTAATTATTCAACATGCAGACCAGCTATTAGGTAAAAAAACTGATTCAAAATGGAAGGAGTCAATAAATAAGTTGGCTAAACCGATTAACTGCTGGTCTAAACATGAAGAAATAGTTCGAGAGGTTAAAGACAAGAAAAAAAAGCTCGATAATGACGACAAAAGATACGTGCGAGAGACATTAAAATTAGGAAAAGCTTATAGTGATAATTTAAAAAATGATGAGCCGTACCATACAGTTATTTTTGGGTTCATTGCAAAATTTATGAAAGAAGACGTAAAATTCTTGTATGTCTTGATTGCTGTAAGTTATAATTTTATAATTAATAACTAAAAAACATTATTGAATTAATGGAATGGAAATAAATATTTTTTATTTTACCTTTAGGAAGAAGTAACTGACGAGGAGTTGATTCAACACGTGCCGGTAGTTAATCCTGTGTTAATAATTAGAGGTATGTAAAATTTGTATATTTACATTCGATATATAAAATTACCGTTATTTCTTTTTGCTAAAAAAATGAGCTTGATAAATATTTGGCTAATTCATTAGTTACAATTTTTTTCTCGTCAATCGACTATTTATTTGTTTTAATTTTTATTCAAACCATATTTATAGAATATATCATTTCATTGTAGGCAAAGATTTACATGATAGCCAAAATCAGTACAACATCGTTATTGAGAAAGATATTAGAATACATGCTGATTCATTCAAACATGGACTGTTGACTACTTTTTTAACCTTTATGTGAGTGACAAATAAAACACCTATATCAGAGTGACGAGGTACCCGGGTACCTTCACACAGTTTATACGTAATGTAAACAATCAAGATCTGCTTTTACGTTACACATACTTTGAATATTATTATTTTAATTAAGCTAAACATTTGACGATCTGCGGCGATCAAAGCGGAGGAGGGGTGGAATGCGTTACATGGTTATCGGCGCGCAAGAAAGAAACACTAAATCCATTCAATGCATCGCGCTTGATACTGACACTTGACTGTATACGTTTGTTTCTATTGTAGGAGCTTATTTATATTTTGTGAGTTTATAACTATTTCATTATAAATATTGAAGCGAGTACTTCTAAACAAAGATCACGTGTTCGAAGATATAATTCATCAGAATTACTAACGATATTAGCAGAACCTTCTAGTGACGAAGGTGAGTTTGTTGCTTCTGATAATGAACATGATTATATTCCTTTGGTTGAAGAGGGTCGATTGGAAATTTCGGATGTTGAGCCAGAAGCTGAAGTCGAAAGTGAGATTGACTCTTACGATTCCGATGCGAGCTTTGAAGGGGAATCGTTTGAAAATATTCTTTTTGCAAAAGATGGAACACGGTGGCAGTCTGACCCACTTCCCAGAACACAAACTAGTAGTCGAAACATTATTCGTCAACGGGGCGGGGCTGCATCTTTCAGTAAACTTTACAATGAAATGGAAATATTCAAAAATATATTGTCCAATGAAATGTGTGACATAATCTTGAGGGAAACTAATCGAAAAGGGACTAAGATTACTGAAGCATACAATAATAAACTGATAGAAAATTACCCTGATATTAGCAAGCGACCGAAACAAAAAATATTCAAACCATTCACAGAACAAGAATTGGATGCATTTATTGGTATTCTAATCTTTAGTGGGGTACATAGATCTAATAAAGAGCATTTGACTGAACTGTGGAAATCCAGTCACTTACCATTATTTCGGGCTGCGATGTCCCATGATAGATTCAAAATGCTGTTACGCTTCATAAGGTTTGATAATGATGTAACGCGCCCTGAACGTTTGTTAGCTGATAAAGCAGCCGCTATACGAGATATTTGGACTATGTTTATTTCAAATTTGAATAAAATCTATAAGCCTCGTGAATGTATTACCGTTGACGAACAGCTATGTGGATATCGTGGGCAGACTCGCTTTACTCAATACATGCCATCGAAACCTGAAAAGTATGGCATAAAAATATTCTGGGCTTGTGATGCAAATAATTCCTACCCCCTAAATGGACAAATATATACAGGAAAGTCAAGTGATGGCAATCGTCAAACAAATGTTGGAGAATGCACTATATTAGATCTTGTGGCTAAATATAAAAATTCAGGACTAAATGTAACTACGGATAATTTTTTTACGTCTCTTCAACTGGCTCATTCCTTGAATTCGTGGAATATGACACTAGTTGGAACGGTAAGAGAAAACAAACGGTTTCTTCCTGCAAATATGCAAGCACACAAGGAGAGGGCGATTTATTCTTCTAACTTCGCCTTTAGCAAAGAAGCAACTGTGTGCTCCTACGTACCTAAAAAGAATAAAGCAGTAATAATGTTGTCATCAATGCACATGTCACCAGTTATTGAAAGTAATAAGGAAACTGCCAAGCCAGAAATAATTTTATATTATAATAAAACCAAAAGTGGAGTGGACAACATGGATAAGCTGTTAGCAGAATATACCGTAAAACGCAGAACGAATCGATGGCCTTTAGCACTTTTTTACAATATCATTGACATTGCAGCTTTGGCAGCATATATAATTTACATGGAACATAATCCACAATTTGTCTCTAGTGACAGACGTAGAAAGTTTTTGAAATCATTGAGTCTACAACTGTGTGGTAAAAATATAGAACAACGATCAAAAAATTGCATTGTGACATCAAAATTACATGTGAGATCTGCAATGCAGGTCGTTCTTGGCAAAAAAAGCCTTAGCTTTCGGTTTCTTCTGGATCTACAACTTCTATAAATCAGCCTAGACGAGATTCTACAGGACGTGTGTCAGTCATCGGAAGTTGCTACATATGCAGAAAACTCAAACACAAGCAAAGAAAAACCCGAAAAGCTTGCACTAACTGCAGAAAACCAGTTTGTGATGAACATGCAGTAACTCGTCCAACATGTAACATCTGCTTCGAGAGCTGCGCTAATTCTGTATAAACAAAGAATTTGTATTTTTTATATAAATAAAACATTTTAACAAATGTTTATTATTTCATTTTTTTTCGAAATTATAAATACTTTTTCATAGTCATACAAAATGCAAAGAGGTACCCGGGTACTTTGTCACTCTATTGTGAGTATAAAATATGTTTTGGTTTCCACAAAACATTGTAAATAGTTGACTGGGTCATTACATTAAAAAATATATAATTTTTAAATAGTTAAGAGCTCTCAGGAAACGACAGCTACCTACTGGGCGTAAAACATACTTTTTTTTTAATTTGAAAATGCTAAAGGTACCCGGGTACCTCGTCACTCACATAAGGGTTAACTTATTACGTCTTTGGTATCGTCTACCCTATGGAAATCGAGGGAACGCTGAAGGCAATTCAACGGTGAGTGCATAAAAATTTTATTGTAATATAACTTTCAACTCTTCTGCATAAATATTTTTTAATTTGACTTCTATTTAAAAACTTTAAGTTTAAGTTTCTCGAAAAAAAAAATGTCATAAAAATCTTTAAAGTTTTAATTAATATTGTCAAGTTTGTGAATTTAGCTTGGCATTATAGAGTTAGCATTAAGACGTTTTTTAAATAAAAAAATTTTATTTTATTCCTTTGTTACTTATTTCGTCTCAATTTTCAATGTTTTAAAAATTGTGTCATTTTTTTTTTTTTTTGTTGTTGTTTATATGAAATTAATTTACCACTTAATTTAAATTTCAGACTATTTTTCGAAATTTGCCCTCCGAAAGGACGAAACGGGGTGGAAACCGAAAGGCAACAAATGTTCATCCTAAAGTCATCAAGTTGAGCACGATGATTGAGCCGTATACTACAGAGTATACTTAAGAGTAACTACATCAACATATGACGACTACTCTACTATCTTTTATTATTTAATATTTTTTACTATTCTATTATATTATTATACCATTGTATTATTACGTTGCTTTTTTCTATAAAAATAATAATATTATTATTTATATTTTATGATACTACATTATATAAAATAATTAGTTAATATTAGTTGTAATGAAATGTGATCTCAATTATGGATAATTTTATAATAATTAATTTTTAATGAAAATGACGAGATCATTTTATGCAATAAACGATATCTTTAATGTGTGAAATTACTGACTTATGCTAATAAATAATTAAAATTCATGAATATTTATAATTTCATCAATCTGAGTTTAAGAGTACATGATTTTAAATTAACTGAATATTTTTTATATTGGTTGTTAAATAAACTTTAAACACGCGTATTGTAAAATTTCAAAACTAAGTTTCAGTAAATCTTTCGAGATATTGCTACAGTCTCGTCATGAGTCCTATAAGTGATCTTTCTCATATTAACGGGAGTTAATATGAGAAAGTATTTCTAGTTAAAATATTTATTTTAAAAAGTTATGAAAAATTTGATGTCGCTACAGGCATAGACATAAAACCTAGACCAAATGATCGTGACAATTTACAAAGATGGTTAAAAAGTGACATTGAAGCTCAAAGATTAATAGTAACTAGTGTAAATGAAAACATTTTGGGATTATTAATATCATGTGAATCGTCAAATGAAATGTTGAATAAGTTAAAAACTCTTTATGGTTATAGAAGCGAAGCGTCTGTATTTACATATCAGCAAGAATTCTTCAACTTTAAATATGATCATAATTTGTCGGTGGCTGAAAACTATACAAAACTTGAAAAGATAACGACAAAATTAAAATCTTTTGGAGAAGTAATATCAGAAAGTATGATCATTTCAAAAATATTAAACATGCTTCCTTCTGAGTTTATGCATTTTCATAGTGCATGGGATTCAATAGACAGAGAACAAAAAACGGTGAACAATTTAGTTGCTAGATTACTTTTGGAGGAGCAACGAATACCTAAAAAAAGGTATTAATGAAGAATCAAAAGTGGCTCTGACATCAAAAATAATCTGTTTTAAATGTAAAAAGGCAAATCATAAACAAAGTCAATGTTATTTTAATAAGAAACCAGACCGAGTTTGCTATTTTTGTAGAAAATCCGGACATTTTGCTAATCAATGTAGACTAAAACAAAAATCGGAATCAAAAACCAATAATAGTAATACAAGTGCTGATTGCAGGGAAAGCGTTAATGAGCGCTACTTCGAAAATTGAAGAAAAATCTAGATGGTATTTAGATTCAGGAGCATCTGAACATATGAGTCACATAAAAGATTGGTTTGTAACTTACAAAGAAATATCACCAAAACAAATTAAAATAGGGGATGGAACGTATGTTAAAGCAATAGGCATTGGAGACATTAATATTAAATCATTTAATGGTAAAAAATGGATTTCAACTGTAATAAAAAATGCTTTGTATGTACCAAATTTGACTTTTAACTTATTTTCTCTTGGAACTACGTTAGATAAAGGGTACAAATTTATAAGTAATAGTCAAGAATGTGAATTTTTAGATGGGAAAGATGTTATAGCAAAAGGTATCAGAGAAGGAAATTTATATCAGATGATATTCAACGTTGAAAATGCTGCATCTCTTGATACTGCAAATGTCGGTTTATCCAGAATAACATTCAAGTCGTGGCATGAAAAAATGGGAAAATCAAAATCTGGATCATGTTATAAATATTTTAAAAAGAATGGATATTGATTTTATGGATTGCAAAAACTTTATTTGTAAATCTATATTTTGATAGGCAACAACAGTTTAATACTCCCATTTGCGGACATCTATGTATACAATTTTTATTAAATAAATAAACCAGCAAGTCTTGTATTCACATCATTCAAAATCAAGATGTCATACATGCTTACTTTTACGGGGAATAGCTCTTTTTTAACAACAGACTATTCTCCACCAATTGAATTGGATAAAAATGAAAATTATGAAATGGGTTTAGTAGATTTACAAGCGTACAATTCCATACCTAATATACATAATCAAAATAACATGTTTTATTATGATGATAAAGTCATAGAAATACCTCCAGGATCTTATGAAGTTGAAGATATTGAACGTTATTTAAAAGAAGCTGTAGGCGATGAGGTGACACTACAAATAAATGCTAATACAAATACATTAAAATGTGAAATAAAGTGTACTGCGATAATAAACTGTGAACCATCAGATTCTGTTTGTCGCATGTTGGGATTCAATAAACGAAAACTAGATGCAAATAAAAGACATGAAAGTGACAATACAGTTAATATTTTACTCGTAGAAACAATTTATGTTCAATGTAATATTACAAATGGATCGTATCATAACAATGAAATCAGTCACACATTGTTTCATTTTTCACCAAATCTACCACCAGGCTATAAAATTGTGATACATCCTATGAATGTTATTTATTTACCAATCAACTGTCAAACTATAAG
This sequence comes from Chrysopa pallens, assembly GCA_020423425.1. Lineage (NCBI taxonomy): Eukaryota > Metazoa > Arthropoda > Insecta > Neuroptera > Chrysopidae > Chrysopa > Chrysopa pallens. Next base: position 59,182,680 of record CM035595.1, read on the forward strand.
CAACATTACGCTCACGTTAGTGGACCAAACTAGTAAATTAGTTAACTTTCGAGGTGAAAACATTACAATTGGATTACACCTAAAAAAGATATTATGGGTTTTGTATTTAATCATCCTACACGTTATGTGGGAGGCAGTGTTTCTACAAACCGTCCGATAAAACAACCTCAATCCAACAACAATAGAATAAAAAATCACAAACAGTTATCATACGAAAATAGAAAATTTCTTTAATCAATTGGCTTAAAACTAAAACGGCCAATTGTTGGGTAAAATTTAGTTGTTGGCTCAAAATAAAGAAATCAGTTATAGGAATAAAATTCAATTGTATTAAGAAGAAGAAGAAGAAGAATGGCAGAAATATTAGAAGTGACAAATGTACCTGAGTACGATAATGTTATTACAGGACTAGAGTATCACAACCACCAAGCTTATTATTCATCGAAATTTGAGTCAAGCGATGAAAGTAGAATTTGCATTCAATCACAAGACTTGTACACACTACCAAGTGAAAGTGTTTTAAATATCGAAGGTCAAGTGACTGATGATGCTACAAATGCAGCCAGCTTCATATCGAATGCTATATCATTTATGTTTCATGAAATTCGTTATGAAATTGGTGGTAAGGTTATTGATGTGATTAATAACGTAGGCATCGTTAGCACTATAAAAAACTACCTATCCCTAAACGAAAATCAAAGTAAAGCTTTAGAGAATGCTGGCTTTGGTGAAAATTTTAAAAAGGATGCTGCTGGTTACTTCAATGTTCGTATTCCATTGAAAAAAATTCTCGTAAACATGAAACAAGAAATCGTAATTGTTCGTGCAAATGATGATATTAATTGTTTTACCTCAACTGTTGCAACAAGCAAACCTAAAATTAAAATCAACAAATTAGAATGGTGTGTTCCATACGTTAAAGTGTCTGATAAAATGCGAGTGAAATTATACAACTTAGTCAATCAAAATGATGATTTGAGGTTATGGTTTCGATCAATGGAATGTCTACTTATACCAGAACTGCCATTAACTGATAGGCATGTGTGGAGTGTTAAAACTAGTGTAGAATGTCCTAACTATGTTGTTATCTGTTTCCAAACAAATCGTGACCGCAACATTTTAAAAGATTCCAGTCAGTTTGACCATTGTAACATAACAAATTTGAAGGTCTATTTAAATGGTGAAGGCTACCCATATGTGAATTTGAATCTAAATTACACACACAAGCAAACAGCGTTACTGTATGAGATGTATTGTAATTTTCAAAAATCGTACTATAGACGCTCTATAACAGAACCATTGCTAGATAAAGAAACGTTTATAAATAAATCAGCTCTATTTGTCATTGACTGTTCCAAGCACTCAGAGTCACTTAAATCTACAACAGTGGACTTGCGCGTTGAGTTTGAAGCTAGTGTTAATTTCCCAGCTAAAACGCGTGCGTATTGTATAGTGTTCCATGATCGATTATTTAAATACAATCCACTTACGAATATTGTGAATAGAGTAGTTTAAAATGGCATACATAGTGGACGTACAGGGTTTCAAAGTAAACAATGAATTCATCGTTAAAGAACTTAGTTTTGAGGACACAAATGGTAATCACTTTGAACATTATGTATTCAAACCGCCATTTCCATTTAACACATTAAGTGATTCGGATAAGAAACAAGCAATTTGGCTCTCAAATAATTACCATGGCTTATATTGGAATCAAGGAGCCACCGATTATTGTAAGTTAACAACCATTTTAACACACATTGCTAATCATAATGTTATATACTGCAAAGGTGAAGAAAAGAAAATTTGGATTAAAAAATTAATTCGAAATTCAACAAGGGCAGTCTGCATTGAAAATTTGGATGGTGGAAAACCGCTCCATAAGAATGACAGTGTATCAAAAGCTCTATGCATCTATCAACATAAACATTGTACCACAAATATTATTATGTATTTATTACATTATTTTTTTAATAGATCTTTATACGGAGGTGCTTGTTGATTATTATAACAATAAATATAATTGAAAAAATAAAATGATTGTCTTTATTCATATTTTGTTTTAATCTAAAATTGTAATTTTTAAAAAAATAAAATATTTTTTTTCTAATCTGTAGTACAAGTTGATTTATTATTATTCCTTATAAAGAGCATGGCTGATTGATGATGCTTGACAGGTTATTAAGCACTGTTTATCAACTGTATAGGTCATTAAATTTGTGAGCATTCATGTGATAACATGCTTCAGACAACGAAACAGCTAGCTAAGTTGAGTGATATTATACAGAAAAAGTATAACGCGCTCAAAGCTGGTGAACAAACAGCAGCCATTTCATTAGAAAAAACATTTAAGCCCATCACTGACCCGTTGAATAAGCTAGTAGAAAAACAAGAGAACAAAAATGATTATACTCAAATTAATATAAAACGCAAGATGGAAGATGATACCTTAGAAGACAATAAAGATGAACTATTAAATTATACGCCAATGAAGGCTCGAAAATTATTTGAAGATACTCCAGTAGTGACAAAACAAAAAAATCTAGCAGACACCTACGAGGATGAGGCATTACACACTCCTGATGTTGTATTTAGGGAGATTATAAAATCACCAGAGAATAATCATCATGCACTTCAACATTTTACAAAGACTTATGGAGATGTGGCCGGTAAATACATTTATTTTATATTATCGAATAAAGATGATAAGCTTATCGATAATATTTACGGATTACGTTATGATAATGCTGCTGATAGATTATATGTAGGTAATTCAGTTGTTAACATTAAGCATAACGATATACAAGTCAACGAAAAATGGTATGACGGGACATCAGGTTTATATGAGCTTTTAGTAAAACAGATACCAAAAAATTATTCAGAGCAAGACATGCATAACTATTTAGAAATTGTAACATCAACAAACGCTAATAGACGGAATTATGACTCTCGGGGTCAAATTCAAGGAACTAGAAGTTTTTAGTATGAAAATATCATTAAGAAACATCTATACCCATCGGCTCCTGCTTCTGGTGGCGGTCTAACATTATCACGAGTAACTAATAATCCCATAGATTATGTGTACTGGAATACAATCGACGAACTTTGTGACAGATTACGGCTGTTATACGCATCACGTGACACGGGAAATTTCAGCCATCAAAATGAAATAAATAGTTTGATAGAAGAGTTAAAAGAGGAAAATATAATATACTGAAAACCGGACCTCAGACCAGCATTAAACCGATCAAAACCAGTATTAAACAGACCTGTTTCTAAACAGACCAGTATTAAACAGGTCAAAACCAGTATTAAACAGACCTATTTAGATACAGACCAGTATTAAACCGAGCTGTTTCTAAACAGACCCGTTTAGATTATATATATTATTATATGTAATTATTAAAATTACATCATTAACCATTGAGAACTCAATATGAACGGCATAGATAAATTTGGACGTCCTTTTTTCAAAAATTATCAAGATTCATATACATCACATAATGAATCAATACTTCGATGTAATAGTGGATATAATTGCTTCGATGCAAAACAAAGGCGAATTGTGAATGTTGGGAAACCTATAAATGAGCAAGATGGTGTGAACTTGGAAAGTCTTACCAAAAAGTGTTTATCATTAGATAATAAAAGTAGTGACACTAAGCTGGTTCTGGCACAGTTTGACCTACATATAGAATATAGTGAACAGGTTTTAGCACACAATGACCTATATACAACGACCTTGCAAATGTATGTGGGTTGTGGTGTCCTGGTGTGTTTTAATGATAAAGGGGGAGATAAGAAACAAAGAATTCAATTTGACCTATATACAGCGACCTTGCATGTTAGATGACCGTAGTGGTGTGTTTTAAAGATATTGGGAAAGATAAGACACAAAGGGTGATGATTCAAGCACAGTTTGACCTACATATAGGGAAGATGTTGTAGCACACTTTGACCTATATACAACGACCTTGCAAATGTATGTGGGTTGTCGTGTCCTGGTGTGTTTTAATGAAGGGGAGATAAGAAAACAAGGGTGATGATTCTCTTTGACCTATTTACTATATAATTGCAGCATGTCAACGACCTTACATGTAAAATTAAGGAAATAAAAAATTGATACTTACCTATGTCAACACTTGTTGGATATTAATACAGTTTAATAACCTTTGAGTAATCTAAATCAAATAATGCAGGGGTGTACTTCATATGATAATACATATTATCTATATATTTATGCACAATGAGTATTTGAAATGGAAGATGGGAGGATAATGCAAATAAAAAACTTTACGAATATGATATACAATTCATTATTTATTGAGGGATTAGATTATAAAAATTGTTATTTTTTTAAGTATAATATACAATTTTAAAATTAAGATAAACATTTATTTTTCTAAGAAGTTAATCTAAGAAGTTTTTTTTAAAAAAAGTACATTTTAATACATTTTTTCTATTACATACAATGAATGTTAGATTGGTATAATTTTAAAAAAGAAGATTTGGATAATAAAAAAGTAATTCCATTGCAGCTGATTTTTTCAGTAAATTTCTCTCTCCATTTATTAAAGATTGGAAGTAAACATCCTTTAATTCTACTTGTGATTCTTCAGATGAACATCTTCTTTTAAGTTGTTGAAAATATTGTTTCATATTCAATGATTTAAACATTTCCAATTTGCATTTAATAAGTTCCTGCATTCGAATTAGGTGGCTCATTGTTGTTGACGAGAGCGAAATGTAAACATTATTTTCACAAAATTTAAAATTTTTTTTGTTAACATACCAAAACGATGATATAACCAACGATTGTAAATTGATGGGTGTCATTTCTATTAGTGTATCATCCGTAATAAAATTTTCAATTTCATCACTTTTTTCCATTAATTTCTCCCAATTTTCGATGCACAATGTAATTGATTTATTAAAATTTGAAGAATGAAGTTGAATAATTGTATTATGACTGATGGGGTGTATACCAATTTTCAAAAATTTTGATCCACATGGTGTTAGTGGTAATTCGAACGCACAAAGCAAACCCTTGCAGGATTGGTTTATAGTTTGCATATAATTTTCAACTTGAACTTGAGTCATTTTTATACTTTTTATTGAAATAAAAGTGATTTATGTAACAAAATAACTCACAAAATTTTTTTACTTGTATATAGTAAAAAATAAGAATGATTTTAAGTTGAAATATCTTGTGTGTTTTATATAAAATAATGATACCCCCTCTACCATGTTAGGGAAAACACGGTGGATTACCACCATTATACAAATTTTAATAACTAGTAAAATAAATTCAGGGGGTTGAATGATGATGATGAGTCATAGGAGGGTGTTAATGTGTATGTAAAACAATAAATAAATATATATTTTGAAAGACTGTTATTGCCACCATGTAGCGGCAACAAGGTGTATTTGGGAACAGCTGGTGGATTTTTTATCGTAATTACTTTATAGATAAGAGAAAATTCGAAGGTTCAATAGATGAAGTACATTCAAGGTGATTGAAATGATAATGAGTAATATGGGGGTGTTTATTGTATGTTTAAATGATATAAACGAATTTATTTTGAAACACTATTATTGTCACCACGACGTGTTAACAAGGAGTATTTAATCACCCTAAAATCCAACTCTGCCTATATTTTTATAACGGTATATTATCATGCATATTATTTTTGGTATTCCATAAATCAAATGTTTCTTATATGTTTTGATAAAAACTTAATGTTACATTTATTGATTGTGAATTTTGATAAAAATCAAGAAAATACCAATAAATTAAGAGTTTTTTTTGAATAGCCAGGTGAAAATGTGTCATTTTTAATGAATTAAAACAATATTTTTAGTTTCATACGGGGGGGTGAGGAGTATGAGTCATTAATGCATGCTTAAGGGGTGAGACTTAATATTTAGGTGGAAACACACAATTTTTAACAATTATTTGAAAGTGTTGACCGTTTTGTATAAATAGTGGAAATTATAGTTAAAAGATAGTTTTGTATTTCTTGAGTAAGAGAGTTGATTGGTGAATATAATGTATTGTGATTGTAACATTATATTTATTATAATAAATATAAGATTCTTCTAGACATGCAATGGTTTAATGAAGATGTCGAACGTGAATTAATAGAGACGTGTAAATATTTGGAAAATAAAAATTTGCTTATAAAACAAAACAACCTTTCAAAATTTTGAAAAAAGATAAAAGTTTGTACCAAACAATCTGTATTTGAAAGTATAGATTTAACGTGAGAGGAAAAAAGAAGAAGAAAAAGAAGAAAAAAGAAGAAGAAGAAGAAGAAGAAGGAGTTTCAAACAAGTGTTTATCAAATTTGGATAGAAATAAAAAATTAAAAACATGGCGAAAAAAATATTAAAACAAAAGTTTTTAGAAAATGGTGAGTTGTTTTTGTTGAGTTTATCTTTTTTACATACCAATTATTATTTTTACATTTCAGAGTGGGTTCATCAACAAACTGGGTTCAAAAACAACATCTTTACGGGGCAATCATACAATTTTTCAAATACAATAAGTGTGAAAGAGTTGTTTTTGGATAAGAAAGACTTAGTATATAATAAAATTAGTGATTATTTAAAATTGCATTTTAGACTAAAAATAAGCATTCTTATTTGCTGTGAGATGTGTATAAAGAAAGGTGAAAATGAGGTTATAGACAAGTTTTTTTTTCAAACCAAGCTGGAAACATATGATGCTACAACAAACTTTTCTAAATGGTATAGCGATAGTAGAAAAGACATAGATCTCAAAATTGAAGAATTTCAAAAACGCGGTAGCGGAGGGGTTGTACAGAAACTGATTTATATTCAATTGTTTATGGGTAAAAACGACGTGTTAAATTCTGGTGGAGGGTCATATATCGCGCTACCGACCTTTATAAAAGGAAAAAAAGCGTGTGTGAATATTTTAAATCAGGATAATTATTGTTTTTTGTATTGTATTTTAGCGTCTATTTATAGAAAACGTAACCCTCAAAGGGTTCAAAACTATACAGAGTACATTCACACCTTAAATATAAAGGGTATTAAGTTTCCAATTGAAATTCGTGATATCCACAAATTTGAGAAACTGAATCCTGAAATATCTATTAATGTATATGGACTAAAATCGGATAACAGAACGGTTATTGGACCATTATATCATACAAAAAGTGTTAAAATTAATCATGTTAATTTGCTACTCATTAGTAAAGGTGAAAAAACACACTATGTTTTAATACGTGATTTAGGACGTCTATGCAGTTCTCAAATATCAACTTCTCTTAAAAAGCAATTTATCTGTAGCAGATGTATACAACCCTTTTCATCTCAACAAAAACTTGATAATCACTTAGAAATGTGTAATGATTTTGATGCTGTTAAAATAGTTTTCCCTGAAAAAAATTTCATAGAGTTTGAACATTTTAATTATAAATTTAAAACAGTTCTAACGATTTACGCAGATTTTGAAAGTCTTCTACAACCTGTTTCAAAGTGTTCAAATAATGGAGAATTTTCATATACGGATTACTTTCAACATCATACTCCATATTCGGTAGCCATGTTTGGTGTTTTTGCTTACCATAAAGAACTAAATTTTTTTTGGTTATATCGAGGTGTAGATGCCGCAAAAAAATTTGTTGATAAACTTAGAGAAATAGCCAATCAATATTCATTGTATATTAAACAAGATTTCAAAATTCATATGACAGAAGCAGATGAAATATCATTTCAAACTGCAACTGAATGTTATATTTGTGAAAAACCTTTTCAAAATGGTGAGCAAAAAGCGCGAGATCATATTCATTTGTTAAAAGAAAACAACTATGCTGGGTGTGCACATGTGACCTGCAATTTGAAAAATCAGTTACCTAAATATATCCCGATAGTTTTTCACAATGGTGCTAATTACGACTTTCACTTTTTGATTAGAGAATTGAACTTCAATAAACATCCAATAGAAATTTTAGCGATAACCAATGAAAAATACATTTCAATATCAAAAAAAGTAGGTGATGTAAAATTAAGGTTTTTAGATTCTTACAAATTTTTGAATTCATCTTTAGATAAATTAGTTAAAAATTTATCATCTGAAGATTTTATATTTTTGAAGGAGGAATTTGGATCTCATCCGTACTATCACCTTTTAAAACAGAAGGGTATTTTCCCATATGATTATGTAAATAGGTGGGAGGTATTTGAAGAAAAACAATTACCCCCCATTTCATCCTTTTATAACAAACTTAACGATTGTGAATTATCGGAGGAAGAATACAACCACGCTTGTAATGTGTGGGATAAATTTAATATAAAAAATATGGGTGAATATAGTGATTTGTATTTAAAGTGTGATGTACTCCTGATGGTTTGTGCCATCGAAAAATTTCGTAATGTATCATTAAAAATCTATAAATTAGACTGTATGCATTATTATACTATACCTGGATTGGCTTATGATTGTATGTTAAAAGTAACAAAGGTAAAAATGGAAATAATTAAAGATATTGACAAAATTAATATGTTAGAAAGTGGTATCAGAGGTGGTTTGACTATGGTATCTAAAAGGTATGCTAAGGCGAATAATCCATTCATGGAAAAATTTGACACATCTATACCAGAAGCATATATTACATATTTTGATATAAATTCACAGTATGCAGAAGCAATGACATACCCACTACCTCTCTCAAATTTTACATTTTTAACAGAAAATGAAATAAATAATTTAAAAATAGAGGATATTGATGAAAATGGAGAAATGGGTTATATTTTAGAGACCACTATAAGTATACCACAACACTTACACGACGTTCAGAATTGTCTTCCATTTTTACCAGAAAGGAAAAAAATTGGGGGTGTTGATAAGTTGGTTACAACATTTTTTAAAAAGGAAAATTATGTATTACATATAAGAAATTTAAAACAATGTATAAAGTTTGGTTTGGAATTAGAAAAAGTTCATAGAGTTTTACGATTTAATCAATCATGTTGGCTAAAGACATATGTAGAGTTAAATGCAAGGTTAAGAAAATTAGCTTCCAACGAGTTTGAAAAAAATTTTTTCAAATTAATGGTCAATTCTGTTTTTGGGAAATTTTTGGAAAATGTACGTAATCACAGACACATAAGAATTGTTTGTAGGTGGGAGGGGAGATATGGATTGAGAAAAATGTTAGCAAACCCAAGATGTAAAAACGTGACATTAATTGAAGAGAATATTGCTATAATAGAAATGGGTAAAGAGGAAATCGTTTATTCAAAACCTATAATTGTGGGGGTTTGTATTCTCGAAATCGCGAAAACCATGATATATGCCTTTTATTACTGGTTTAAACAATTTTTCACATACATTGAACTCTGTTACACAGATACAGATTCCGTGATAATATATGTCGAGTTGAAACCAGGGGGATTAAATATTTATGAAGTGATAAAACAAAACACTGAGAAATTTGACACATCAAATTATGATGAAAATAATGTATATAAAATTCCGTTAGTAAACGCAAAAAAAATTGGGGTTATGAAGGATGAGAGTGGTGGGCGTATAATTTCGGAATACATAGGTTTGCGTCCAAAAATGTACGCGTATAGATTGGATAAGGAGGTTGATTGTACTAAACGTGCAAAGGGGATATCTCGAGCATGCGTTAAAAAGATTACTTTTGACGATTATTATAATACACTATTTCATAATCAACAAAGTTTTGTAAAAATGTTTACTATTAGAAGTAAAAATCACAATTTGTATACTATTGAACAGAATAAGAAATCATTATCGTGTAATGATGATAAAAGATTTATTTTAGCAGATAATATACACACATTAGCTTTAGGACATTATAAAATTGGAAATGAAATAAAATAGATGTTTAAATATAAAAAAAATGTATTTTTATTTATTGAATTAAACAATTTGTTTTTACAATAAATCCTTGCTATTAATCCAAAACTTCCCTGGAAAACCAAGCCATTTTACATAAATTTTCTTTCCACGCCTCTTGAAAATTTTCTCAATCAAATAAGAATTTGGATAATTTGATTTTAACAGTTCATGCGTATAAAATGCACCTTTAATTGGATTTTCATTTAAATCATGTAACATATAAGAAATTGGATGAGTCTTCCGAACACGAACCACTTTAAACACCTCTACTGACCAATTTGGAAGATATGATTTATCGAAAACAGATTTGTGTTTACTAATCCGCACATAATCATTTATTTTAAATTTCGGTTTTTTTTCCTCGATATAGTTGTAATTATATACGGTAGATAATAGTTCTTGTTCATTCGTTTTATTAACATGAGACGGTGGGATTTTGATGGTTCTGTGTTTTGTATCGTTGTATTGTTTACAAATTTTTTGTAGTGAATCACACCAGTTATAAGAACCTTGTAAATTAAAATTTTTATAAAGCAAACCTTTAAAAGTTCGAATAAATCGTTCGCATATGGCTGCTTTCTTTGTGGAAAATGTAGAATAATGATTTATTTTTTTTCTTTTCATCAATTGTTGAAAGTATGTGTTGTAAAATTCCTTTCCCATATCACTCTGAATGTTTTTGATTGGTGGACACCGTTGTAGAATTTTATTCATTGCTTTAGTAACTTCTACTCCTCGTTTGTTAAAGATTGGTTCAACATATGCAAATTTTGAAAAAATGTCTATAGCAGCTAAAATCCATTTAAATTTTTTATTATACCTGACATGCATCGACATATCAATTAAATCTATTTGAAGAGTATCTCCTATCCCAAGAATTATGGTTTTTAGCCTGGGAAAATTGCGTCTTGAAGGAGCATGAATTTCTTTAACAATATTGTGTTTTTCCATGATTGATGTACACTAATCCCTCTCACAAATAGTGCATTTTTATTTATATATATTTGATAAAAACGTGTCAAAATAGATGGTATACAATTTTAGGAAGTAGTGAAGCAGGCGGTACAAAAATTTTTACTGCGCCCCTCCCCCCCGGCAGTCAAATTTTTTCCGAGCGCGGTATATAAGTTTTTCCGCGGCGGGGGCGCGAGCCGGACAAAATATTTTCCGCGGGCGGACACACTTTTTTCCGGAGCGCGCGGCGGGGCGGCGGGCGGCGGGCGGCGGCGGGCGGTGTCGCATGTTTGTGTTTTTTTATTCTCATAAATACGTAGAATTACTTCATTTTTACCTAAGTGTAATGCTATTAGTACTACTACTACTACTACTCACGATCTGAAAGAAGAAAAGAACAGCATGGGGAGTGAGGGATGTTCATTTTAAAAAAATAAAACCATACAAACAATTTTTAAAAATTACTTTTTTTATTTTTATATCATTTAAACAGAGGATAGATAATATATTAAAATCGGTATAGATAATATATTAAAATTGTTACACACCACTATTTCCTAAATCATCGAAATTTTTTCTTTTTAAATCATTGATGATGGTACACGAAAACAGTTTTCGGGTATTGAATCTTTCGATACAATTAAGTCTGGTGTATCATCCATCTCAGACATACAGGAATGTCTTAACACCACTGTTAACTGAAAATTCAATAAATATTCGCTTATTTTTCTACGAATGAACTCTTGTTCGTACACATCAAACGATGGAAGTCTACCAATTTCACAATACCGAACACCCTGCTCTAAATTCTGCTCATAATCAAACACGTTCTCACAAAATATTAATGTTCTAACACTCTCTTCTTCTTCAAACAGCGATCGGCATAACTCCGCCGTGTCTTTAGCAAATTCCTCCAAATTATTAATTTCATTTACGAAAGTTATTGCTTTCATTTTTTGTTGTTGCTTCTTTGTGAATATTTTAAAAACTAAAGTCCTTCTGTTTGATTCTACTCAACTATTCATTTGTTGTATTTTTTTCTAATAATTACTCTTTTTTTGTTTATTTTCAAAAACAACACATCAAAAAAAGTTTGTCCCGATTAAAAGAGATACGCTTGACCTCCAGGCATACAAATTATGTGATGTAATCCAATTTTGTTTTTTATTAAAGGGGTGGTTGATCGCCTAGTGGATTTTTCTCTATCACTCCTTCTTCTTCAAGTTCTTCCAAAATTGCAATTATTTCATTATTCACTGATTCGTTCCCTAGGGATTTTGATGCGTATAACAATCTCAATCTGTCAATTATTTCATCTAATTTGTTCCAATATACAATGTTTGGTTTATTTAACGATTTAAAATAGTCTCCTCCATCTTTCTCCATCATCAATTTTGTTATGAAATATCTATATTTATAAGATCTTGTATTTTTATATCGAGAGCTTAAAGCATTTGTGTCTTTCAATATTTGTTTATACATTTCAACATCTTCACCGCTATATGTATGTGGAGGTTTTTTATTAACCAATAAATTTACAAGCCCCATACTGAGTGTATATGCTTGGTGACCCACAATAATATTTGCATCATTGAAAATCACCCTCTTGTCACCTATATACCACGCATGTTTTTTCTTATCATATCTCAACCCGTAGCTATTAACATCACCTTTCAATAATTTATAAAGGGACTTCAAAATGTCATCGGATAGATATTGAGTATTGCCAGGTGTTATTAATGAAGCTAGGTTTCCATCAAAATTTACTGCATCTAACGACTCATCCTCCATATTATTTTCTTCTAATGTTGAATTTTCACCATCTTCTTGTTTTTCATCCTTTATTAACTGGTTTTCTGGTTTAACATCTTCAATTTTATTTTTTTTTTCATTTGAGTGTAAAGGTAATGTAAGGGATGTGATCAATGGTTTATACAGCTGTTGAAGAGATGTTTCACAATCTATACGATTACGTTTTAAGTTCAAATATTTCTTTTGAATATTTTTAGTTGCTTGTAGAATTTCTTTTTTTATTTCTTGTGTCTCCATTTTTTTCTTTTTTACTATTGTTGTTGGTTGTGTATGTATTACTGCTACCTCACAATTGAATAAATTCATCTAAGTTTCGCCTATATCTACCATTTTTCAATGGTGATTCTAAATCAATTGTTAGGAAACCGTAATCACTCTTCCAACATTTCTTGCATATTTTTAGAAATTTACTGAATATCATATCTGTATTTACAAGATTTTGATAAATGTGTTTCAAGTTTTGTAAATCCTGCTTGAACACTATTAAAAAATTACAATTTTCACGAAGAAAGTGTTTTGGTAGGGCTGCCCAACTTTGTGTTAAATAAAAGCAATCAACTCCCTTATGCCGACCCATTGCGTAAAATATTTTGATGTTATTCTGTTTATCAAACGCTACGTCATCAAAAAGAAACACACTGTTGGGCTTCACTTCATCCGGTGAAATCACTTCGTCATTATCAGAAAATGTATGCAAATTAACACCCTCCACGTTTTTTATGATTTCTTTCAATATTTCATACTTGGGTTGATTCAAACTTTTTGAAAATATATAAATGTTTTCAAAAGATACTCCGTTTTCACTTTGCAATATAGATAAAAGCAAATTTGTTTTTCCACAACCACTAGGCCCCGCAATAATACACCTAATTGCATTTGGAAATAATTTTCCATGTCTATTCTCACTTTGCGGTTTATAATTATAATCAAAATTTTTAATTGGTAATAAAGTTGTCTGCTTGAGAAATTTCATCTTAGTGTTTGAAGAGCATTCGAGGAAATAAGTATTTATACATTTTGTTTTCTTGTTATGGAAAATCTCTTGCTTTTGTTAAGAAATAAACCCTATATTATTAATCTAATTACACATAAGGAATTATTGTTTATATTCAACAATAGCATTTCTATTGTTGGTACAATTTATGATATTATTCCACTTCATATCAAGTGTGAAATTGAAAACAGTTATTGTGTTAGCCACCACAACACTTTGAATCAAACCGATCATTTTGATGGTCCTTTACCTTTAAGAAAACGGTGTCGTGTTTGCATCAAAGCTTTAAATTTAGATGAAGCAAAATAATAAAATATATGGCAGAGGAATCATTAACAAATTAATCGATAAATTACCTTTTGAATTACATCTACCAAAATATAAATTTTGTGGTAAATATTTCTTTTATTATTTTTTTATAATAGTTGTATTAATTCTTATTATTATTATTATTATTATTATTATTATTATTATTATTACTAGGCCCTGGTACAAAATTAGATGAAAGATTGAAAAGAGGAGACGTTCCACTAAACCAACTTGACAACGCTTGTAAAGCACATGATATTTTGTATAGCCAAACATCGGATTCAAAAAAAAGGGCTTTTGGTGATCGTGTTTTAAGTGAAAAAGCGTGGGAACGATTTAAATCTTCAGATAGTTCTTTAGGAGAAAAAACTAGTGCCTGGTTAGTTTCAAACATAATGAAGCTAAAATCAAAAATGGGAGGGGGAAATCGTAGAATGAAGAAGAAAATACCTCTTCGTAAAATTGTTGACAGTGCTAGATCTTCATTAAAAAATAAAAAAATTTCAAACATGATTGAAGGTATTAATATATCATTAAACGCAGCAAAAAAAACTGTTAAAAAACATGGGAAAAAAAATGTACGTCTACCTAGGATTTTACCCATTCCAAAAAGTGGGGGTGTACTTCCACTCATACCTATTTTTGCCGGTCTGAGTGCATTGGGGGGTTTAACGGGTGGAGCGGCTGCTATAGCCAAAACAATTAATGATGCACAGAAAGCCAAAGAGTTTATTAAAGAAAATAAAAGACATAACAAAGCTATTGAAATTGGACTTAAGGGTGGGAATGGTATATATTTAAAAAGGTATAGGCAGGGGCTAGGACTTTATATGAATCATAACAAAAATTTTTTTTAAGCCGCTTACCCAATAGACCGCTAACAAATTATGATCTTTATTACTATGGAAGTAAAATTAAACATTTTCGGGGGGTTTTCATGCGAGATACTTTACCTGCTCGTGTTAGAAGAAACGAATGTGGCATAGTTAATTTAGATGAAAATAAATCGAAGGGGTCTCATTGGGTTTGTTATTATAAGGCTAATTCAATTGTTTTGTATTTTGATTCGTTTGGAAATTTACCCCCTCCAAAAGAAATCATTAAATATCTTGGTTCAAATATCTTATATAATCACGAGAGATTTCAAAAATATAGTGAATTTTATTGCGGTCATTACTGCTTGATGTTTCTTTATTATTGTGATAATGCCTACTTTAACGTTAACGGGAAGGTCATCTCAACTTAAAGCAGAGTATTTTCCTACTATCGACTGTAGTGATGGTAAATATGAATGTGCTCTTGTTGCATTGTATTCATATAATTCAGTTTTAAATGTAACTAATTTAAATAATCAATTTTTATTCGGGGGGAAAACCATTACAATTCCTCCTGGTAGATATGAGTTTTATGAAATCATAGATGAAATTAAAAAAAAAATTAATCAAGAGTTTACATGGGAAACTATTCTTAACCCTTCAATTGGTGATAGAAAATTACCTACAATTAATATTAGAGTGAATCATAACACCTTTAAAACAGAAATTGAAGCTTCAGAAGTTGTGGGTTTTCACTTAAAAAACAGTCTTGGAAAACTACTTGGCTTTACTAAAACTATCGAACTAACTATTCCTAATAAAACTTATATATCTGACGACATTCTACAAATACACTCATCTAATGCTTTTTTTGTAAACTGTAGTATAACAAAGGGGCTATATTTGAATAATCGTAAAACACATCATATTTATTGTTTCTATCCACGAGAAGATTCAGGGTACAAAATTATTGAAACCCCAAAAAATATCATTTACTATCCGGTAATAAAGGAATACATTAGTGACATAACGTGTTCAATTGTTGATCAGAAGGGGGAGTTTATTGATTTTAACAACGAGGAGATAACCATAGTTCTACATATTAGAAAATGTTAATTGTTAATAATTCTAATAATGCATATAAAGTTTATCCTAAAAAGAATAACATCAGTGTAAATCGAAATTTAAAGAAGCGAGGTGAATATTCCATTTCAAAAATAAATAGAAAGTTTTTAGAATCGATTAATTACATCGTTAAAATATAATCAAACAATGGATATTTTAAATGTTACTGAAAAGCCCGGTTTCGACGATACAATTGTAGCAAATGAAGTTCACACATACAACCCTTATGTTCATTCGTTTGATTACGGAGATGAGATAAGGATACCCATTAATCAAACAGATTTATACGTAAATCCATCCGAGTCTTATATATTCATCTCTGGTCAACTTGTTAAAACAAAAGATAACACAAAAGCCGTTTCAACTGATGGAGAAATGCGGGCAAATTTTGGAATGTTTTTGTTCGAAGAGATGAAATATCTAATCAACGGTCATGAAGTTGATCGTTGTAAACAACCAGGTATTACTTCAACAATTAAAAATTATCTTTCCTACTCAAAAAATGAAAGTGAGGCTTTACAAATTGCTGGTTGGTGGTCTCCTCTAAGTGATGCTGCAGTTATGGATTTGGTTGATTACGAATATCGATTTGAAATTGCAATTCCTTTAAGAATAGTTTTTGGACTAATGGAGGACTTTAAAAAGGTTATCATTAACGTTAGGCATGAATTGGTTCTGACAAGAGCACGTAGCGATGCAAACTGCTTTTTAAAAAAAGCAGGTGGAGAGGATTGTAAAATTAATATTTACAAGATTCAATGGAAAATACCACATGTCACCCCAGGGGACAAACAAAAATTACAATTATTAAGATATTTGGAAACAAGTACATGGTTACCAATTGGTTACAGAAGTTGGGATCTCTATGAATTTCCTTCACTTCCTGAAAGTACTAATCAAACGTGGAATGTCAGAAGCAGTACTCAGATGGAAAAACCACGATTTGTAATTTTATGTTTTCAAACTGACAGAAAAGGAAATGATAAAAAGAAAACTGTTTTTGATCATTGTAATATTAAATCTGCAAAATTATATCTAAACAGTGAGCAATATCCAAACGATCAACTAAATTTTGATTTTGCAAAGGGACATTATGCACAATTGTATAATATGTTCACCGATTTTCAAACCGCCTATTATAATAGAAGATCAGATCCTCTTTTCACCTATAGAGACATGACCACTGTTTGCCCCATGGTAGTATTTAACACTATGAGACAAAATGACACAATCAAATCGGGGAGTGTTGATATAAGAATTGAATGGCAGTTTGATAGAAATGCACCTAAAAAAACATCTGCATTTGCATTAATCATTCATGATAAGTTGCTTGAATACAACCCATTTAGTAATCTAGTAAGACAAATCCAATAAACATCACGACAATATGGTTGCTGTTGTTGATATTCAAGGATTTAAAACAACTAAAAATCAATTTGTGCTCAAAGAAATGGCCATTTTTAAGAATGGTGAATATTTACAACACTACTTGTTTCTCCCACCCTTTGGTTGGAATAATCTGGAAGCAAAATATAAAAAAACTAACAGGTGGTTAATTTTAAATCACCATGGTTTAATATGGGAGAGTGGTGATATTAAATATGCAAAAATTTGTGAAATTGGTGAAAAAATATTTAATAAGGATGAAGAAACTTATGTTAAAGGACTTGAAAAGGTTAAGTGGCTTAAGCAACTGTTTAATCTTAAGAATGTAAAGGATCTTAATAATTATAACTTATCCTGTAAATTTTAAGAAAAATAAATTGATAGTGTGTATGGCTCATGTAGATAAATCTAATGTGTGTGCTTTACGCAACGTAATTAATTATTCATGTAGTCTATAATATTAAAATTAGAATAAAAATATCATACTTTGTAGAACCAATAAGATAATAAATATACTTTTTTAAATAATGTTTTGTTTTCATTAACTAAAACCCATTATATGCATAGAAAAAAAATAAATGTGTTAAACGTGCATCTTTTTTAATAACTTCATTGTGTCATCTTTATACACTCTAAGGTTTTATATATTTGTTTATAAATATATAATAAATATTGATTTTTAGAAACAACATACAAAATAATCTCACAAAATTAGACGTAATAGTATACCCTTTGTATATTTTAATATAATTTATTAAATTTATAAAAAATAAATATGAGTATATGATTTTTATTATTTGTTTGTAAATGATATATAGGTATACAATATTACCATCATCAATACACCATATTCAATGCGTCGACAATTTTTTTGAAAGATGATTAGGGGGCTCATCAAATTATGACATCATTCTTTTTTCCTGATGTGATTTTAAAATTTAACTCCTTCAAGAATTTAGTGTTTCTACATCATTCGCTTACAACAAATCGTTTTCTCTCAAGTTATTAAAAATGAATAAAATTATTATAATCAAGTATTTTGTGTGCATTATTGTGTCGTGTGGTGTCATATCACATATAGTGATCAACAATCTCCAAATACATGAAATTAAAAATGATTTAAAAAAAATTAATTTCAATTTCAATAAAATTTACGAAACAATACAAGAAGGGTCTTCTTCAAACGAATGGAATATAACAAACACAATCAACGATTTGTTTCTTTTGGAAATTATGAACGGAATAGAAGATGGACAATCAAAACAATTGCAGTATTTACTGTACATTGAAAGAAACATTACGAGGAACATTAAAAATTTTATAAAAGATCTGACTGGTGTTTTAATGTATAATATAAAACACATCATTAATAACCCCGAAAAAAGTCAAGCAACCCCCTGGTATGATTTTTCTTTGCGTTGTAAAAATGTGCTTTTTCATTCATTTGAACGTTTTATTTTAGATCAATTTTTTCAAATCAGTATAATCGAATATATTCTTAAATATCTTAAATAACTTTGGTAAGTTTTTTATATCCATTTTTTTATTTTAAAAATTTGTGTTTATTTATTCTAATTTTTGTTTTAGATCAATTAAAAATAAATGTTTATCTTAATTTTAAAATTGTATATTATACTTAAAAAAATAACAATTTTTATAATCTAATCCCTCAATAAATAATGAATTGTATATCATATTCGTAAAGTTTTTTATTTGCATTATCCTCCCATCTTCCATTTCAAATACTCATTGTGCAAAAATATATAGATAATATGTATTATCATATGAAGTACACCCCTGCATTATTTGATTTAGATTACTCAAAGGTTATTAAACTCTATTAATATCCAACAAGTGTTGACATAGGTAAGTATCAATTTTTTATTTCCTTAATTTTACATGTAAGGTCGTTGACATGCTGCAATTATATAGTAAATAGGTCAAAGAGAATCATCACCCTTGTTTTCTTATCTCCCCTTCATTAAAACACACCAGGACACGACAACCCACATACATTTTCAAGGTCGTTGTATATAGGTCAAAGTGTGCTACAACATCTTCCCTATATGTAGGTCAAATTGTGCTTGTGTCTTATCTTTCCCAATATCTTTAAAACACACCACTACGGTCATCTAACATGCAAGGTCGCTGTATATAGGTCAAATTGAATTCTTTGTTTCTTATCTCCCCCTTTATCATTAAAACACACCAGGACTCCACAACCCACATACATTTGCAAGGTCGTTGTATATAGGTCATAGTGTGCTAAAACCTGTTCACTATATTCTATATGTAGGTCAAACTGTGCCAGAACCAGCTTAGTGTCACTACTAATAAAGATTCAAATTTTGATGCAAAAAATAAAATAATAAGTAATGTAGCAAGTCCAGAATTGTCAACTGATGCTGTGGATTTATACACACTTACCAATCATGTTAGTGATAAAATTAATAGCACTGCTGAAACATTGGACAAGAGTCTGAAAAAATTAAATGGTTATTTTCAAATATCAATACGTAATACACAACCAAGACAATTCAATCAAGACCCAACCACTGCATGGTATATATTAGAAAATAATATGAGGGTTTACTTATTTAGATTTCCGATCTCTGGAGTGATACATTATTTAAATATTAAACCGAAATACTGTGAAGTCTTCAAAAACGATACTTTTATAGATAAAAATAAACTTAATATATTAAAATCAAACGATTATTTAACGTTTGGTATTCCTAAAAGTTTGATGTCCACAAATTCCGATTCCATGTTACTACATGTTGACATTGGTATAAAATATAAATTAATAGATGGATAAAAGACGAATTGTTGTGAATAAGTTACATAAACCAGCTCGACGTAATTATCCAAGAAGGCGTGTAATCATAAAGGGACTCAATGACTTATTTCAAAGTGACTTAGTAGAAATGATTCCCTATGCAACACATGTTGCATGTAGCATGGTTCACACCATGTTTTCCATTCCAATTTTTTCGTATGTACACAACCCGATGTTTCCTCAAATTCTCCATGGTCTTACCGAAGATGGCATTAATCATGAGTTTGTATAGAGACTTTTCAAACTCATTTGAGGCGTTCTTACGCATTTCGGTATTGAACTCAATATATGGTTTCAACCATGCAGATTGATCGAATTGTAACACACGGTGGTATCGTGTTACCTTAACACCGAGTTGTGTATACAGTTTTAAATTCATGTAGTGCACGACATAGTTGGTCTTATTGTAAAGGTTGACAGCAGATATTTTTGTTTTGATCCAGGTGGTTTCGTTGTCTCCGGACATGGCGGTAAATCGCTAAAGTAATCATGTAGATGTGGGGGTATTTCAAGGTCTACTTCTAAAATGTACCCGATTGGTGAATCATCTGCAACATCCTCGATGTTTGGTGTGTCGACCCACTTAAAATTCCCGGTTGGAAGGTATCCACACATTGCTGCACCATATAGGTTCACCACATCATAATACATAAGGTAGACATCTTCTTGAGTTTTATCATACCCCTCTTCCATGTACTTATTGTTTGCCTTAGCATAGCGATTAGAACATTGACTTACACCGTCTCTGATTCCTTTCTCGATAAACAACAAGTCATCAATATCCGTAAACAATTCCAATTTGATATTGGTGTATTTCAACATGGCGCTCCACGTATAACTAGGAAGTGTGTAATAGTGACTGGGGTCGAGGCCATAGCTATGAATACAAGTGTTACGAAAATTTTCAAAAATATCCGCAAGTAGTAACACATCAGTTTTCATATACAGGTCTGAATAATCACCTAGTGTATGTAAATTGAATGTGTTCCATACTTGTATAGCATGTCTATAATCCTCATCTGTTATGTGTTCATCTGTTAACACACAGTAGAACGACTCTTTTGGTAGTAATTTGACCTCTTGGAGACGTTTCCAGCTACTCATGTATTCATATGGAAATACACCTGTTCTCGTTAGCAATTGAAATTGTTCATCATTACTGACCTATAATTAGAAAACAAATTACAACCCTGTATTAAAAATTATTTATTTTTTTATCATTTACCTCTTTATGTAAAATGGATTTTTTATCATTATCTAAATATGATGCTAGATTTTCTAACCTCGAACCATTTCGGTATATTTCCACCATCCATTTGTTGGTAAAGCATTCTACAGAGTATTTTAGGATCTATTTGTTGATACCATAAAAACATTCTCTCATCATGTCTAGCACTATCACCAATCCATTGTTTTCGGCGGATATCGTATGTACCCCAATTTTTTCTCAAGTTACTTCCATGGGTAAAATCATCACAACATTCATTTAGTAATATTTCAAACTGATTGAAATTTCTTTTAAAGTAGTTGAACTTATTCGCATAATTTACAAATAAGATTGGATCCAAACAATTTCTTACTACAAATACAGCAATATGAAAGCAATCATCAACTTCTAAATAAGAATACCGTAATGCGTCTATTAACTTTGTAGGTATACTCCAACGACATGCCTCCATAAGTTGATAAAATTCCATCTATAAAAATATTTGGTTACAATTTTCTAAACAGATCTTCTCAACAATACTCACATTAAAATATTCGGGATAAATCATCTCCGAATTTTGAAACAGATCAATATGATTTTGTAGCGACATTGTACCCCATAATTGTAATGAATTAAAATAAACACCATTTTTTTCAAAAATATCCATTATATTATTATTTTTTAAAAACATAAACTTTACAATTTTTATAACAATAACAATATATATATATATATATATATATATATATATATATATATATACAATCTTCGTCAACATCGTCTTCAAATAGGCGCAGCGTTATTTGGTGGCTTCTTCCAATTTTCTCCTCCACCATCAAATACCCCGGTTTTGTATTAAATAATTTAATCATATTTTCTGTTAACACCGCAAACCTTGATGGTAAAAAAACTCCCTCGTTTTCCATACCATTCTGGTTTATATCCAGAATAACTTTAATTGATGGTCCATATTTAGTTGCAATCCGCTCCATTTTAATTATTTTTATTTATTTTTCTGTGGTAAGTCTTCCATTTTTATACATGGTCGCACTGCACAACCACTTAATAATTTTAATTCAGCTGCATTCATTTTTGATATTATGATATAATATGATATTGATATTATTAATATTATAAAAACTGATATTACCGTAATGTATGAAAACTGGGCTTTTTATATGATTACCACCACTCCAAAAATCCCCCCCAGAAATTATTATCTAATCTCATAACACGTGTAAAATTAAGAACAAAGACGATTCAAACAAGTTTGAACAGGTTGATGACTTCTCAGTAAATGTTATCTATTCCCCAATTAAAAAAATTTCCAAGAATATTATACGATTGACATCCTACACAGTCGTAACAAAATATTATCTATTCCAGCTATTTTTAAATTTAATCCTCACAAACAAGTTTTAACAGGTTGATGACTTCTCAGTAAATGTTATCTATTCCCCAATTTAAAAAATTTCCAAGAATATTATACGATTGACATCCTACACAGTCGTTACAACAAAATCTTATCTATTCCAGCTATTTTTAAATTTAATCATCACCAATGACAAATTAATGTCAAATGTCAAATTTCTAATCTCATAACACATGTAAAATTAAGAACAAAGACGATTCAAGTTTTAACAGGTTGATGACTACTCAGTAAATGTTATCTATTCCCCAATTAAAAAAATTTCCAAGAATATTATACGATTGACATCCTACACAGTCGTAACAACAAAATCTTATCTATTCCAGCTATTTTTAAATTTAATCATCACAAATTTCAAATTAATGTCAAATATCAAATTTCTAATCTCATAACACATGTAAAATTAAGAACAAAGACGATTCAAGTTTTAACAGGTTGATGACTTCTCAGTAATGTTATCTATCCCCAATTAAAAAAATTTCCAAGAATATTATACGACTGACATCCTACACAGTCGTAACAACAAAATCTTATCTATTCCGGCTATTTTTAAATTTAATCATCACTAATGTCAAATGTCAAATGTCTAATCTCATAACACGTGTAAAATTAAGAACAAACACAATTCAAGTTTTAACAGGTTGATGACTTCTCAGTAATGTTATCTATTCCTCCCCTCCCAATCAAAGATCAATTACGAATGACCTCTTATCTATTTCAGCTAATCATCAACGTCCCGCCCCCCGTTCACTCTCCCATTGGTCAACATCATTCCCCCGCAACACCTACCGACGCCATCTTGGTTTTACTATTGGTCAACGCCTATGACGTCATTTATCGAGGTTTCCAATTTCATCTAGCCCTTGAGGTGTACCATTCTTTTGAGCCAGGAGTGACTTGACTCTTCTACTTACAAACTTCCACGCATCCACCCACTAACTCCCACGCACCCCTGCACTTTCATTTTTTGATAAAAATAAAATGCCGTATCTATGATCGAGTATCTGGACCGATTGGGTTAATTTTTTTTTTTTTTGTTGTCTTCAGAATTGTCATGAGAATGTTTATATGTAAGAAAATTTTAAAAAAGTCTGCTAAAACGTTAAAAATTTCGATGATAATCGAAGTATTCCAATTTCTATAGTTACTCATCACGAAATCTTGGGAACTATAGGACTTAGAAATGTGAAACTTGGTAGGAATATTACTTTCGTTATGTAGAGGTGAACTAAAAACGGATTTTAAGAAATTCATTCCCCAATGACACAGGGGGTTGCGGGGGTGATTTAACAATGAAAATTTTTATTTTTTAAGCCGTAGCTCTTACAGGCTCCAAATTTAGCTAGAGTCGTCTATATGTGATGCAGAAATGATTTAAGAGCGGATTTTACAACAACCCACCGCCAAAAAAGATTGCGGTGGTGGGTGTTAAAATGTGAAATTTCTATTTCCAAACTGTAACCTCTATAGACTTTAAATTTGGTAGTAGTAATCTTTTATTTGTCATGCAGAAATCATCTCAAATAGGATTTTACGAAATTCTATTTCCAATAGGGATTGGGGGGGGGTGTGAGAATGTTAAATTTATGTTTCCAAACTGTAACTTCTACAGACTCCAAATGATTATTTTTTAATTGTTTAAATAGAAAAGGTTAAAGTCAATTGTTTTTTTTTTTTTTTTTTTTTATTTAATTAAATGTCAGACAGAGAAAGTATTGAAAGTTTATGTTTGTGTGCTGACTATGTGTTTGGTTCTAAAAACTGGTCTCATGAGATAAAAGCTCAAACTTTAGGTAAGTAATGATTTGTAAAATATATTGATATATAATTTATTAATAATTTGACATTAACTATCAAAAGAATCAAGAAAGTCTTATATTGGATGTTTCACAACAGTCCGAATCACTTTAAGTGACAGAAGATTCCATGAAGGGATTGGTTGCTTTGAAGAATACGATAATATAAGTGAATTTTCCTTTGCAGAGATAAGAGAGGTGAATGTGCATAAAAAATAAAATAAAGTGATGATAAAGTTTAAGAGTTAATTATGAATGTAATAAAAATTATTTAAATTTATCTAGAAATCGTTAATTGACGGAATTTATTTGTATTCATTTGTTTTCTTTGGTTATGTTAGTCTGTTATTTAATCGATCGTCTTTTTTTAAAAACAAAAATAACATAATATAATTTTAAGGTTAGTTGAATGAAAAAGAAGTTTATTATCAGTTTATAAAGAAGATACGTATATATTCATTATATTTTTAGTTATAATATTTATTTATCTTTTAATAAGATATATATTAATTTATCATTTGTGATAATAAGTTTATTTATAAATCGAATATTAAATATTTATAAATTGCGTAAAAATAGTGAAATTATGGCGAAAAAAAGAAAAGCTCAAATTGGCCGATCGACACGTAAAACGAAGAGACAAAAAAAAATACGTTCACAACAATTTGTCGATGAAGCAATTGACGAAAATATTGTCAACAACAACGATATAAATAATGAAGAAATTAGAGAAAATAATATCAATGACAACAATAATAATAATAATAATAATAATAATGATGCAAGTAATATCAGAAACAACAATAACAATAATAGTAATGATTCTAGACCATACAATCAATCTTCATGGGGAAGGCAAAAAAAAAAATAGTGCATTTAATTATGACATAAGAATTAGTTATGAGAGTGATTCTACTTTCTATATTGGAAAGATGTCACTTATTTGCTCATATTGTTCTGCGTTACGGTGGAAAGATGAATGTTCTTCGATTTGTTGTTTGGGTGGAAAAGTATCTCTACCTCCAATTTTACAACCTCCTCAACCACTTTACAATTTAGAGAACTTTACTCCATTGTTAAAATGCCAGCTAAGTTAATTATTAAGTGAAGATATTTTGTTTTTTATTTAATTTTATACTGCCAATGTGATTAAGTGCAATATAAAAATTTAAGTTAAATGAAAATGATCCAGTTGTACTACAAATAACCTTGTGATTTTCTGTTAATACTAATATAAAAAAATAATTACTAAATAAAAAGATAATTTAAAAATAAACAATTTTATCATTCCCTCGCGTAAGTCGTCATTCCCTCATTTTCATTTTTTTAAATATCTTTATAATCCACGTAAAACACGTTTATTCTAGGGACCACTATATAATTTAAATTTTGCAACATCAGTACCACAAAATTCATAGAAAATATA
>CM035595.1:59208769-59326886 GCA_020423425.1 Chrysopa pallens
ATTTAGATATTTCCAAATTATTACGTCGGCCAGTATAGTGTCGACTTTACAATATTTTGGTTGTCTATTTTTTAAATCAAGAAAAATTTCATATTCGCAATCATTATTTTTTGTGTTTACAGTATTTATATTTGAACATAGGAACAATTTTCCTAGAATATTTGTACAATTGTTTAAATGGTTGGTTAGTAAATACTGTGTTTGCGATATATTGATAATTAAATATTTATATTTAGTAATTATAAAATTAACTAATTGTGAATTGTCTATTGGTACAGGTAGTGGATTAATTTCGTAAATTATATATTTTCCCTGTTCCAATATAGGAACTTTACATATTATTATTAAATTATTATTATGTATAAAAGCATCTAGCTTTATTATTTTATAATATAAGTGTATATTTCCCACATTAGGTTCAATTGGTAATTTATGAAGTTTTGAAATATTTTGTAATTCTTCATAAAGTATATTAGGGGGTAATATATGATAATTAATTACATTAAATTGGATTAAATTTATGTCATTCAAAAATCTCTCCGTTATTTTTTCATATCCTTTGAATACGTTTTTATAGGCTGCTAAAGTTTCCTCGAATTTTTGATAATATTCGATTTTTGTTATTTCTGCGGTGTTATTATTTATTTTGCTATTAATAATCTTGAAATTGGCGTTAATTGTACTAGTTGATTCTTTAAATTGTTTTATAGCGGTTTTGAATTCATTTATTGAATTGTTTACAAAGTCAATTTGATCTAAGAATAAATCTTTGTTTGTGTCTTTGTCTTTTAAGAGTATGTCTAAGTTAGTTTCGTAAAATTTTCTGTCTTCTGAATCTGGAGTACCGATTAACCATTTTAAGGCAGTCGAAAGTCCGTCCATTAAATATCTTTTGGATCTAGTTTTCGTATGTTTAGTGAATGCTCCTAATTGAATTATATTATGTTCTATGCTATTCATTAAATATTTTATGTCATTAGTTTGAGCCTGATTAATTATAATTTGATTAATATTCCGCATTGTTTTACTAAAATTGTAATAACTTCCTTTGTGTTCAAGGTATGAATTTTCTACATTTGAAATATTATAATGTATAGCTAATTTGTAATTTTTATTAGTTATTAAAGCGTTTCCTACTTTTGTGAACATTATCCCGTTTTTTGTTTCTATATTTGTATTTTGGTAAAATTGTTGCTGATGTGTTTTAATGCAATAGTTGACTATCAGTAGAAGTAGTATTATCATTTTGTTCTGCATCTGTAACAGAATTAATTTTACCTCTTTCATTATAGATTTTTGCGTGATTTGAATGATATGTGACTCGTTTTCCGTTCATTTCTATCACTATGTTTGGTGTATTTATTTCTAAAATTTCGTATGGACCTATGAATGGTATTAATTTTTGATTTATTTTTTGGTTATTTTTAATTAACACTTTTTGACCTATACGTAAATTTTTAATATTTGTTTTCTCGTCAAAATATTCCTTATTTTCTTGCTTGTTGGTTATAGTTTCCCTTGCAATATTACGGTATTTCCCCATTTTTTCAGTAATTTGTACTAAATGTTGATTGTAAGTTTTAAGCGTTTGTTCTCCATCTGTTGGTAAATCAGAATTTATTCCATAGACTAATTTATATGGTTCATGTCCAGTTGTTCTGCATTTACTTGTATTGTGTACGTATGCGCAACTTTCTAAGAACTCGTCCCAATGTGAATTGTTGTCCGTGTAGTGACGTAAATATTCTTTGATGAAATGATTTGTTCGCTCTACGGATCCATTAGTTTGAGGTCTATAAGGACTGGTGGTTTTATGGTTTATTTTTAAATTTTCCGTTACCTGTCTTATGGTTTCGTTAACAAATTCAGTACCTTGGTCTGACAAGATGACTTTGGGGAATCCAAATGTTAGGAAATATTTGAGGGGTTTGACGGCCACTAATTCACTGTTTTTATTTGTTAATGCATATAAC
The DNA here is from genome assembly GCA_020423425.1 of Chrysopa pallens. Lineage (NCBI taxonomy): Eukaryota > Metazoa > Arthropoda > Insecta > Neuroptera > Chrysopidae > Chrysopa > Chrysopa pallens. The sequence goes on from CM035595.1 coordinate 59,210,743, forward strand.
TGTATGAATTTTGTTAAGTTGTCCTTTACTACTAGAATGTATTTGTTACGGTTGGGTGTTTCTGTTAACGGCCCGACAAGATCGATTTCGATTTGTTCATTGAAATTTGTTGCTGTAGTAGTAATATTCATTTCATTTCTAATTGGTTTCCAATCTGTTTTGGTTAGTTGGCATTCTTCCCAGGTTTTTACGTAATTTTCTACGTCTGTTTTCATCCCTTTCCAATAATATTGGTTTTTTAGGCGTTCATAAGTCCTATTAATTCCTTGATGTCCTCCTAACGAATTGTCATGGAACTGTTGAAGAATCCTTTGTTGTTCAGGTTTTGTTTTTAATGTAATTTCATTGTTGATTAACCTGAATCTTATACCAGTTAGAATTTCATTTAAGTCATTTACATTATTTCTGAATATTCCTTCATTATTAAAGAAAATTTCTTTAATTTTATCATTATCACATTTTAACTTTAGAATTTTTAGGTATTGATTTAACTCTTTCTTATTCAATTTATTGTTAATGTACAGTAGAATTATCGTTTGATTTTTATTTTTTATATTTTTATAAAATTGTATTTCACCAGGATTGAATTTTTTTCCTTTCCTTTCTACATTTTCTGAAACATATCTATGGGTATTTTCCCATTGTGTATTATTAGAAAATATTAGGATCTTTTTATTATGAAACGTATCTACTATTCCGCCATCTTCATTTCTGGTTAGTAGGGTGATGTTGCTTTTCGATTCTTTCAACATCTCCACTTCTATTCCAGGAAACAAAAATAATAGCATTGCGTAAAGTGTAAAGAGTAATTTTGTTATGTTGGAACCTGTGATTAAGAGTTTGAGATTTTTTAAGGTTTTAAAAAGCTCTTCTTTTAATGGTGATTCTCTTTTTCTTCTTATGAGGTAACATAGGAAAATGTTTTTATCGCCATTTTTTATTTTCTTAATTTCTCCAATTTTTTTATTTACCAATTCTTCCTGTGAAATTAATTGATTGATAAATGATCTGTACTTGCCTGTGAATCCTGTAGTTGTGACTGATATTAGTACGTTATCCAAGTTTTTCATGTGTGTTTCTTTTAGTATTTCGTTTTGTTTTACTTGGTACGTTTTCTCGGCGTTGTAACTTTCTATGAAGTTATCGTAGCTGAATGGATCTCTAAGGACCCTTTGTTCTTCTATTTGTTGATTTTTTTCTATCCGTTGATTTCTGATTATCCTTTGTATTTCTTCCTCGACATCTTGTTCATACTCATTTTCAATATTTCGAGTAATTTCTGCCATGTTTTCTTTATCTTCTTTTATGAATTCTTTTCTCTGTCTTTTGCATTTTTCATCCATGTATACACATCGTCTTTATCACTTTCCTCATTTTCCTCATCTTCGGTGTCTTCAGCATCCGAGAGGTATTCTTTTCTAACATTGAGAGTGTTGATTTGTCACGATAGTATGTCTGCCATATGATTGGTTTTACCTGCAGTATATTTTACTTCGTAGTCATACTGCATAAGCTTCAATCTCCATCTTACAAGTCTACTTGTGGGGTCTTTTACGGAATATAACCAGGTCAGTGGTCTGTGGTCCGTTTTAATTGTGAATTTTACCCCGTATAGGTAATGGTGAAAATTCTTGACTGAGCGAAGAATAGCTAAGCATTCTTTCTCAATGGTTGAATATTTTTGTTCAGCAGTGTTCAAGGTAGAACTGAAATAAGCAATTGGCATTTCCTTATTTTCAGCGTTCGTTTGAAGCAATACTCCTCCTACTGCGTAGTTGCTTGCATCCGTATTTAGGATGAATGGTTTATTGTAGTCTGGATATCTTAATATTGGTTCTTTGACCAATGTATCCTTTATTTGACTTATGGCTTTTGTGCATCCATCATTGAAATCAAATTTTACTCCCTTTTTTAATAAGTTAGTTAGAGGTTTTGTGATCTGAGAATAATTCGGTATGAATTTTCGATAATAACCTATTGCTCCTAAAATCCTTTGGAGGTCCTTTATATTGGTAGGTTGTTTAAGAGACTCTATTGCTCTTATTTTTTTGACTTGTGGTTGGATTCCATTTATGCTTATTCTGTGACCGAGATAATCTAATTCTCTATTTAAAAATTCGCATTTGTCGAGATTGATTTTTAATCCGGTTGAGCTTAGTTTATTTAAAACTATTTTTACATTTTTAACATGGTCTTCTAGGGTTTTTCCTAGTATTATGATGTCATCTAAGTAGCAGAGGCATTTGTTGGTTTTTATTTCATCTTTCAAGATCGTATTCATTAAATTTTGAAAAGAAGCTGGCGCATTGCTAAGTCCGAACGGCTTAGGAACTCATAATGACCTGAAGGGGTAGAGAAAGCTGTCTTCTCTATATCTTGCTCAGCTATCAAAATTTGATGGAAACCTGAAGCGAGGTCCAACGTCGAAAACTAGTTGTTTTGTCCTAATGAAGTCAATATCAGATCCATGTTGGGTATAGGATAGCGATTTGGAACTGTAATCTTATTTAAATTTCGATAATCGATTACCATTCGATATTTCTTCTGCCCTGAAGCGTCTTCCTTCTTTGGAACTACCCATACCTACCTAGGACTGTTATATGGACTTCTTGATTTTTTAATGATTCCTTCATTTAATAAATCCTCTATTTGTTTTGCTACTGCATCTTGCATTGCTTTTGGAAGTGGATAAACTTTTGAAATTATAGGATCGTTGTTTGTAAGTTTTATTTCATGTTGTAATATTTCTGTTTTTCCTGGTTTGTCATTTTCTAGTTTTACCACTTGGTGCGTGTCTAATATGACTTCTAGAATTTTAGCCTTCTCACTTGTATTTAAATGGGTTAACCGAAGTTTAGTTTCTTTTTCTTTTAAACGATTAATTTTTAATTGATTATTATGATATTTACTATTTAAATTTAATACTTGTTTGTTATTATTTGCATTGTTATTTAAATTAAAATTCATTTTTAATTTAGTTAGTTGAAGTTTATTCTTTGTATAATCAATAATAGCATTATTGGTTAACAAAAAATCATTTCCTAAAATACCATCATATTCAAGATCAATTTCATTGCTATCAATAAGGTAGGGTTTAATTTCCAAACAATTATTGTTATCCGATACGACAATTTTTGTTTTACCTTTAGAAAATACAGGTTTTAATGTAGTAAAGCCCGTGCATTTAAGAATATGTTTTTTGCTAATATCTATTTTTGTATTATCGGGATTTAATAAATTGTATTTAATAAGACTAATAGTAGAACCGGTATCTATTTGAAAAATCACTTTCCCTGACTTATGATTTTTGCAATTAAATGTGATGAGTGTGATGTTATTTAAATTTTCTTCAACTATAGGATTTTTACTTTCATCGTTATTATTTATATGTCGTCTGTTTGGAATTGAGCAATGGCTGACGACTGGGCATCATCATATTAATTTCTGATTCCCTTTTTTCTTTATTCTTTTTCGAATAGCAATCATTAATATTATGACCAGTTTTATTACAGAAAGTACATGTTTTGGTATCCTTGTCATCATTTTTATTACTTTTATTTTTATAACATTCATTAGTATTATGATTAGTTTTCCTACACTTTTTGCAATATTTTTTCTTTACGACCTTTTTATTGTCATTTGGGTTTTTTGAATATCTCATTGTTGATCCGAGATATTGTTCTTCCTCAATGGCAATTGTTAATGCATGTTCTAAAGAAATTATTTCTTTTTTGCGTGCCCTAAGAAATTGCGATATTTCGGGTTTACAATGATTTGTAAATCGTCTCAATCCCATTTCGTTTACAAATATAATTTTTTGAGTTTTATGAGGATCGTAGAATAATGCGCTACAACAATCTGTAACCATGCGATCTATTCTGGAATAAAATTCCCTTACAGTTTCGTGTGGTAATTGTTTAGAGGTTTCTAATCTTTCGAATCTTAAATCGATCGATGTAGTATCCACATACAATAACCGAATTTTTTCCTGTAGTAAATTTAATGTTGGAATATCCGAGAAATTCAATTTTCTTTTGAGATTGTTAGAAAGTTTGTTGTAAGCATATTTTTCTAATCTCCTCATAAATATTTGATTACCTGCGATTTCATCACATGCTATACTTAGGGATGTTAAGTAATCTTCTAAGTTAGGTTCTGTGTCATTAAAATCTTTTATTTGTGAGCAGACCCATTGAAAGTCTCTCATGGTAAATTTATGATCGTTTTTTTCGAAATTCCGAACGTAAATGTTAGGATTTGGATTAACTGGATTATTTAAGTTATCAGGATGAATGCTTTGATTATCAACATGAATGCTTGGTGCGTCTTCTTGAGACATATTTTTAAAAGTATATATGATAACACTGAAAAATTATTCGTACTTACAATTTTAATTTCTTTTTCTTTTGGGTTTTTTGCGTGTATTTGAATGATGCGTTTAAGGCAAATTTGGATGGTGATTTTATTTTCCAATATTACGGGAATGCGATGTACAATACTTGGTTGGAGGTATCAGCACGATATTGAAGAACTGCGATGTACAATTGAAGTTTCCGCTACTATGCGATGAGTTGCGTTGTTCAATTGAGGTGTCAGCTACTGTATCGATGAACTGCTGCGTTGTCCAAATTTGTATTGAGGTGTCACCCAACTTTTGAATATGGAAGTTGATAAAATATTTCACGTATCCACACCGCCTGTCACCAGTTTAATTCTTTGTCGTATCCAATTCAATCAAGATTGAATAAAAACTATAACTAGAATATGTTAAGCAGTTTTGCTGTCACCAGTTGTTTAATTATTTAGTTTGAAAAACAACATCCAAAGATCGTCGACACTAGTTATTTTGATTGGACGTGGAATTTCCAATATGAATAAATATACGTAATTGCCAAATTTAATGAGTTCTAATAATTACTCATTAATTACGTTTGATGTCACAATTTTTATGTTTTTACGTAATCTTGTAAACAGTTGTCGTTGAATGCAAATATGCAGATATGTATATATATAGATATATAGATATATATATATATATATATATATATATATATATATATATATATATATATATATATATATATATATATATATATATATATATATATATATATATATATATATATATATATATATATATATATATATATATATATATATATTGGCATGAATCATCCAGTTGTAAAACAGTATTTAATTACTTAATTACAATCGTTTATTAATAACTTCGTTGTTTAGTTGTTGTGTAATTAAATCGTTGATTGTTGATAATTTGTAATCACTGTTTTAATTTTATTAAATCGTTGATACTTATTTAATTCGATGAAAATTAATTACAATTAATTTTTATTCAATTGTTGGATATTATTATTGTTGCCAATAATATATTTATTTCACTATGAATTATTAGGTATTGTTGAAATAATAAATAATTATTATATTTTTATTTAAGACACTTTTACAAAAACTACGGAGCACTTATATAATCAATGTGACCTGATTAATAATTAAAAATGTATTAATTTTGATTAGAGTGCGTTGCTCTATTTATATAAAAAAAAAAAAATGCTGATAAGACTTTTTTATTTCCCGTGTGGTTTTGTTTTAAAGGATGTTGATTAAATTAATTGGGTTACACGTGTTTTTTGTGGGAAAATATGCTCGACAAGGTTTAGTTTATACTTGAAACCTACGTTGAAGGTTAAAAATATGTGAACTCATCAGTTAGAAGTGATCTTCCAGTTGGACAAGTTGTGTTTGTACTCAGTTTGTGTATTTCTCAGTGTGTATAGTTCAAATAATTAAAGTAAAAAATGCCTCGTAAAGTTAGCAGAGAAACTCGCAGAATTTCCAAGACGTTTGGATCGAGGAAAGAAACGGAAGAACGTTTTTAATCCGAAAACCGTGGAATGAGAGCAGTTTCAGCGCCTCAGCAAAAAAATTTAAAGCGCAAGAGGAAATATGTGTAACTCGCGATACGTCAGTTGAATATAGAATTTTAAATTTTATAACTGTGTTTACGGCTATTAGTGAGTATGTATTGTGTAAAACTTGCGGTGAGCCAGTAAAATTTTAAACAGCATCAGAACGTGGACTTGGTTTTAAAATTGTTATCTTATGTGATAAATGTAGTCCTCGTAGTGTAAACTCTTGTAACTTTGTCAAACACTCGTATGAAATAAATCGACGATTTATATTTGTGATGAGAACCCTTGGGTTAGGTTTGAAAGGTGCTACTCAATTTTGTGGGCTAATGGACATGCCAGCTTTTTTGCTCCAAACTTCATATGATATGATCGTTAAAAATATCCACGAATGTGTGTCAGTAGTCACAGATAAACTTTTAAAAAAAGCTTGTGTTGAGGAAATGAATGATAAAGTAACAAAAAATTATTGGAACGATGTATTGGTGGTTTTAACCAGAACAATAATGAAAGTTATAATCAGCTGATATGGAAAATAACTCCAAAAATTATTCCAGCTGGCTCAAAAATTGTGGAAATAACTGCAAACATTGCAGCCGGGATCTTTAATGAAGGTAAAACATCTCTTCTTTATTATATGAGTGCTATGGGATTATCACTTGGACCCAATGCTCATTCCTACGTGAGTAAAGAGGACGCAGAGCGCATCTCAATTTCGGACGCAAGAGCGCAAGGGTCGACGCGCGAGGGGAGAATGGCTCGTAGACAACAACAACTAAACATTTTGGAGGCAAATGACGAAGCAGAGGGTTCCTCTTATGGTGCTGGAATAGATGACACGATGTAAGTTGAAAAAAAAAATTTTTAATTTAGAGTAAATCGTTCCCGAAACTTTAAACGCGTTTATCTCAAAACCGTGTTTTCAGAGTCGGTGGCCAAAATTTCTCCGAAACCGCTAAACCGATCGGTTTGAATTTTTCACACGACTTACTCAGATATATTTTTCAAGTAATGATCGAAGGAATAAGGTTTTGGACAATAATTTCGATTTTTTAAGCCCTTTTGAAGTGAAAAATTTTCATGAAAAACAGAATTTTTTTTTTTGAACGGCCGCCATTTTGTCAAAAATCAAAATTTTGACTAGACCTTCGATTATTACTTGTATTTATTTATTACAAAACTAAATATTTTTGGTTTTCAGATAATTTGGACCAGAGATATCTTGGCCACCGCCAAGCACTTTTTTTTGGAGGTCTCTCCGCAGATCATCTACAGGAGCTAGGGGATCCAATATTTTTTTTAATAAACCGCTGATTGTTAAAGTACATTAAATTCTGTTTAAGTACTTTTTTTCCATTAATGTATAAAATAAAATGCCTCTTTGGAAAAAATTCACAAAAAAACGCGTTTTTTCTGCCTCGCAAGTGGATATAACCCCTTAAGTATAAATGTATATATTTTAAAATTGAATAAACATGGAAAATATAGTGTTGAGACAGTATATCTAACAACGAATAAACAAACAATACATGTTAATTTGTTAATAATACAAAATATTTATTTGGAAGATGATGATAATAATAATTTTGATCATGATACTCTCAAACATGATAATGATGGTCTAAATATTAAATATCATTTTTGTTGGATAAAGAATTTATCTAGACTCATATCGAAGCAAATGTCTAAACACCGAGGTCAATTATATGTATGTGATCGATGCCAACAATATTTTTTGTCTGAAATAAAATTAATTAAACACACTGAATAATGTAAAAAGTGTAATAAATGTAATTTAAAGTAATTTTACCAAATGCACAAGATGGTAGTAATATAATGAAATTTAAAAACTTTGCAGATAAAGAGCGTGCAGTTATTTCTGTTTATGCTGACACTCAAAGTCAAAGCTAGTACCTATAGAAAAAGAAGATGTGGATATTGGATACTATGTGTGTTGTACATATAAAAATGAATTAAATTACTATAAATCATACAGAGGTGAAAACTGTGGAAAATGGTTTGCTATGGAAATGAACAATTTAGCAAAGATAGTTAATGAAACATGTGAAAATCCAGTCCCGATAATCAAATTAAGTGCTAGAGAAAAGGAGCAATTTATGATGTCTACTGATTGTCATATTTGTGATTGTCAATACGTACAGAGTTTTTGATCATAATTATTTCACAGGCGCCGTAAGAGCATTAGCTCACTGAATTTGTAATTTAAATTATCATGAATCTCATGCTATACTAATTGTGTTTCATATACTTCGTGGATATGACTGTCATTTGATAATAGAAGAGATAGCAACAGCCTTTGATGGTAGTATTATTAATTTAGTACCACTTACAAAAGAAAACAATATTTCGTTTACAAAAAATATGACAGAAACAAGAATAAAATTAAAATTTTAAGATTTTTAAATGATTCGTTGGAAATTTTATCTGCATTACTCAGTGAGTACAAAAATATTGTATAAAAATTGTTTTGATGGTGATAATGAAAAATTACTAACACGAAAGGGTGCATTTCCATACGATTATATCACAGATTTAACTAAATTAGAAGAGCAATCTTTACCATCAATTGATGAATTTTATAGTACATTAAATGATACAAATATTTCAAAAGACTACAAACATGCTCAAAATGTGTGGAATGCGTTTAATATTCAAACATTAGGTGAATATAGTGATTTATATTTTTTGATGTTTTTGAAAATTTTCGTGATATATGTCTACAAACATATCAATTGGATCCAGCTCATTATAACACATTACCAGGATTCACATGGGATGCAATGTTAAAACATACAAACGTTGAATTAGAACTATTGTGTGATATTGAATTATTATTGATATTAAGTTAATGTTGTAATCGATATATGCTAAAGCAATTCATAAATATATGAAAAATTATAACTTGTATGAAAAACAAAAATACATAATGAATTGGGATGTCAACTTAATGTATGCATGGGCAATGCAACAATTTCTTCTACAAAATAATTTTAAATGGTGTACCGATCCGATTGATGTAACATCCATATCTGATGATAATACTGAAGGATATATTTTGGAAGCAGACTTAGAATATCCTAACAATTTACATGTTTTACATAATTATCTACCATTAGTCCCTATCATGGTAAACCAATTGGGAAGTAAAAGTCAAAAGCTAATTGCAACGTTGGATAATAAGGAATAGGATATAATATATTTTACATTATAGAAATTTAAAGCAACGTTTTAAATACGGTATGAAATTGTATGACATTGATTTGAATGTTCAATTAAGATCCAAAGCGAAAACAAATTTTGAGAAAAAATTATGTAACTTAATGAACGCCGCCGTTGTTGAAAAATGTAAATCATAGAATTACAAACTGCTTCACTACTTTTATTTTTGATAGGTGTAGCCCATGCATTTGACTTTAGCATACTATATCATTTCAACTAAATCAGCTTGCCATAAATCATCTAGTCCTTTTATGATAAGTATTCTCCGTTTAAAATTTTTACTTGCAGGCTTATAAAGTGAAGTTCGTTAACAACTTGCTGTTTAGACATCGTGTATAATAACTTTGTGATTATTAAATAACTGTATTGTATTATTTAATTTACTTTAATACTCATTCCATTTTTAGTCAACATTATCATTTAATTTTTGTAAAAATTCATCATCTTTGGTTTCATTAGATTTTTGTAAAATTTCTAAATTTTTATTAAATTGTGTATGTAACTTATGAATGCTATCATCAAAATCATTTTTTGTACTCACGAATGTTTTTTGTAAATTGATCAAAACCAACTGAATTATTATTGTTCTCTAACGATGTTAACCCATTTAATTTTAAATAGACATTAACCAAATTTTTCATCATCGTATCCATATTTGCATTTAGTGTGCTAACTTGTTCATTAGTTTTATGGTAAATATTGTTGAAGAGTTTTTAAATCATGATTTACTCGAACTATAGATGACAACGACGATGTATTTGAACATCCAAACTTATCAACACTCATGATGATGATGATAATAAATAAATATATATATATATATATATATATATATATATATATATATATATATATTGAATGAGATAAGATCGAGTTGGAGTACAATATTTATATGATAATAATTATCTCTCTCAATTCTTCAATTATGGATACAATTTCATATTGAAGATTAGAGTGACCAGATTGTTGGAATGCAATAAGGAGCTTTAAACGTTCCACGATCTCATTCACATCATTCCAATAGGTGTACTGGACGTTATCGGTGACGTTAATTAAACCCATACCCTCAACAGTTTTAAATCTTTTCTCCTACTAATTACCGGTTTGGTAATTGACATTTCCGACATATGTTTTTTATGAAGGTTTGGAAACAATGCTTTAATGATATGATAATAGTTGTATCCTTTACGCGATTTCATTTGTAAATATCCGTCATTCTTATGCCTGTGCACATTCTCAAAATAAAACCATACTGGATTAGATCATCTTTAGTGTACACATCCTCATTGGGAAAAAAAAACCATATTTTTCTTTCCAACACTCTGCACACATACTTTTAAACGTATCAAATGTCATATCAGTGTTAAGATGATCATTAAACATATGTTTTAGATTTAGATCATCCTGCTTGAATAACACTAAAAAATTACAATTGTCTCGGATGAGATGTTTTTGAATTTTTGTATATGATTGACATAAAAAGAAGCAATCAATATCATTATGTCAACCCATGCAAAATGATGATCGAATATTATCTTGTTTATCACAAGCTACATCATCAAATATAAATATTGAATACTTACTTACGTGCTTGTTCCGGTGGTAAAATATCACAATTATTGGAGAATTCATAATATGCCTTAACACTTTGTAATATTTTTTTTCAAATATTGATACAGAGACTTGGAATATACATAGATGTTCTTAAATATTAAACCATTTGGATGTTCCAATAGACTTATGATGACATTTTTTTTACCTAAAACAATAACAACAACAACAATGACAGAAATTTTTTTTTACTTTAGATAAACATTTACCTGAATTCGAAGGACCACATAAAATTCCACGTATACTATTTGGTAACAATTCACCATGTTTTTTCACACATTTGATTTTTCATTACAAAAATCTAAAGAGTTTAATATTTGTCACCATCAATGACATCATCATCCACATCTCCTGTACAAGACGACGACAACGATGAAGAAGGACAAAGAGAAGAAGAAGAAGATAAAGAAATTATTTATGTTGATATTTAATTATCAAACACATGCTTATATATGGTAATTGTTTGTGTTTTGTTGTTGAAAAAATTCTAAGTTTCTAATCTTTCAGCACAGTTTTTTGAACTTTTCCGCTGCCCCGTTTGCCGGGATATATTCTCGACATATCTATAGATGTGTTGGTGAACATTCGGTGTGTGCATCGTGCTACTATGATGCTCACACCTCGTGATAATACTACCAACGAAGGGGCTAGATGTCCTATATTCACTTCCATAGATTCTTTATTGATTAATTCATTTGAAACAAATTCAGTATTAAATGATCAAAACTTATTTTTTCCTCTTACAATTAAATACAGTTATATGTCAACTATCCTCTTTAGTTTATAAACAAATTCAGGTTTTAATTTTTGATATCGATTTGGTAAAACTATTAAGTATTCTTCCAATTCCAATACCCATCTATTACCAAACTTTGTTTTGTATGATTGAATAATTATTATTATGAACTTTTTATTTAATTCCAAATCTTGAAATTAAGCAAATGTGGTTTCATCTCATTGCATGCATTCAATGTTGCTAACATTTTTTATTTTTATTATTGAAATAAACAGTATCAGTATTTCACTAGTTTTTGTGTAATAATAAAAACTTTTAAGTGAATCAATCAAATTTATACTACTGAATAATCCAAATAATATATCACACTATTGCATAATTAACTTGACCACAATAATTATTCCAATTAATTTTTAATCATGTAACCACCAACTTCTGACTTTTTTATATAAACAACAAATGATTCATTTGACAAAAACCACAAAAATTTAATTACAAATTATTATAATAAATTTTTTTATCAAATTAATGCCGCTACAAATTCTTACTTCCAATACCAATATCAAGCTAATAACTTATGGCACACCCTCCTCTTCTTTCTACACACTCTCAATTAAATCAATTTTACATACATTCCCTAAAGTTATAAAACTGATTTCGCTCTTATGGAAAATTAACATGTATTTTGGTTCGTAATTATCATTGTTACACACACTACTGTAATAGTTATAATAGCCATAATGAACTTTCGAAGAAATTTTTAGAAATGTGCTTATGATCACATAAAATGCTTACGAGTCCACGTAGAATACACTACTGTAATAGTTATACACACTACTGCAATAGTTATAATAGCCATAATGAACTTTCGAAGAAATTTTTAGAAATGTGCTTATGATCACATAAAGTGCTTACGAGTCCACGTACAATAAATATATTAAATAGGAAAAAAAGGTGTGAATTTGATTGACAAAAATCATTAATTTGTACAAATGTTCTCACTCGAATGTTAAATCTAAATAAATTGTTGATCTACAACCACACAAAATAATAATAATAAACATTGTTTACAACAGTTAGCATTTAATAAAGAAGAGTTAATATCATTATCAATTGCCAACAGTACACCACCTCCATGAGTTTTGATGCTTATGGGAACTGTTTTATCACATATATAAACACAGTAATTTTTAAAACCTTATTCCGAGTCCAAAATATTAGGTGATAAAGTTTCATTAGTAATTATTATATCACAACCAATAATAGAAATCGCACTTCTGAGTTTATATAAGTTTGAATTAATGACACAATAACGATAATACAGGATTTGAACCGTAATTTACAAGTTTATTTTGAACAATTTGTGGTAGACCATTGATGTGCCGAATCATAAGGTAAGCCTCACCTGACGATGTCCGCTTATTTAAATTTTCTTTCAATAATTTATTATAATAAGTCTGTTTTATTTTGGTGCGGTCATTTCCGACGGATACAGATATTTTATCTGCTTTACTAGCAGAGCGAAAATTATAAATTAATACATTTGCATCTTCTTCGTTTTCACAAATGATTTAAATAGGTCTGCATTTATTGGGAGTAGGATGTTTAACTAGTCAGAAAATTCTTAGCGGTTTATATTAAATAAAGGTATGACACTTTTAACAATATATGTGACCATTTTAATGTTGTGATCAACAATGATTCATTAACATCGTAGAGAATTAAATTCTTTTTGTGACTTTCCTTTCCTGGAATTCGGCAAATATTTGTTCCAAAAAATCGGGTTTTCCACAACTATGAGAATTATTTGTAGATAATATCTTGGATTCTAGCTTCTCAATCTTTTGTTTCAGTAATGTTAAAATTTGGTCTAATCTGAGTATTTATCATTTAACTCACTACTGTTTTTCTGCAAATCGATTAGTATTTTTTGGTTTCCATATTGCAACGAAAACAATACGTAAACTGTTTCTTGGAATTTTAAAGATACTTCATCTTGACACGGAATAGATCCATACATATTATGAAAAGGTAGTAAATGCAAACTACACACGTAAATAAAATCGTACTGATATCATTTTGACATTTTAAACTCAATGTTATGTCTAGTAGCACCATTTTAATTTAATAAATAAGATATAAATGAAAACAAAAATTTTTATTCAGAATATTGTTGACTGGTGCAAGATTCGTACCAAATTTCTTTAGATCTGTTTATATAATACTGTTTATATAATAAGTCAATCACTTATGCACTAGGCTACGTAAATATTTGCGAATAAAGTCAAAACTAAAACATTTATCCCATTTTCAATATCAAAGCTATGATGTTATTAATCAATTTTAGGCATAAAAAACAATTAAAGAACAAAACAAACTATTATACTTATCACTGAGAAATCGATAATTTTTCACCATCAAACAGTTTTCCACACAAAATAATTTGATAATATTGCACTTAGTATAAAGTTGTCTACACTTTCACGATTTTAAATTAAGACTAGCTGGCCCGCCAAACGTCGTTTTGCCACATATTTCTAATTAACTTCAACATCTTCTAAGTATAATAACATATTCTTAACAACTTTCCTCTATTTCTTAATACTGAAAGCTAAGGCAAATTAGAATAAATAATGATATTAATACATATTTTAAAGCATACCCGGACACATTGTGGTGACAATTGATATTACATCGATTGCATGCAAAATTTGAAGCAGATTGGACGAAGGAATTCCGTTGTCCCATACAAACTTTGCCTCTGCTTTTCATCCCATTAGGTGTAGAATTTCAGAAAATATTTTCTTATGGGATGCCCGGTATTTGATGTGTAACCCACTATTTGGTGTGGGATACCCGTCACACGAAATATTTATATATACACTCGTGTTTGATGTGGGACACCCGGGGTACCTCGTGCAGCCACAATTCGTGTATATTGTGCTGTGGTTCTCATATACTTGATGAAAAATAGTAAAAGGAAGTCCAGAACCACTAATATAGAAAAAAAGAGATAAATAAATTCTATTTTGAATAGCTGACCCGGGTAAACATTGTTTTGTTATATAAATTATTTCTAATCACAATATCTTCCAAATATAATAACATATTCTCAACTGTCTATAACTAAATAATGAAGCTGCGGCAAATCAGAATAAATTATGATATTAATTTATATTTTGAAGCATACCCACCCGGTTTACGCGTTGCTGTGTTATTTTTCACATTTTAATAAATGATATTACATCATTTACATGGGGATGCAATTCTACCCTTAGCGGAAGAATTTCAAATCCTTTCTTATCGGATTCCCGGTATTTAGTGTGCACCCGGTACATTATATGCACCCGGTATTTACCTGGCAAAAAAAAAAAAAAAAAAAAAAAAAAAACAAAAAAACATATTACGAATATTACAAAACATACATTTAAATTTTTTTTAAAAATAGCTACAAAAATAATGTTATGAATCGCAGATATAAAAACATAAACTCAATTTATCACATTGTTTCAAACGGAGAAGAAAAAGTCCGTTGGATCATTCAAAAGTTCTTCAAGACGAGCTTTATGTGTAGAAATTTCTTAGATAGATAGATAAGCACCTGAACATTCTTCGCACGTTATTTTGTATACCTAATTTCTGTTTATTAATTTGCGTTTAACCTCTGTTTTTTAGACATATTCGTCCTTAACAGCGGTCATCCACATCATTATTTTTAATCTACTACATTCAATATTACAATATATAATTAAATTTATGACGCAGGTGGAGTCGGTTACTTCGTCCCTATTCAAGCGACGACAGTGTGATCTATTAACCGCCCCGTTAATAATCGATCACAATGCCGCTCTCTCGATTCAAAACCGCAACCTCAGTCTAAGTAGTCTAGCATATAGAGGTGTATGTTCTTTGACTCGCTCGGTCACTGAGCTTGTCTTTTGCTTTTAATTAAGGACCATTATAGTCAATCATGTGAAAAGTCGGAACCCAATTTTGATTTTATTTTTACGTAGTATACGAGCTATTTTTCGGAAATTTTCCCATTGTTTATAAGGATCTCATATTATTGTGGTATTTTTTCTACAGGATACATTGTTGTTTTTAGTCGCTTTTTTTAAATAAGCATGCCAATAGTTGCAACGTTGAATCCATTCCTTGCACTACTATATTTAATTGTGTTTAATTACCTAAATTGTCTGTTGGTAGAGGCTATGCGTGATTTATCAGGTCTTTGTTCACAACCATTTTTTATGACACTGGGTGCTAGGAATCGGCAGGAATGGTAATATCCTTTCTTCCGATCCTGATATCTTAAGATCTAAGAAGTTTAATGTATTGCACTGTTCTTTTTCGAGTGTAAATTGTACCTTCATATTTATGCTATTACAAAAATGTACAAAGTTATTCAACTGTCTGTCGGAGCCCTCGAAACAAATTACAACATCGTCCACATACCTATATCCAAATTTGACATTTTGTTGGCTTCATTGGTTTTACTTGTTCAAAGTTATCCATAATAATTTCGACATGTATGGGACTTAACGGGCTTCCCATTGCCAAACCATTAGTTTGTCTGTAATATTTTTTATTGAACACAAGACACTATTTGTATCAAATCGCTTTGCCTACAAACATTTTACCCTAAATTTAAAATTAAAGAAGTTAAAAGCCAAAACACGCTTTTACAGCGCTTCAAAGTTGACCGGATTCATCAATGGTCATGAGAATCCGGCCAAAACGAAATGTTTAACCTACCTTTATGATATTTTTTTTTTATTGTCAAGAAAATTTACTTTTCAAAACTTTCAAATGGGCGCACATCTGGTCAGTTACATAGCTCTTCAAGTTTTATGTATGGATATCTTATAACAAAGAATTTGCTATTTCTTCATGCTTTCTCAGGATGGGATACAACATCAGCAGCCAATAATATTAGGAAACTAAAATTTATAAAAATATGGAGAAACAAATTCAGGATTGCTGGTGGTACCGCGCTATTCCTATGTGAGAAAGTCGATCCATCTTTGCTCACTCTTGTTGGCGAACGTTTTTTTGTAGCTTATACGGCGTTAATGAAGACGACATGCGATACAAACGATTTGCCAAGACAGTAACTAAAAATTCATTTAGTTTATCTTCGCTGTCTCCAATAGAAGATGCAGCTCGTTTTGACAGTCTCCGAGTATATCACCAGGTCCAGTCGTGGCTCGGAAGATATCAAAATCTTGAAGATTGGGGCTGGAAAAAGCATGCAAATATTTGGATTCCAATACAAGCTTCCAAACCTCCAGCATCTCTGATCTCATGAAATTAATTTTTTGTAGATGCAAAGGAAATTGTAGAAGCTCATGTGTGGCTGCAGAAATCAGGCCTCAAATGCCCTACAGTATGCCTCCATTGTTCTGGCGAAACATGCAGCAACATCATTGAAATATCAAACTTTATGGAAGAAAATAATTGCGAAGATGAACTTCCTACTATAACTCCTCTCATTCCCCAAACCTTCACATTCGACGTTGAATTACATTCTGGACCATCAAAGAAAAGTAGAACATAATAGCTAGCTAATAACTGATTGAAAATATGATTTTGTCGAGGATTACTTCATCGGCAAGATGGCAAGATGTCTGTGGAATATGCATTTTGGGGATACCACGTTAAGACAAACGTGCCTAAAGACTCTAC
This sequence comes from Chrysopa pallens, assembly GCA_020423425.1. Taxonomy (NCBI): domain Eukaryota; kingdom Metazoa; phylum Arthropoda; class Insecta; order Neuroptera; family Chrysopidae; genus Chrysopa; species Chrysopa pallens. The sequence goes on from CM035595.1 coordinate 59,227,939, forward strand.
CTCATAGGCGGCGGGGAAAAGAGTTAGCAATGAATAAGTAAAGTTGTAGGTAGGGAATTAACAAAAATTATTTAAGAATGTATTTACAATTCTCATGAGCATTGACGAACCTGGTCATCTTTGGAGCGCTGTAAGAGCGTTTCGTTTTAAATGAATGGAATTAAAAAAAATTCTACAAGATTGGTCTAAAGTAATGTATAAAAAAAAAAAGTTATAGAGCACAACAGAAAATTTTATAGAAATTTTCTCACTTTTTTGCTTATAAATCCTTTAATTTTAAATTTAGGGCAAAAAGTTATATGAACATATTTGTAGGCAAACCAATTTGCTACAAATTATGTCTTTACGAATTTTTGTAGGACACACAGTTTCCGAGATATCGCGGAAAAGGTGCACTCCTTTTTCCAAGATGGCGGCCGGGGAACAAGGCCGTTAACCCTACAAACTTGGGGTTAAGCTTGTTTCAAATTTAAAATTGCATCGTCTAAAAAATGCAATATTAGGTCCTTTAATTGTAACATTTCATTGGACTATATGACCAGTATCATTATTGTAGTGCATAGCATATTCGAAGACAAAGTTGAATTTGAATTAAGTTTTCTAGTAATAACAGTACAAATTCTTAAATAAATATTTTTGATACTACCCTTGGTGCTAATACCTTAGCGTGAATCTCCTAGTTATTTAAAAACAAGCTTTTAAAATCTTAGTATCCAAGTGTGCTAAAATTTTATTTATTTTTGTTATTTATCTGATCTGTCAAAAAAATGAGTGAAATATTACGTCGATGGCTAACACATAGTTTAGGCATTGTATTAGATTTATCAGCGGACAAGTTTGGCATCAATGCACGAGATGGACGATTAATTGCACATATATTACATAATTACGATATAATATCGAGTGTACAATTAAATGTAATTGTTCCTACCGATAATCCAATTGAAGCACGTAAAAATTTAGATCATATTAAAATATGGTTGAACAATATAAATATACATTGTGATGACACATTATATAATGATATAGCGGATGGAAAAAGTTCTGCGGCTATACAATTATTTTATCAATTGTATTTAATATTTGAAAGTCCTGAAAATTTATATGTGATACAGAATAAAAAGTTACAACGATTTATACCATCACAAAATTCACGTTTTCAAGGTAAATATTTATCAATTTGTATGAGTCTTAAATGCTAAATAAAAATTTTCTAAAAACAAGAGATTAAAAATAATACGCGTGAAAACTATGTGGAAATCTTTATTCAATAACACTACTATTGATTATATATAATAATTAAAAATACTTTTCTGATTATTTTAAATAATAGAGACTTCGTGGTACTATTAAACGCCTCATAAAAAACTTAATAATTTTGCCTATATAGTCCTGTCAAAAGCCCAACCATTCTTCTCTTTAACATATACTCTGTTCAATTTACTTTTTAAAGTCACCTAATGTGTAGACTATAACCCCACTCCTACTATTGACCCATTCATGTAAAAATATAATTTAATAGATGTCGCAGACTTTAGTTATGCTCCGTATGACCTGACCAACCCAAAATAATTCAATTTTAATAATAGAAAATTACTCGTTTTTCAAGTACAAAAAATCAAAGATGAAATAAAGGAATGTTTTGAAAATAATCCTTTTACAAAACCATTACAAGATCAGCAAGAATTAATACAATGGTATAAAACAAAATATCAGGATATTGAACAAAAAATTAAAGAAACACGTGAAAATTATAAAAAGTATGTTGGAAATAGATGTAAAAATAAGAAACTCTACGAATATCCACAATTGTTTGATGCAACTAAGCCAACGTCGACGTCTTCCGCTGGTATTGATCAACTTGAAGATGACAAGAAAAACATGTATAATGAATTTTGTCAAACAATACAAAAATTTGATTTAAACGAAATGAAAGATTACACTTACGAAGAACTTTTATCATTAATTCATGCTGGACAGAACACCGAATTAAATCCACCAGTTTCCGAAGATATTGTGCAGAAAGTTAAAGAAAAGTTTCGACAAATGACAACAGCACGAAAATATAAAAGGAAACTGGAGTCGAAATTAATACAAGAACTATGGAATGATATTTTAAGGAAACAAGAGGATGATTTTGATAAATTAATAGCAGAGAAAACAATCAAACAATCTGAATATGAAAAACAGATTGTGACCAAATGTTTTGATGTACGCAATCAAAAGAACATTATAGCGGAAAATCGTCGATTAATTGAAAATCTTATCGAACAACGTCGTGAAGATGATTTTAATAATGCGGTTTTATATCGTGTTGAAGAGTTACAAAATGTACAACGTCATTATGATTTTGAGCGTGAACGAAATATACAATTACATCGTAGATTGTATGAGAAACGAATAAAATCGAAAGCGGATATACATTATAAAATCTGTAACGGTATAGTGAATGATTTTGTAGATATGGCAGTGAAAACTGTAGACTATGCGCGTTTACATAAAGAGGTAGTACCGAAATTTTTATTAGATCAATGGCGTCAATTATTTTTATGTTGTCAACCTTTATATGATTATTTGGAGCATGTAGAGAAGGTGATCAATGAAATACCTGGACCGGTTGAAAAAGTTATCCAAATGGAATATGATCGGCAAAGTATTTTAAATGATAACGATTTCTTTGAGTATACAAATTATTTAGGACAATGGCAATTAAGGTATTCTCTATTAAACTTTTTTATATAATTTTTATGTCATATGAAATAACAACAATTATGTGATATTACATCATTATGTAAAATGCGTCGTTACCACTTTTTTTTTTTTATATGAATAACATTATGTAAAATGTAATTGTTGTATTTTTTGGATTGTTAGAAATAATGTTTACTGAAACTTTTGATAGCTTACAACAGAATGACAACATAGTTAAAAAAATTTGTATATATGAAGAATCCCTGAAGGTTTTTTTATCGTTTTCTGATACGAAACCCAAAGAAAAAAAATTTGGATTAATTTGTTTTCTGACAACAGTTTTAAATTTATATTAGAGAACACAGTCTTTGATAGGCCAGGCATCCGAGAATTCGATGTGTGGGAAGCTAACCCCCGCTAGTTTTTCGAAAAAGGTCTTCTTGGCAATTCTAATTCTATTCCAAAATTTCCCGTTTTGTACTTGTAAACCTACAAACTAAAAATCAAATTGAATTTTCGAATTTATTGCTTGCTATTAAGTAGTTTCTTCAATATCACATTTTTATCAGGAGAAATGGCTGGCATCATTCGAGTGTATGACCTCAAACATTTTTCAACTGCAAAAAAAGACGTTAACATTTATAATGTTGTTTTAAATATAGAATAATAACAATTTATATCTTCTGATTAATTTTAGAATATTATTTGAAGATAATTTAAATGAAATTGATGAGAGTGTATTAAATGAAAGTTATTTATTAATCGGTCATATCGTCCATCGTTTATTATTAATAAAATATCCCATACCACCAAATTTATTACCACCAAAAATACCAAATTTTCAAATTGCCGCTGCTGTTACAAATATCACAGATAATACATTGATGGGCGCACTACGTGATTTATTACAACAGGCGAACGTAACGATTATACAGATTGAGAGTGCAATTAAATATGTTTTAGAATGTTTTCAATATGAAATGTTAGGTATTGAAGATATTGAAATTAAATTCTATGATGAAACAGTGCATTGGATCAACAGTTCATCTGCAAATATACCAATGACAGTAATACCAGATGCGAAGAATAAAAAATTATCGGAAAGAGCAAAGAAAAAGTTTTCACAAATAACAAAAAAGAAACAAACAAATATTATTAAAATGAAACCATCAAAACCACATGTGTTATCTGTTGAAAAGGCAACTCAAACACCAAAAATATTACCTGAAGCATTAGCAATGCAAGAATTTACCGAAGAAGCTTTATTGGGCAAAAAAGCATACGGATCACTTGTTTTAGGTATACATTAATCGAAAATTTTTATTTTTTTAAAGACTTCCATTTAGGCAACAAAAATTTTATCACTATAAAAGAGACCATAGAAAAATTACACAAATAAAACAATAAAATTATGCAAATAAAAATTCAGAAATAAAAAGCAAAAAAAAACTAATAGTTATAGTTCCACTTAAATAGTTCCAAAAATGTAAAAAACCAATATACTCTGGAATGAGAAGAACATTTTGAATCGACGCAATACTAGTGAAACGTTCTAAAAAATGTACATGGCCAGTACAACCGTTTTAATCGTGAAAAATCCAAGAATCATTCGAATTTTTAAATAAAAAAATCCTAAATTTCTCTATCTTAGGTTCTAAAGCTTTCATGCTTTTAAATATCTATTCATTCTGTTCATTTGAACGTGAATAATGACAAAATCGATGAATAGAAGATCTATTATGAGGTATTTTTTGACGAACACTGAAATTCAATTATGCGGCTATTGTATTTTTATTGTAATGTTGGTACAACTCGTGATATTATTACAAAATAAGCGGTAAAATATGAAACAATCATAATTTTAAACAAATTTTTAAATAATCATAATTTTAATCTAAATAAATCTACCAAACTGTCGTTTGTACAAATCATTTGAGAGTTTTTTGAGTTAAGTTAACTTTAACATAATTTTTGTGTAAAAACGGTTTAAATTTTTCGTTTGTTCGACTTTTTGTTAAGTGATTTTGATAACCATTTTTGTCACATGGAAAACTAATCTGTAACACGTTTAATGCCTTTAATCATTTAACAAGAGTGAAAAAAATAATTATTTGACATTTCAATTTTTTCACGGAAAAACGCTTGCAATTTTTATGTTAATTTTAGTCTCTTTTTTTATTTTGTAAAAAAAATTAAGTTGGACGTTTAATTTTGTTTCCTAAGTGAGGAAGCGAATTTAATTACCCTGTTACATATCCATGTCATACCCGTTTCACCAGTAAAATAGAAATACAATATGGCATCGATTCAAAATGTCATTCTCATTCTCCAGTATACTTACTGATTTCTATTACGGAATACATACTATGTATTAGGTATTAGGCCCAACGCCCACCATCAGATTTTTTGATCAGAAAGTCTGATGTAATTATTAACATGTTTTTTATATTAGACCCCGCACACGATAAGAATTCTTCATAAGACATCAGATTTTATGATCAAAATATCTTATCGTGTGCGCCTTGCATCGGAATTTCTTATAAGAATATCTTACGATGTTATCTGAGGTAGGCTATCTGTTAAAGTTAAAAAAGTAATTAATGAATTTGAAAGTTCATTGGTTCATTGTGGTTCGTAATACGTATCGGATGATATGAGCTTGGTTAAAATTTTCTTGATCTGATGTATGATCAAATTTTCTTATAAGAATTTCTTATAGGAATTATAGACTGTCTGATGGTGGGTGTGTTGACCATTAGATTTTCTGATCAGAAAATTTTACGTTATTCGCTGGCCCTTACACTATATTCGCTAGTTACACGCACTGTAACAGTGGGTACCAAATCTTAAGTTAATATGTAAATTTTATTCAGGTAAACCAATAAATGATCATTTAATGGCAGCTATTATAATTGTATACTTGAAAACATTACAAAATTATAGAGGTTATGTTTTACTTAATTATCCACGTACATTAAAACAAGCTTTAATTCTTGAGTATCGAATGACATCGAAGATTCCTAAAGTTAATGAAGATCTATTGATGGCTAAATTAGATGACGCAATGCCATGTCATGAAAATGTATTAATCGATAAATCGGATTCACAAATTCAAGATGATCCATACAAACATAAGCGCATTTCAAAGCTTGTACCAAATCCAAATTGTGAAATAAAAGCCTATATTGATTCTACTCATAAGACATTTTTTACTGCTTTTATTACAGGTATGAAATCCATGAATTTATTACGTAAAGTGTTAGATATAAATTCAATTTTCGTCTCAGCATAAAGCCACATTTTAAAAATGTATCGCTTTGTTGCTAGTTTTATAATTAATAAAATGGCAAACATAATGACATTAACCAGCTTAGTTTATAAACTAAGTGTCCAAATTTTAGGATTTCTGCTGTTTTTTAAATCTCAAATACAACAAAATATATAAAATAATTTTTGAATGAAACTTCTTTAGCAGCATTTAGCAAAATAAAAAAAATTCTCTGCTTCCCACACATAATGCATGAAATAATTATTTATACCCAAATTTTTTATTCTCGAAAATTTTGTAATTAAAAGTATTATAAAATCGTGAAACATGTCGATTTTGGAGAATTCTCCAAGTTGATGAGCATCACGTTGTTTTTCAGTTTAATTGAAATGTAACGAAATGAAAATCACCAAAAAATAACAAACTCAACGGTATTGATGGCGATTCCTGTTCCTCCAACATATTAAAGCCATCAGTACATGGGTATTTATTGGTATTTGATTCTTATAATATTGTCTGATTATTATTTATATAATCGAAAAGTGGCACTCAATATTCTACAAATTGGTGGTAGGTTTTTCCAATTAAATAATTTTTTTGTTGTGAATTAAATTTTGAAGTCGATGCCAAAGAATCAATTTTTTCTTAGAATATAATTGAAGCAGACTTCGAAAGGTAATTGGGTATTTTGAAATCATTTCCAGAAGTATTTAGATCAAAATTATTTTTACTTAGTTAATTTTTTTTCAATTGGTTTTATTTTTGTGATAATTTATACCTTCTTAATGAAACAATTTTTTTAAATAAACTAAAGAATTATTCTTTAAATACTTAACACATGGACTGAAAAGTCCCGGGCATAACAAAGAAAACACAAATTTTTTGGTTCAAAATTCGCTTTATTCATCAACGTAATCTCCATCAAGAGCAACGCAATCATTCCAGCGCCGCTTTAACATTTCAATACCTCTTTTGTAGAACGATTTATCTTTTGCCTCAAAATAGGCCTCAGTTTCAGCGATAACCTCTTCATTCGTGCGAAATTTCTTACCGGCGAGCATTTTTTTCAGGTCTGCGAACAGCCAGTAGTCACTGGAAGCCAAATCTGACGAAAAAATTCCGGTTTGTTACGTTTAAACATGGCCAAACACTGCTCAGAATCATCAACACGTTTTCGTTTTTTGGTCAACAGTGAGCAAACGCGGCATCCACTTTGAATAGAGCTTTCTTATAGTCAAATGCTCATGCAATATAAAGCCAACACGTTCTTTTGATATCTTTACGATGTCAGATAACTCACGCAACTTCACTTTTCGATCATTCAAAACGATTTTGTGGATTTTTTTTATGTTTTCTGGTGTTACCGCCTCTTTTGGACGTCCACCGCGTTCTGTATCATCGGTGTCTCGACGACCACGTTTGAAGTCAGCAAACCAACGTTTTATTGTTGTTTCTGATGGAGCGGAGTCCCCATAACACTTTTCAAGCCATTGCTTCGCTTGAACGGTATTTTTTCTCATCAAGAAGCAGTGTAAAATTAAAACACGAAATTGTTTTTGATCCATTGTTTTGAAAATAACAAAAGTAGCGTCACTCTTAGCACAATAACTCACAAACTAATGAATAGAATATCTTGAAATTTTAACAGCTGTCTTTTGGTTAGTATTAACTGAAAAAAGAGTGACTGCAATAAAACTGGCACCATCTATGTGTTATGCCCGGGACTTTATAAATACAACTATGTAAACAACCAAGTATGTAAACTAAACAACTAAAATAAGCATGCTTGAATGATGTGGGTGGCATCAGTCATCACACACTAGCAGAGTACAATAAATATATCAATATTATGAATGTTATATCCATACAATACTAACAAATACTTAGATATCTTCAAGTGTAAACTTTTGCATCTTGTACAGCAAACTGTGTATTCCAAATAAGCTGAATATAAATAAACACATAAATAATTCTAATGCACAAGATTTTAAGAATAGTATCTTATAAAATTTACATACTGCTGATTGTATTTGAAAATCGATTCTTAAGGAGTATACTCAACCATCATTTACAACGGTTCAATTTGCAAAAACATACATTTTATATTTTGTGGTATTTGAGGTGTAGCTTTAAAAATTCGGCCACTTACTTTCTGAACAACTCACATATAAGCTAATAATATATCATAGCTCGTCGTGAAAGAAGAGTTGATTATGAAAATCGAAAACCAACTGAAATGTACAATGAAGGTACACCTTTAGATAAATTTTATGCAAGTGAAGGTGTTCAATATATTTTATATTATGAAAAGCTTGATTTTGAAACAATTGTGTATTTGGCAAAATTAATTATTGGTGATTTTTCAATACCCCGAAAAACGTCCATAGATTTATTTGGTAGTATTTATGAAGAATTACAACAAATATATAATAAAAAAAGAAAACAGAAAATCGCGACAAAGGATAGTAATAAAAAATTCCCATATCATTCAAAATCAACTAGTGAAATGACGTCTTCACAATTAAGTATAACAACAGGTAACAAGACTCTAAACATTCTTAACGAGAATAAAACTTTAGAATGAGACATAATATATATTTGAATAATTTGGTTAAAATAAGAACTATGTTATATTAGTCACTCTTAGATGATTCATAATATTAATACAGAGTATAATATATTGTTTGTTATGAGTTTCGATTACGAAAACGTAGTTTTAAACTGTCATTTAATTTGTAAACAAGTACTTTAAAATGATTAGAATTTTAAAACAAGCGGTGTTTAAGTAGTAGCTCCATTGAAGCGTAAACCCCTCTCACAAATAAACACCATCCTTATAAAAGATATATTATTATATACAATGAATATATTAATTAAAATATTTTTTTATAACGAAGCCCCTGATGGCCCTATTTGACCCAAAATCTATACAGTAAATTTTCCGAATGTAATAAAATTGCCTAGTATTATTCATTTCGTAAAAATTGGAAAATTGGTTTGGAATATTATTTTACAATATTGTATTGCTTATTTTTCTCTTCTTTTCCTCTCAATTTCTCTATACGAACTAATTAATAATTTTAATAATTTAATATTTTTTAATTCAATAAATAGTTCCAATTATGTAACAATTTTGTAAATACAGTAACAGTTTTTCTTTAAATATTCGAAAAGCTGGTATAGTCAAATAATTATAGTAATTTGTACATGCATATAATTAGTAAAGTCGGTTAATCGGCAGTAATTTATTATCATTTGAAAGTAATTGGTCAAGTAAAAATTATCATTGATTTGAATTTCTGTGAAGAAATTTTGAACACCGAAATTTTGTAAAAAGAGAATATTTAATAATTTTTTTTAAATACGAAAGTCACGTACGGTTAATTAATTTAAGTGGAATAAAAATTGTGTGAACATTTACTAATATGTTGTCTCTTTTTGTGTTTTTACTTATTTGTTGTAGGCGCCGTCGATGCTCAAGCAATTTGGTTCAATAAAATAAAGACAAACTGAGTGAGCAATTGTAAAATATGTCGATTTAACGAATCCTCAGAAATTCCACCGTTCAATTTAACGAAAAAATATCTTATTCATGCTTGTAAACTTTTGGAATTCACCAAGTTGGCATATTTCACGAAGTCTCAATAGCACTTATACCATTTAACAAAATTTTCACATATAAAGCATTTGAGCATCGCGTCGAAACGAATTTTCTCTCAAAAAAGTAACTTGATGCTGAAAAAAGGCGCTGAACTCATGGTCCATTATTTTTATTCGACATGTTTGATTCTAACAATAAAATCTATGTAGTATAGTCATGAAACTTTAACAAAATGTGTAATTTTCATCCAATTTGTGTCCAGATGCGCGCTGTGCGACAGTTTTGATAACCCTGTAATCGTTACGATTATGTTTTTATTGATGGCGAATAACGAGCTTAATTGTAGAGAACACCTTTTTCGAACTAACAAATTAATTTAAATATATAGTATTCTTCGTATAACTCTGTACTTTGTTAAAAAATTATTTTATAAGGATATAACTTTCCATTCCCTCTACAAAAAAAAAATTACTGATTTCCAAATTTAAAAAAATTCACTGTGCTTGAAGGTAATGCTTTTAGCCAACAACACACTGATGATCAACAAAAAGCTACAACAGAAGATAAAAGATTTTCACATGGAATGATTAATCCAAATATAGCAACTGGTATAGCAACATTATGGGAGAATATGGAAAATGTATATTTAAGTGATATCAAAGAATTATTTTTTATAAAACGTTCAAATCGTGAATCAATAATGCCATATTGTACGTTTATAAAAGATCATATGAAACAGTTTATAAATCGTCCAGACAATAAACAAAGTATTTTACAAGAGTTTCAATATTCTTATAATGCTATTAATGATGATTTACGAGACGATGGTAAGTTCAAAAACTCAACAATTTCAAATTTCAATTCTTAAAAAGAGTTCAAAACAAATTTAAAATTTAAGGGGTACAATGCCACCCACCATCATCATGATTTATAGGCGAGTTAGTCAGGCTTGCCAATACTAATTAAATCATATCCTAAGGATACATCACAAACACCTGTTGATAAACATTTAGATGTCATCCAGCGCTTATTATTAGTTGTTTGGGTTTTTTCACGTCTCACATTCAGATAAAAGTTACAGTCTCATAGTCATGCTTACCTGACGGGGTCTACAAGATCAAGTATCGCCAACATACCCTTGACTCGTTCTATTTATTGTTCAAAGATAAACTTCGCTTCGTTCATATTACTCCTTAAACACATCTCTTTCGGTTTTTAGATCAGTAATTTCTCGCTATAGTAGTATATAAGTCGCTTTCATACCTTGAAAAAACTTTCAGATAAACATAAATCGTCAATAAAATCAAGATCTTCAAAGCCATCTATAAAATTTCATTCAATGCCTTTTGGGCAGTCCAATGTCTTTTTCATGGTCATAACAAAAAAAGCATCTAAATTAGCGGCTTTGGATACGAGGAATACGTTGTGTTGTAGGGTTTGCAGGGAACAGTTTTGATTTATTTTTTCAGCTTCTGGGATCAATATTCTAATTTTATTTTATCTTAAGCATTGATTTTCATAAATAATGACTTGTAATTTAAAAAAAAAAAAATTTGCTCTTGTCAAGCCAATTGATGACGACCGATATTATCATATTTAAATAATAATTATTTGCGTAGGTAATATTCAAGCTGAATTACATTGTCGTGTCGATGAATTACGCAATAAATTATGGAAAATGTGTGATAAACGTTTAAATGAGATTGAAAATGAGCGACAACGGTTAATAAAGTGCCATTGGTTCACTGATCAAATGGTGTTATTAACAAATTTATTTATAAATTTAATGCAAATTGAATTGCATCGTTCAGCCCATACGTTACAAGTAATACAAGACTATTATATATTGATGACAACTGGAAAACTTGATACGGAAGAATTAATATCAAAATTTAAATTACAAAAAATTGAAACGGTTCAACGTACAACAGGATCTATTGAAACTATACCACCAAAATATTCATATGATTGTGAGAAAAGAATTTTTACTTCTGTTGGGCAACAAATTTATGATACAATGGTTATTATTTATGCATACATTACTGTACCTAGTGTTGGAAAGCGATTTTAAGAAAAAATATCAATATTGGACTATCTATTTCTCTAAACTTACACCATCGAAACAATCGATGTTTTTTAAAAACTTCGATTTTAGAAATTCCAATTTCGATGATAAAAATAAGCGCGAAACTTTAAAAAGTATTTTATTGTAAACAATTTAGCATAACACCTAACAATCCTCATTGAAGTAGACTATTTGTAATAATTAATATTAGAAACCACTAAATATGTATATAATGAAGATAAATTACCAAGAAATGTGGGTGTATCTTGGTATCGACCACTTCAAGCGTTGTCTTTTTCCTGTAAAAAAGCAATACACACTTATCTTGAATAGTCCATATCTTGAAAATAATCCATATCTTAAAAATAGTCCATATCTTAAAAATAGTACATATCTTAAAAATAGTCCATATCTTGAAAATTACCAAACGGGTTTTGATGAACACTGTTTCTTAGGTTGAAACATGTATAATCCAATCATTGCAATCCAATTCTTAGTGACTGAGAAATACGTGGGCAAACGTACATACATTTATAAGATATAGCTTACTTATTTAGAAGGGGATGTAAACCAACATATACGTATAGTGTATAGTTTCAATAATATTATACACATACAAGTCGAATTAATAACATTTGTTTCTTTTGGGTTTTAGTTAGAAAACTAAAATTTAAATACATGGTGATGGTGATACAAGACTATTTTTCATAACATATAATTAACAAAATATAATGGCGTTCTTTTTGATGGTAGTGTAACATGAAAATCATTATGCTAAAACGTACTTTAAATATTAAATGAAATTTTGAATTTGAATATTAAACTAGCCCAATACATTTCTAAAACGAACGTCACATGCACGTCGTTACTTTCAACGCATTGGGGCTAATTTAGGATTTCAGCCTAATAAGGTTTTTTTTACTAAGAAAGTAAATTGTGAAATAAAACACAAATCCACATTAAAAAAAATTGAAATTTTTACACTCATACCTAAGTCCTCCTTGTACGCCAGTAAAAGTATTAAAGAAGTAAAAAAGTTATACTTAAGGATAATCGGTAAAAAAAAAAGTAAATGGGAATTTACTTACCGCCGACCTGGAGACAGAGTATATTCCTCTCTCGTTTTAGTTCTCGTAATAAAAAGTACTAACGGGCATGTTCTTAGTTTTATTTCGGTCAATGGGTTATTTAATTAAGATAATATAAAGATTTTTACATAAAGACTTTTGAAATATTTTGATGATTTCGGAAAATCTTCGTTTACGGAGATCTCTTGCAATAAAAATAGGTGTGTTTGGATATTTAAAACTCGTTGTATTGATTAAATATTCACTAGATCAGCAACCACACGTATATCAGAGCAATGAATTTATAAGCTTACTTACAATACTAACCTTCCACTAGCTCTTCCAGATTGTTTTTCTTTAAAATGTTGCTTACTATCTAAATTCAGAAACTTATTTATGCCATTACAGTTCCAAAAAAATAGTTTCAGTTGGTCTCTTTCACAATTTAATGTCGTATTTATAGTGTGTGTTTTTTTACATTAGTTTGGTTTTATTGCTACTATGATGAATGTCCTTGGGTATTTTGAAATATCAAGTGGTTGTCACTTCCTACATCGTAGGATGCAGGCCGTTCAAAATAATCTAGCGTTGATGACTTCAGAATAATTTAGTTTTGTTTTTTATTAGCATGATTTTGATTTTGGATCCCTTCAATACAACAATCTTGCGATAGATATCGTTTTTTAAGATATTATTTATTATATACTTCTATTTTAATGTATTTAGATCTATTAGTTGATTTTGTTAAAACAATTTATCGTCTTTCATAACAGCTTTAGGCCCTTCTTTACGTAATTGCAGCATATATTGTAATAACTCCTTTCTATTTTGGCGTGCGACATGTGGCAGCTCATCTGATAGCTAAATATGCGTATCCTTAAGTAATTTACTGTTTTTTAGTATTTGAACAACATAACAACCATACAAGGAAACCGACGATGATAGGTTCCTTCGGGCTTTCTGCAGTTTTTTCGAATTTTCTGTACAAAATCTATGTCATTACATCTAACTTTCAGCATGTTTAAAAATTTAATTATTTGATCTTCCATTGCATCTCTATCATTGCTTATACTACTTAGATTTTTTTTCCGAATATTTGACTCAACTTTTTGTTGCAGTAATTGTACTTTTTCGGTTTATTAGCTTGTACCATTTGTAATTCTTCAAACTTTTTATTTAGATTTTTACTGACATTTTGAACACATATTTATGGTTTTTTTATATATAAATATCGTATTGAATTTAGGTGTAGCCAACAAAAAAAGATTTCTATGATATGTGAATGTTCATAAAAATCTTATAAAAATCAACAGATATTGCATATCTAGATGTAGATATAGATGTAGACACTATCACATTTCTGTACATAGCTATGTGCAATACCCGCATATAAGTTAAACATGAATAATATAGTAGTGTAAATAATTGTAGTGTTATCGAAATTTACTCAGAATTTAAAAGTATTTACAAGAATTCTGGACATAATGCCTATGTTGAAAACCTGAATGGCATCCTGAATATGATAGAATGTAGAATAATTAAAAAAAATAAATAAATCGAATTGCTTTTTTTAAATAGCTCTACTGATCACGGAAAAAGTATTTAAAACTTTGCTTGTATCTCAAAAAGAGCAAGAGTTACATAGTTTAATTTTGCATAAAACTGGTTCTTTCAAACTATTTAATTTTTAAAATGTTTCTACTCACTTCTTATCACAACAAACGTTAAACTTAAAGAATGGGTTGCACCAATCTGGAGTTAATTAGTTAGCGCTATCCTTCAATTAATTCAACTGAAAATTGTATTGAATTAACTATGAACAGCGATAACTTGGGGTTAGTGAAAATGGTGCAACCCAACCAAAGTTTGGGTGTAGTTTATAGAATTGCAATGTCGTATTTGTTCATAGGCATATGATTACTATAGGTCTTAGAATTAAATATTTGGTTCATTTAATGAGATCTGAAACGAGATGAAAATTTACTCTCCATATCTCCATGTTGGTGAAAATATTCCCATCTACTTATAAAAATATATTATCATTATGTGAAACTATGTGAGTATTTGGAACAATGCGGTAATGTCTACACAGCTAAATTCAATTATCACTATGTATATTATTAGGTTTATGGTATATAGATTTCGAAAGATCAAAAAGAGCACTTACAACTCTTTAGATTTTGTAAATAGAATTTGGAGGTAAATTTATTTAGAGAATTAAGTGGTGCATATTTTCATATATAACATACTTCTAAAAATATTTTATTCAAAATAAGTTAAAGAGATGTGTGTTCTTTTATTTTAGAAATTTATGCAAATTGTTTCATTTTTATGTGCGATTGTCAGATGTTACAAATAACAAGATATTTCATTCAAAATTTGTTCTATTGACTCATTATATGCCAGTGTTCATAATAAGAATATTATTATTATTGATAACATAATCAGCAACATGTGTTCATCAACATTTTTTTTTTTTTTTTCATAATCAACATTTTTTTGAAACTGAGTTCATATAATTCAGTTAAAAATATCCATATTCAAGTTGTCAAAATACTCTTTTATACACGTTTAAGGGGAAATTACTTAAATTCACATTTGTTAAACTTTATTAGGTGCAAATGTTAATTAATGCTTTTACATCCACATTTGATGATAATCCTTTTATGGAATATATAATAAAGAATAAAGAGCTTGCCTTACAACAAATCGAAAATTGGGCACATCAATTAATTGAACAACCGGTCGGAACAGAAACAAGTGATATTTCCATTAATAAATCATTAAAATCAATTCCTAAACGAACAAATGTCGATGAAGAATGGCAAGACGCATTAAATATGGAATTCAAACGTATTCGACAACGTATTAAAGCAATTGATCGACGTGCTTATGTTGATTTAAAAGAATTATTCGATTGTGCGATTAATACATTTTATTCGATTTATAATTGTATTCAAACTCAATATAATCATGAAATTAAATCTGTTAAGAATGTATGCAAACTGTTTGATAAAGCGATTGAAGATCAAATTAAAATTCAATATGAATTAGTGCTTGACAATAAAGATTTCTTAATTTATAGTGATACGTTACTGTATCCACCTAAACAACCCAAAACGAAACCGCCAATGATGGAATATGTACGTGAAGGTGAATTTACTTGTGAGCAATTAAAGCAACTATTCAAAATATTTTACGATGTTGCTCCGAATGGAAGTATTCCAGAACGAGTACTTACATTTATATTACAAGATTTGATTTACTCAGGTAATTCTTCATTGAGTATCTTTTGTTTTACTAACAGATCTTTCATTTCATTGAAGTAGGAGAATTTCGATTAGTAATATCGTAGAGTTCATACTTTGTAAGGAACATATTGTAGAAATTATTAGAATTGAAAAGGGTCGAAAGGTGCCTTTTCTCGCCAGATACTATAAATAAAGAGGAGCTACCTGTATATAGTGCTATATACTATTACTGTATCAACTATATGCGCTATTTTTAATTATTCTAAAACGGCAATGCACTATACAGAAAAAAAATGAAAACGCTTTATTTGACTTCAGTGTGAAGTTTTACTAGTGCTTTGCTCCAACTGTGTCAAATTTGATAGATGATTTACGAATTAAACTACTTGGACAATATAATAGTTTAACGATTAAGGAAACAACTCTTGGTTAGAGAACTTTTTGACCATTGTAGATTCTAATAAAAGGAAACAACTGCTGCTCATCTGCTTTGGTTACCAGGAAGCAACGTACTATAAACTCCTGCTTAAAGACTATATGTGTCACTATTGTTAGAATCAAGCAGTCAGAATCGGGTTCAAAATGAATGTTTCGATTTCAAAGATTTTTTTTGTACCTTTGAAAGATTATAAAACTTTTACACATACTGTTTATAACTATAAAAACTAATCTTGGAAAAGTTTCATTGGTATTATTTGTAGAAGCTTCAATATAAAAACTTTGCTTGCCTTACATTATCTTTAATCTGGACAGAATTTCGTAGAATAGTTTGCTCATATTTTTGTTTATTACTTGATTTTATTTAGATGCTGAAGATGGTTTCCACGATTCTGTACCATTATTATGGAGACACATTGAACCATCAAAAGTTTCATCTATATTATACGATATATATGGTGATCCAGAATTTGTTGATTGGCGTGACTTTTTAATTTATAATATGGGTGTACGTTTTCCAACGGAAAATGAAATATTAAAAACTTGGATGACATATCGTTTATACGATCCACAACATAAAGAAATTATATCCCGAAAACATTATAATTATGTACGTTTATGGTTTGAAATGGATCCAGAAACTGTGAAAGATTCAGTGCCAATGGATCCGTCGACAAAAACTTCCCGTTCATCTACGAAAATGTCAGATCTTGTACATCATGCTGAGATATCCGATGAGATTGAGCGACGAACTACGAATATTTCAGCGAAACAATTACGAATTAATTTATTAAAAGAATTATTATTTAAAATATTTCAAGTTGACCTCGATTGTTTGAACTATACTGGGCTTTTATTAGCATTCTGCAAGGATGAAAATCCTGTTATGGGATTGGTTAAAGCGCTAAGTTTGACGTTAGAGTCATTAATTGGTTGGGATCCAGAATTAGGTCAGTATATTATTGCATGCATTGTCATGTAATGTAATTTTAAGATCCGGATATCAAAGAGTCAAAAGTCATTTGGCATCCTTCGTCTCATCAGGACTAAGTATTTGCAACTCGTATATGTACAGAGACTTGAGCGATGCTTTTGCATATCGATGTTTAAAAGGTTTTTGTAATATTTGTGTCCAAAATTTTATATCCTAAATAGAGTCCAAAGGACCATAATATATAGCAGGTAATAATTTAGAAAACATAATAAGCCAATAGGTTGACAATGTATGTACATTAAGTTAACTAATTTTTGAAATCGACTGTAATTCCAATAGAGCTCGCTGAGTATTTTTTAATAAACAAATAGAGTAAGATCCCATGGCTCTTAGTTATACTTTATTTTCTAAAAAACAAAATGTGAAGCACCCAGTAGTGTTCATATATACACTGAATGCCAGCATTCCCGCTAATTTGTTTAGGCGACCGCTTTCAAGTACCAGGGCAATTTGGTTCCACTTAACGGTTAGATAAAAAATGCTTTCAGAATCAGAATCATCAGTTGTAGCTTTTTATGATGGATGAAGAACAAAGGTCTGAGGCATTAACATATCTACGCAAATAGCAATAGCGAAAAATAACGGAATTCACATTTACAGTGAAATAGTCTATTATGTTAGAGATAACTCGAAGTAAACAAAGTATATTAGAAGCCTGAATGTAGTTATGGTTTGATTATTTAAAAAATAGTTCAAATATAGATAGAATTGAAAACATGACACATTTGTGGGAAATCGAATCCAGGACCCTTGAAATGCTTGTTAGACGTGTTACTAGTTAACTACTATAAATTATATAATCTGACAATCGAATAAAATGGAAACACTTCTGTATTCACAAAATTAATTTATGCAGTAATACCGTCTGAATAAAAGTCTAAATTTACATTAAACCGAAAACTAGCCAAATTTAAATAGATGTCATTTTTCTATAAGTTTCCATAAAAATTAGCTATTATTTTTAATTTTAAATCAATTTGGATAATTAGTGAATTGGAAATAAGAGAATTGGAATTAAAAATGAGACATGTCTTAGACAATCTCTAATGCAGTATACATTAGCTACTTTTATCGTTTCGAAAATTGTCAAACAAATGGATATTGGCTTTATGCTGTAGGCATTTTAATGTAAAAAAAATGTGTTCTCAGTCTAAATTTTGATAAAAATGTTCAAAACGATGTTAGTCTCGATTGCTATAAAGTTTAGCATGCACCACCTTAACACGAAAACGGGGATAATATTTGTCTAAATTTGTCGCATTATTAATTGAGTAAATAACTGATACAGAATTCGCTATATTTAATATCAAAACTCAAAGTAAATTTATCATAAATTATAATTGATTAAAAAAACAAAGAAGCTCCCATGTCTCAAATGAGATAAATTTCTATCTATACAGTAAAACACCTTTCTAGTTGTGGTTTAAATTTAAGGTCGACGACTAATAACACTCGAGTATAATTAATTAATTTAATGTTTTGATCATAAAAGCAAAATACAATATTTGTATAAGTTAATTCATTTACAAACAGATTAATTATTATTATTTTTTTTTTTTTCCATTCAATCATATGCAATTATATAAACGATTTAGATGGTATTGGTTCTTTATTTCATATACTGTCCTATACCCATATATAAAGTTTGTACACGATGAATCATCACACAATGTTGTGCTGTCTATTCTTCACTGGTTACGTACACCAACCGTCTTATGTTCACATACACAGATCGTCACTACACTGACTGTTTATTCTCACCCCTCGACCAAACGTTATCTACACAACTATGCCTGTACATACATACAATTCCATCAACTACGTGATACGCGTGCCACTGTGCTGTTCTTACTGACTCTATATTCTCTGCTACTCAGCTCACTTAAACACACCACCCTTCGTACCCATCATATCGCTCCCTTCTCCAAACCTTTCAACACGTTACCCGCGATCAATCCACTCTTCGACTTCTTCCTCAAACTCGATTCTAGCTTTTTCATCCACACGATATTGTCCAATTCTATTTTCCAACACCGGACTCTGAATTCCTTCTTTCCACTTCCATTCAACAGTCCAATGCCCACCCGAGAATTCCGCGACAAAATCATCGTCCTTAATACGCAATGCGGCCGGCTCAGGCTCATAATTCGCTACCGCACCTATGTTGCCGTCCTTCCCGAATTCCACTACACTGTCCTTCCTAATTTTAACACCTCCCAACGCCCTCACAGCGTCCATTCCCAACAACATACCAAAGCCTGGAAGCACACTTGCGACTAAACAATCCAGAACAATTAACCTGCCTTCGACATCCACCGACAGCACGCAGGTTGCCAGACATTTGTTCTTTTCTCCATTCATCATGGTGACAACTTTATCGCAACCTTTCATCACCTGCCCTACCTTCTTCACAACCTTAGGGTCAACTATCGTCCTTGAACATCCAGTATCCAATAGTGTCCTGACGTCACATCCCATTACCATCACTTTCACAATTGGAAGCTGTGCTGATCCTCCAAGGAAACTGCCCGCACAACAAGGGACAGCTTCCTCCACTAGTTTTTTGGATTCTTGGAACAAGTAGGTGAGGAAGCAATGTGCCCTTTCTCCCCGCAGCTGTAGCACACGATTACTCTTTTAGGGCAGAACCGAGCTATATGCGATTCTTGGCCGCAAGAAAAGCATTTTCTGGGAGCAGTCGCACTCACCTTTTCCTGATTCCTACGTCCATGACTTAGGTTTGCGGCTGCCCCCGTTTCTGTGACACCAGTTGAACCAATTAGCACCCTGGCCCTCTCCACCACCTTTGAAAGGTCCATGCGTTCTATACTGCAAGCGGCCTTTAATTGCTGCTTAATCTCACTTGGTAGTCCATTGATCATCGCACATTTGATCCAATCGTCTGATAAATGCGTATCTACTAACGTGCCTAAGCGACGTAAATCAGCCACAAACACGTCAACCGTCTCGCCGGGGATCAACTTACGATTGATGAAACTCTCGTACGCCACAAGCGAATTGACAGAGAACGCTTCAATTAGTGCTTTTCTTAATCGTTGATAATCCGACTTCACGCCCTCCGCCAGTCCCTCATAAACGGCAAAAGCCCCCCTGACAAAAACAAAGGTAAAAAAGACGCCAACTCTTTCACCTTTTGCAGCTGCGCCACAAGCTCTAGTTTCTTGAGCCACTCACTGAAGTCGGTATCACCCGAAAATTGTTTGATAATATCTGAGTACTTCAAATTCACAGACGCCATTTTGAGCCGAAATAGCTTGTGGTTTAAATTTAAGCTCGACGACTAATAACACTCGAGTATAATTAATTAATTTAATGTTTTGATCATAAAAGCAAAATACAATATTTGTATAAGTTAATTCATTTACAAACAGATTAATTATTATTATTTTTTTTTTTTTTTTCATTCAATCATATGAAATTATATAAACGATTTAGATGGTATTGGTTCTTTATTTCATATACTGTCCTATACCCATATATAAAGTTTGTACACGATGAATCATCACACTATGTTGTGCTGTCTATTCTTCACTGGTTACGTACACCAACCGTCTTATGTTCACATACACAGATCGTCACTACACTGACTGTTTATTCTCACCCCTCGACCAAACGTTATCTACACAACTATGCCTGTACATACATACAATTCCATCAACTACATGATACGCGTGCCACTGTGCTGTTCTTACTGACTCTATATTCTCTGCTACTCAGCTCACTTAAACACACCACCCTTCGTACCCATCATATCGCTCCCTTCTCCAAACCTTTCAACACGTTAATACCACACTAGTATTAATAGGATAAAAGTTGGTAGATTTAGGAAATTTTTCCCAAAGATTTGAATTTCTCGTTGAATTTTTGCCAAATTAAATTATATACAGTATTTTTCCTGAATGTTTTCAAATGTCTACCAAATTTGATGAAAATCGGACAATGTGTTCAAAATTACAGCCGAACAAACATAGTTAGATTAAATACATCCAAAATAAATGCAAAATTGTATAGTATCATAAATTTCAAAACGTTCACTTAAAAAGTAAATGTGTCTTGTTATAGATAATTTAACCATTTTTAAACCATTCGAGGCAAAAATTCAAAACAAAAAATGTTTGTTTTTTTAAACAACTTTTGATTGAAATTTTTTTTCGTAAAATGTTTGTATTCGGCACAATTTTAGCTCAAATTTAGCTAATTACCACACAAAGGTAATTTCAATTGTTATATTATTATTATACTTCCATTTATAATTGTATTTGCTGGATATTTATAGTATTTTATGAATGGTAATTAAAAATTGTCCAAACAATGATATTCTATAATGTGTCGAGTATCTAAAAAATTAACTCTCTTAGTTGTTATCATCACTTGTTTACAAAAATTTCTTTAATTTTCTAAAAGATATTTTGAAAAATTGATTTTTATTAAACGATTTTGTTTATTTTGGGTGTCTTACACCTGGAATTATTAGGTGCAGAGCGTGAAAAACAAGATATATTCGAGTGTTTTAACAATGGACAACTCCAAGATGCAGAACATGTGGGTGAAAGGAGTGATAGCAATTTATCGAAATACAATTGTGTTTGTGGTGATACCACAATTATCGATTACAGTACTTCAGATCGTATCACTAATTACACCGATTCATCTTATAACATGCTTTCACCGGATTACGACGATTCAATACCCAGTGATTTACCATACTACTACAATCAACAAAAAACTCCATCCCAAAACCAAACTAGTGACTTCGATGAAGAACAAGCATATTTCCAAAGGCGTTCATTTGTTTCAATTGCACTTGCGCACACATATTCCGATATTCAGTTATCGATATACAATGATCGTGTATATTTGTTACCGATTGAAGCGACTTTGGTGACACTTGCAGCCACGTTACCATGGCATATACGTACAGCATGTTTAGCAAATCAAAGTTTACGCCAATTATTGGAGAAAATCCATGCGGATTTATTTGAAGCGCATACACATCGTGCGATATACGCTTATAAATTCTTAAGACATCCGATTATTTTGGATATGTTAAGCACATGTTATAAATTTCATGCATTATATCCACCAGATATTGTACGTAAATATTTACGAACTGAATACCAGATTCGTGGTTCGAGTTCAAAATAGAGGAAATCTTTGCCTTAAATGAAAAACAACTTTATTTTCATTTGTATACTTTTTTATTTATTTATTTTCTTCAAATAAATATTTTTATATAATTTTATATACAGTTTTCTTTTAATGTAAATAATTTTTTTATTATGGAAATTTCAAATCAAAGAGCCGTTTACGAAATAGCGATGATTGAAGGAATCTGCATTACCATAATAAACTAAAATATCTTACGTAAATTTAGGAAAACAATTTGTGCGCGTAATAAATTGAAAAATAATAAAATATGAAATGTTCCGTATGAATATAAATCCATGGCTAGGTTTTTTTAGACAAAGCGTTAAATTTTCCAGGCCAATTCTAACGTCGCTTATAAAACCTTAAGCTTAGAGAAATGGTTTTTCGATCAAACTCAAAACTTCAAATTTGCAACAATTCAAATCAATTTTTTTATATTATCAATATATGTTTCGACTGCCATGTAGTCAACATCATTTTAAATTTGCCATCAATAATAACTCTTCTAGGTATTGAAATTACTCTTATACTTCAACTTTTTATGGAAATATTGGTTCTTAAGAGCAAGTATAGTGGTGAATGGATTGAATGATTTTTTTTTTTTTTTAATTCCCAATGCCTTAATAATACTTCAAAGTTTGCTTTAAAAAAAGTTCAAAATTTTGAAAACGAGATTGAAATAACAACTGAAATCAATTATAAAATAATTAATTTTCAGAAAAAATGTCTCATACAGTATTCTCGAAAAGTGAATACTTTTTGAATTATCCGTGATTAATAATGCGGATTTAACACTAAAAATTGCTTGTTTTGAAATTTTCATAATTATTTCGAAAGCCTTACATTTTATCAAAAAATCTGTGATTAAAAAAATAAAGCTTATATAAAAATTATTTTGGAATTTTGTTTTTCATTTCTAGAAATTATAACTCGTTGAAATTGATATTTAGTAAATTATAAATTAAGTAAATATTTAGTAAATTATAAACTGAAATATTGGCATTTAACGTGGAATAACAGAAACCAAACATAATTTGGAGAAAACTCTCTGAGCCTTTACGAAATTACATTAAAAGTCATTCAAAAAAAGGTGCCGTTGAAGTCGTTAACTCGAAAGCTAAAGGAGTTTTAATGAAAATTACCTCGTTTTCTCAATTTTATAGCTAAACAATTAATATTTTAGCCAATGGCGTTCCCCCAAATGTTAAAAATCGCAAACTATGTTCAAATTATTTTATTTAATGTTGAATTATTTAGTGGGGAAAATAACTGATACGTAATATATATGAAAAAAATGTTTATTCTGATGTTTACACTACATGATATATTACAAGACTGGCTCGTTCCTGCTTGAGTCAAATAGCATTACTATTCAAATAAAAACATGGGGAAGGAAGTAGGTGCTGTTTCCATGATAAAAAATAGTCATTCCGCTTACACTTCTTCTATCATGTTTGAAGCCGAATGCAATTAAATCATTTTTGTCATTTTTCTTAAAAGTTAAGTATAATTATTTATTTAGTTTATTTGATGATGTATTTTAGAATTCTAGTTGCTACTTTCCAATGTGCATTGGTTAGTTTGAAAAAATCTTCCTAGATAAGTTGAACTGAACGCTATATCGAGTTGAGTTGTGGTTGATAGATATGTGAAGGATCCAATTATTTCCCGGTATGGAACATTTTCAATAGTTTCATCAAATTGATCAAAACTTATTTATATTGGCTTTCATTTGAGTGATTCCGCCTTTACAATCTTCCATATTAAATCGTTTAAGTATCTTGTTAATCATTTCTTTATTATTAAATGTGATTTCATTTTTACTTCTTGTAATTTTCATTCCTATAAAGGTTTTAATTTCACCTAAATTATTTGAAAGAATTATAAAATCATCAACCCATATAACCAATAATAAATTATTTCCTGTGTATAAGCAAGCATCATTTAGTGAACGTTTTATACCATTTTTTGTTGCAAATTTATCAATCACTCCAAGGTCGTGGAGCTTCTTTTAAACGATATAGAGATTTGTTGAGTTTTAGTAATTTTGGTTATAATTCACCCCTTCGGGAATTTTAATATAGATATCAGAATTTAATTTGCCATTTAAGAAAGCTGAAGGTAAATCTAGTTGAGTTAAATTCAAATCAATTTGTATCGCGTGATTAATATGAATGTTTTTACTGTTGGGAGTTTTACAACATATACAAGGTGCATATACATTTTCAAATGAATTTTCTTGAGATTCTTTCGCAACTAGGCGAGCTTTTTTGACTCCATCTTGCATTGTGTTAAAAATCAATTTTGTATCAAAGGCTTTTTGATCTTTTGGTAGATCAGTTATTTTTCACGTTTCCATTTTTTCAAGTCCATAAATTTCATTTTTTACAGCTTCTTTCCATTCAATTCCAGCATCAATTTCTTCTTTATATGTAGAGGCTCTGCATAGCTCCGCACGGAGTTCGTTTTAATAGGTAAACAGCTGTACGAACTGCTTCTCTCCACAAATTTTGTATCAATAAACATAGCTCGTACTTTATTTAATATTGTAAGATTTAGTCTTTCAGAGACTCCATTTTGTTGAGGTGTGCAGCTGCATGTAATTTCTTGTTTAATCCCATTTTGAATGCAGTAGCTTTAAAATTATTTGACAAAAATGCACCTCCTTGATCCATGCGTATTCGTGCCACATAGATTGAATTTGATTTGAAAGTTTGTATATCTGCTTTCAAATATAATTATATTTTACTTTTTTCTTGAAGCAGGTAAAACAACTAAAATGAGCAAAATCATCGGTGATTGACAGTTAATATTTCTCACCTGAAGGTGTTGTTTCCTTGGTTGCACCCCAAACAACGCTATGTAGTTATTCTCTAATTGGACGTGACCGTGGATAATCTAGTTCCTTAAATGGTTTTCTTGTAGCTTTAGCGTCTTGGCAAGAACCGCAAATATTTTTTTTTTTTTTGAGGAAGTTGCAGCAATTGTAACCATCTTCTGTTAGCATGTCCTAATCTTAGGTGCCAAAGGTCATCTTGTGTTGTTAGAAAATTGTTTTCTTTGTCATAAAATTTCTCATTTTTGAGATTACATAATTGTTGGTGGCTCCTGAATCCAAAATAAATAATACTTCGTTAATTAGTAGTTGGTAATTAGTATTCTTATTCTAACAATTTGGATAGTTTCTTTCATCCATATTTACAAAAGAGAATGAAGGAAACTCTTTAAATTTCACTTCCGCATCAAGTAATTTGCTTTTTACACATTTTAATGTCAAATTGTCGTTTGTTTCTAAAACTGTTATAACTGTTTTATATTGTTTTCAAACAGTGAGTAACACATAGCAATCTTTATCGTACTCTTCCATTTTTTCTGCCGGTTGACTCCAATTCATTGATGAGATTGTCGATATTAAAAATATATTCTTGTAAATCTTGTGTGTCTTGTTTTAATTTTAATAATTCTCTTCTGATGTGCAGTTTTGTCAATACAGTTTATCATTCGAAAACATTTTCTAAACTTTTTACCATATCATACCCCGTGACTGCACTTTTTACGTATTGTAAATGTAAATCATTTATGCACGGATTTTGCTTTAATCACGACTATTTTCGACGCATAACCCTAATCAGCATTAACTCCTAATCAAAATTTATTTATTTTCATCATGCAATATAATGGTAAGAAATACTTTCGAAACAGCTTTCAATCTAAATTTTTTGTTGCCGACATATGCATGTAGATTATAAAAATCTATCGTATACCTACGATTGATAGACCTATTCGCTTTTTTAGTTACGCTACATATGCATATATTTTTTTAAATTTGTTTTTTATAGTCGAATATTTTCAGGTTCAGCACAATATAAAGTCAAAATGTGATAAACAACATTAATTTAAACTTAATTTCGACAAAAATTTACTATTATTATGTAAAATTTAGAATACAGAATAAGTAAACGCTTATAAATTTCGAAATTAAATTTTCTATTATTGTTATATTTTGCAAAATTGTGTTGCAAATTTGAACATATTGCACAAAGGAATTTTATAATTTAAATCTGGTAAATGATTATCGATAATATATACGGTTAATTTTATTTTTTGTTTACATATCTTCTTCTATAAATTTGTTTATTTGAAGAGTAATTTCTTTCGTATAATTTTTATTTTGATTCAATGTTTATTTTTATGTCTCTCGCATTAAAAATTAATTTTTTTTTTTTTTTCATATTGTATTTTTACGATAGGTCCATATCATATAAGAATAATGAAATCTATAATATCGGTAACACTTATTTAGTTCAGAGGACTATTCCGAGATGTTATTAAAATCACACAATTTTTACCGATATTTTTGTTAAGTGATAACAAATATATTAGACATGGGTGGTCAGTTCGTTTACTTTAGGGAGCGCTCTTCTTTATTCCTTCTTTTAGTTCTCTAGTTCCTTTAAACATGATTTTTTACCATTATATTTCCTTAGAGAACTTTAGAGAAAAAATATAAAAATTTACTTGTTTTATTTTGATTAAAACAGTAAAAATGTTTGACAGTATAATAATATGATGCAGTTAGTTAAATATATATTTTAGGATTGATTAAAAATCAATTTTACATTTATTATGTTTGACATTTTGATATTCTTGAACATTTTACATTTTACTAGTACAATTTATTTCTTATATAAATAATAATTTTAACAAAAATACTTTTGAATATTGAAAATTCTTAAAAAATTAAAATAAAGATTATATTCATATTTGATAATCATAAAATTATAAATGATGACTTTAAGAAACTTAAATAGAACAACCTAATTTTTATTCACGACTCATAAAATTATTATTTTTATTTTAACATAAAATAATAGTATATCACATAAAATCACAATGTTAACAATATCACGTATCCCAATACAAATGGATTGCAAGAGTGCTATTTACATAAGTACTACTGTGTAAAAATAATAGTTTAAAAACTTTATTAGACTTTAATAATATAAGGCGTTGAGAAATATTTTGTCCTGTCCCTGAGAACACTCTTTCAAAAATTGATGTTGCAACGATGTAAAATCTTTTTAAAATCAATGAAATTTCTTTTTCATTATTTGTGATTGGCGTTTTCTCATCTTTTTTTTTCAGTTATTGTATTATTGGCTTACAGAGGTCTTTATTCTCAGTGCTTTTGTTTTGAATCGAGTATCCAATATGGTACATTCAGTGTATAAAAAATTACTCTCTAAATCTTTAAAGTGGATTTCCATGCCCTTTATCAAAGCTGATTGTACCTTAATTATTTGCTTGTTTTTTTTTTATACATATTTTATTTTTTTAATCTTGAATTAAATTACTAAATATAATCACTTATGACAATTTCTACTGTGACCTTCAGTAAAGGTTAAATTTCTTCTATTACATACCAATCTTCATTTATTCTGGTCAAATCTGAACATAGAAAACCGATAGTGACAATCACAGCATTCTTTACTTCTACTACTCGCTGAAGCATAATTCAAGAAGAAATCCAACGAGTTGTAACGCCTTGCTTCAATTTTTTGCTAGTGGTAAATTTATCCGTTTTTGCGTAGCAATTAATTTGTTTTGAACTTGAGTGCTTCGATTAAAGAATTCTACAATGCTTTTGACTTGCTCTATAATATTTGTATTTCAATGTAGCTGTTTGCACAACAAAATGTAAAGAATGTGAGCGAAACATCAAATTGATCGCCATTGGTCAATTCTGACTGCATTTTTAATGTTTGATGCATTGTCACTTACAATAGCAGTTATTTTATTAATAGCATCCTACTCTTTTATAATTATTTTAAAAAAATTAAATAAATTTTTACTAGTATGGCTATCATTATACTTTTTTACAAGTGAGTAATATCGAGCAAAGTTTGATTTCATCATCAATAAAATGAGCCGTTATAGTTACAAAACTTTCGTTGTTATTCATCACTCATTATGAACATCATTATGACCATTTAAACTCAATTTAGTAGATATATAAAATTATTATAATTAGTGGTAGTTGGTTTTTTGACGTAGTTTTATAATAGATGAATAGTCAATAAAAAAGATATATTTATGGTGTTATACTGGTACTTGGCAGGTTGTTTATTCTATAAACAACCTATGTTATGGTAATATGGTATGGTACGCTTATGTATACACTACTCGTTGTAAAGAATAAGATACATAAGCGTTATATAAATGTGATCAGAATGCTACTATGACTGTGACAGTAAAAATAACGAACATACTGTTTGCTGATATATTTCTATGAAAAAACTTTTAATCTTTCTTTCACTTGTAATGTTTTAATGGTTAACTAGTGCCATCCATATACAATAAATAGAACTGAGACGCTACCAGCGGGATTATCGATAAACTACTAGTTTACTCCGTTCAGCAATAAGAGTGCTCTTCCGAGCTAAGACGTTGAAGAACCACCCAAGCCTAAAATGTTCATTTCAATACAAAAGTTAAAATGGAAGATAACACAATTAAAATTGAAAAAGAATTATTAAAAGTTAAATATTTGATGACAAAGTTATAATGGACGATCGGAAAATTAATAACGAAATATTCGGAGATTGTGATAATGATGAAATGAATGAAATACCATACAACAAAAACAATATGAAAATGGAAGATTAGAGAAGAAAAAAATGTAAATCAACAACATTTTGATGGTTAGGGTTCGATTACGATTACAAGGGCCCCTCGGTTTTTTGATGAATTTTGGCAAAACAAGCCAAAATAAGACGAAAATGAAGAATACTAACTTTCTTGTTTTCGCCTATTTTTCGAGTTATCGAACTTTTTTTTCGAAAATATACTCCAAAATAACCAAATATTTTTTTTGTTTATTTCACAAAATAATCACAATTTAACACATTTCACAAGATTTAATTACAATTTGTTGTTACAATTAATAAAATTTCAGTCATTAACAACCAAAATTTCAATTTATTTAAACGAAATAAACATTTTTATTTTAATCAGTTTTTTGGCATATTGACGCCATTTTATATACTTATATTTTACTGAAAAAAAGTAAAATTCTTTTGAAATATTATAGCCAACATTAAAAAAAAAAATCCTAAATGAATATAATGAAGATTTTATTGTTTAATTTTATATAAAACATTCATACTAAGATTTCATCGCCAAATCAAACATTTTTAATTTAAATCTGCTAAATTTAATAGAAATACAATTAATTATAAACAAAAATTATCTCTAAAACATAATGTCGATGAAATGTGTAAAATCTGTAATTATTTTGTAATTTTAAATAATTCTTATTTTTATCACTAATTATTATATTTCTTAACATGAATGTCCAATAGTTTTTTGCTGTATAATTGTTTTGTTTTTATGTAAAACTGTTACCATGTTATACAATATACATTCATTTGCAATTGAGCTACAGTATTGTCAACTTCAATAATATTTCTTTCCGTTGTTAGTATTTTTTTTTTGTGTGTTTAAAATATGTCTACACCAGGTATGAATTTACATCCATTGATTCACCCTAAATTAAAATACTTTACTTTAATTGAATCTTTAATCGAATTGATTAAAACGAATGAATCAGCAATTTTGTTTCTCGAAGAAATTGGTCTGATTCCTTCGCGACAATCAACAGCTCCGTCATGTTGCGGTCTCCCAATGTCAGTTGAGGAGTTACCTACTAGAAAACTCAATTGGATATGGAGATGTTCCTCTAAAGGTTCAAAAAAGAAAGGTAGTAAATCGTGCCGTAAAACGATCAATCCAGATACGGGCACGTTTTTCGAAAGAACTTCTTGTCGAATTGAAATTCGTGACGTTTTGGCAATTGTCATTTGTTTCGCTACTGAGGTACAGATCACTAAAACATACAAGCTTCTTCGACCTTGGCGTCTTCGTCATGGAGAACCCGACTTAAGTCGAAGTACAATATCTGATTACTACAGCTATTGTCGAGAAATAGCTGAAGTAATTGCTTCACATAGTGATGTGTTACTTGGTGGCGAAGGAAAAACAGTCCAGATTGATGAAACTTTCTTGACAAAACGCAAATACCATCGGGGGCGTGTTACCGAGCAAATGACAATAACTGTGCTTGGATTGTATTGTAAAGAAGATAAAATCGGCCTTTTTTTTAAGGTGAATTCTAAAAGTAAGAAGGAACTGTGGCCATATATTCAAATGTATGTTGATTCTTCAACATCCCGAATATGTACAGACAGTGCAAAACAGTATGAAGGAGTTGAACGAATGTTTTCTCCAAGTACTGTTCATTTGCGAACTAATCATAGCATCGGAGAGTATGTTGAAAAATCAAATCCACAAAATACCATTAATGATTTGGAAAACCAGAACAGATTATTGAAAAAATCAATAAAATGTTCACGAACTCCAAAGTTACTGCATCAATATATGGCACTGTATTTTTACAGAAATGTATATATGAAGCAGTATAAGGAGTGTGAAGGGTCTCAAATCATGCAGTTCCTTCTTGATATAAAAAAAGTTTATCCTGGATATGTTGACGGAACTATAAAAGAAGGGCTCACAATTAAAGAAATAGATCCACCTTCATGTTCTTCAACCGAGGTTGGATTACCTCCTCCTTTGAAGAAACCTTATGAAGTTATTGAGGACGATAATATTGAGAGAGCAATTGACATCGATAATTCTGAACCTGATTTAGGTGAAGACTTTTTTTAAGACTCATTGCACCTATCGGAGTCTACACAATAGAGGGGTTTGGAGTCGTTAAATACTTCGGATGTGACGAGCCGAGGGGTCCCCGTCTATTGTGGATGAAGTGCTATTAGACAATACCTTCTCGTGGTGCATTTCAAGTATAAAAAGCAAAAAATAGCTTTTTTATGCCAAAATTGTCTAAAATGGTAAATAAAATTTCGAAAAAAACTGAGGTAAGACTATATTCATTTATTTTTTACTTGTTTATTTATTTTTTTTGTTGATTTATGTTAACCTGTGTAAACTACACCCCACAAATCCATGGGTAGTTTAATCACAGGTTGAACGTAGGGGCCAAAAACCAACTCGACCCGTGCAAACGATACCCCACAAATATATGGGTAGTTTAATCACAGGTTGAACGTAGGGGCCAAAAACCAACTCGACCCGTGCAAACGATACCCCACAAATCTATGGGTAGTTTAATCACAGGTTGAACGTAGGGGCCAAAAACCAACTCGACCCGTGCAAACGATACCCCACAAATCTATGGGTAGTTTAATCACAGGTTGAACGTAGGGGCCAAAAACCAACTCGACCCGTGCAAACGATACCCCACAAATCTATGGGTAGTTTAATCACAGGTTGAACGTAGGGGCCAAAAACCAACTCGACCCGTGCAAACTATACCCCACAAATCTATGGGTAGTTTAATCACAGGTTGAACGTAGGGGCCAAAAACCAACTCGACCCGTGCAAACGATACCCCACAAATCTATGGGTAGTTTAATCACAGATTGAACGTAGGGGCCAAAAACCAACTCGACCCGTGCAAATGATACCCCACAAATCTATGGGTAGTTTAATCACAGGTTGAACGTAGGGGCCAAAAACCAACTCGACCCGTGCAAATGATACCCCACAAATCTATGGGTAGTTTAATCACAGGTTGAACGTACAGTTGAATGTTATTAATATTTCATAATAATAAAAAATATCATGAATAATAATCCACAATAATTATAACAAAAAATTAATTTTTAAAACATTTTGACATTTACTGTTAATTAATATTTAAAACATTTTGATATTGATTGTACAGCACCGCATTTTAAGAAACTTTTTTTTTTAATGTTGGCTATAATATTTCAAAAGAATGTTTTTTAGTTACTTTTTTCAGTAAAATATAAGTATATAAAATGGCGTCAATATGCCAAAAGAGTGATTAAAATAAAAATGTTTATTTCGTTTAAATAAATTGAAATTTTGGTTGTTAATGACTGAAATTTTATTAATTGTAACAACAAATTGTAATTAAATCTTGTGAAATGTGTTAAATTGTGATTATTTTGTGAAATAAACGTAAAAAATATTTATTTATTTTGGAGTATATTTTCGAAAAAAAAGTTCGATAACTCGAAAAATAGGTGAAAACAAGAAAGTTAGTATTCTTCATTTTCGTCTTATTTTAGCTTGTTTTATCATAATTAAAAGTCAAACCGAGGGGCCCTTGTAATCGTAATCGCCCCATTTTGATTCATAAAAATATGAAAAAATTAAATTTGGAATACAATTAAATTAATTATTAAAAATGAAATGTTTTATGAAGATTTTCTTAAATCACATAAGA
Organism: Chrysopa pallens; assembly: GCA_020423425.1. Taxonomy (NCBI): domain Eukaryota; kingdom Metazoa; phylum Arthropoda; class Insecta; order Neuroptera; family Chrysopidae; genus Chrysopa; species Chrysopa pallens. Next base: position 59,260,819 of record CM035595.1, read on the forward strand.
TTAATAACACTGGTGATAAATCATTTGCATATGACATTTATAATAAAATATTTAAATATAAAAGCGTTTTAGTTTACCGTAAACGAATTCATAGCTGTGAAAAACCATTTTATTGTGATGTTTGTAATAAAACATTTACTTAACAAAATAATTAAATTCGATATCAGAGAATTAATGGGGGAGAAAAACTATTTTAACGCATTGTTTTAAATAAAACATTCATTCATCAAAGTGCTTAAGTTCTAAGCCCATAAACGAATACATAGTGTAGACAAACAATTTTCTTGCTATACTTGTAATAAAACATTTAATGATTAAAGTCAACCAGTTCGATATAAACGAATACATAGTGGAGAAAACCTGGAAGCCATTCCAGTATGTAACAAATAATGTTGACCAGAATAAAAATATATTTCATTGAAAACAACATAATTATGATAATTAATATTATCGGAATTATGGTTATTTAGCTTTACGTGTTAGATGTTGTTTATCATATGTAAATTTATCAAAAGAATATCCATTGATACTGGGTGTCAATGGAACATGAAAATTAGAAAATTTTCATGGAAAACATGTTATTCAAAATGTATTTAATATTTCAAAAAAATGTCTATAATGCCATCAGTTTTTGGACAATCAAATATAAAATTTAATGAATTCGATAATTTTACATTTAAAAATGATGTTGATGATTGGTGATATCAATATTTAACTAGAATTGAATCTCATATAAAACTAGAACGTGCCATCCATATCAGTTGTGGTTGAAACAGAAACAATTTTAACCAAATTTCATTCATAAAAAAATAAAAAATTGATAATTTACAAATACTTACAATAAATACAGTAAATAATGATAATGTAGCTTGAATGAATATCACAGATGTAGCTTGAATATATACTTGGATTACACGGGAAATGGGACGTGGTGTTGATTATAACATAAGTGAAGCGATGTTGTTGAATCCAATGGTGGATGGAGTTCATGTTATACAAACATTATTATCAATGAATGTAGAACAGACACAAATCAAAGAAAGAACCTCACGTATGGATTATAAAGGCATATTTATGAATTAATATTATGTCGTGAACATCTACAAAAAATAAATATATCAAAAGATGTTGATGATAACATCATTCTCATGTATACTGAAATATGTTAAATGCATGATGAATGTATTGTTAATGTACCTAGGAAACAAATTGACAAAATAATTAAAGAAGCTGATGATAAATGGCACCACAAAACTATGAATTATTTTCAATAAATATAAAAATTACAGCTGGAAGAGAACACAATTCGACCATGAAATACTTTAAAGCATTTTTTCATTCAGATAAAATTAAGAAATGTTTATTTTTTGAAGTTGAATAATTAAAAAAGTAGTAAATAAAATTGATTTGTATGAGATCAACCAAAAACAAAACCTAATAGGCCCAAATGTGAACAGCAATATTACAATCAAAATAGCAAATTGTAATTCGTCGTATCAAATGTTACTAAGATTAGAGATCTTGTACGGTAAAAAGTCAGATCTTACCGTTAAAAGATTACAAAGAAATTTTTGTGGTTATTAAAATGATAAAAATAAGTCAGCAGTCGACAATTGTATGTCGAATGACTGATGAAAATATTATCGTATACTATATCCAAAGAATGATAAAATTGCTGAAAATGAATGTGGTAAAACTGAAAGGCAAAAAAAAAGAGTCAGAAGAAATTATTGAAAATTATTAAAGTTAAGAAGAAAAATAATAAAATAAAAAACAATCAAGAAACAAAATCAACACATCAAAATTTCAAAGCCATGACAGAAAAATTTGAGTCCTTAAATAAAATGAAAACTTGAACTATGATCAAATTGCCAAAGAGTATAAAGCCATTAACATGGGTTTTACGACAAAAACAGGATGGCGAAATGAAGGCAAATTTAGTCGCCACCGGTTTTGAATAAGAAGAATGTGTTGATTATTCAAAAAGTTTCATTCCTGTTCGCTCGCTCTTTATGCGTCATTTAGATTAATATTGAGTTTGGCATCTACAAACAAAATGAACTTAATGACTTTTGATATCAAAACTGCCTTTTTATATGAGAAATTAAATGAAGAAATATATACATGCTGTTGTGAATATTATTGGGTCATATAGCTGATCTGTGCCAAATTCTATAACAGACTTCCAATATCCGATACAAAAAACAATGTTTAGTAAGAGTTTAAAAGTTTTTATTGCACTACGAATAAAAAAAAAATCCAATCAATTTCTCCACGATTGTACTTCAGTCCTTCCTATCTCTTCTTAATCATTTTCTTCAGCATTAACCAATATTGTTTGTCGGGCCTCTTCTATTTGATCTACCTGCGATTCGCCTCGTTCGTTGACCCAATCTTCTTGTTCTTGTTGCTCTTTATCATTGTGTCTTAATCCCCCAGCAAGTGGAAACGTAACAATTTCTGCAACTCTTGACTTTGCATTTCAGTGGTATATTGGAGTAATCCATGTTTTTGTGTTATATTTTCTGTTAGCTGCTTTACACTTTTGGCCTCAGAACGGGGGTCCATTATCCATTATCGTTGACAATTACTCTTGGATAACCAAAACGGCTAATCACTTCATCTGACTTGAGCCGTCTTCATTGTTGATGTGACTCTTAGTGGAACTGCTTCGATCCATCTAGGGAAAAGGTCAGTAACCACAAAAATACTTGTTTTTCCTCTTAACGTTCGTGAATACGAATCCATCAAATCGATGCTTATGACCTCCCATGGTGAAGTTGGCTTTCGACTTCTCATTGGTTGGTTTGGTTTTTTATTTAATGGTTTCACTCTGGTGCGAAATTCGCATCATTAGTATCTTAGTATCTTAGTATGTCATCAGGCATTCGATATCAATATACACGACTTCGAGCTACGTTTCTCTTCAGCCAGGGTGTGAGGCAACTTCGCCAGCTGTGGTATTTCCTCAAAAACACAAGTCGATTTTCTACGGGGACAAAGGTACTTCCTGATACTTCCTTTACCATCTGTTGACTATGATACCAAAGGACCTAGTCCGCTATATTGTAATAATTTTTTGTTCTGTCCATTTATCGATAAATATTATTTCTTAGTGGACTATTTAATCACGAGTTTCGTAGATAGAAATATCTCTATATTCATCCCGCCAACATCGAATATCATCGAGTGTGAGTGTGTCGACGATATTGAGTGTTATTGGTGTTTTAGCCCTCTTTTGCACTAACCATTCTGGAATATCTTTAGTTTATTCGTTTCCAGCCTTGCCCTGTGGTGTTCTGAGAACATGAATTATTTCAAAATTAAAGGGCCCCAATGTTAATGCCCATCGTGTTAATTTTGCATGACTTTCTTTGATGCGATTTAACCGTTTAGCGCAGTATGATCAGTGTATAATTTTAAAGATCTTCCTTCCAGATCTTCTTCACCAAACGTCCGTGTCAGTGCACATTGTTCTGCAGCCCCGAGATTATCACATAATTTATAATTCTTCTCGTATTGCCATTATCTTCCATTTGAAATAGTATTGCACTCAATCCAATATCACTAGCACCCGTGTTTAAGCAAAACAATTTCTTGAAATTCGGGGTGCGTTAGTTTCGGTGCATTATCTGTTGATGACTTCTCGAACGCCTCTTTCTTCATAGTTCTTCACAAAAACAACCACATAATCATAAAGGAAGGTAAATGAGAGATTTAAATTAAAACGTGAGTATTTTTAGGTCTATTATATTTGCGACTGAAAGAAAAATGACATTACAATATTCGATATTAAAACGAACTGACACTATTGTTTTTAATAAGCAACCATGGTTTAGTTTACTTTAACTTTTTATTAATGCCCCCTAAACTGAACTATAATTAAAATTAAAATTAAAACACGTAACACAAAGGATGAGTCCCATGGTGTTCATTGTTCAAGATCACCATCCATTGCTTCAATCATTTCTTGTATCACCCGTTGTACTCCGAAAACCGACCGCTGAAAATGGGACCTCATAGGTTAAATAAAACATACTTATGATTGCGAAGATAGTATCCAAAAAAAGTATCCAAATAGTATTGGTTTGGTTTTTTATTTAATGGTTTCACTCTGGCGCGAAATTCGCATCATTAGTATCTTAGTATATCATCATGCATTCGATATCAATATACGCGACTTCGAGTTACGTTTCTCTTCAATTTCCTCAAAAATACAAGTAAATAAAACATACTTATGATTGCGAAGATACTATCAAAATCTTGATAGCTGCTGATCTTATACTGGTAAACCCTTTTCCATAAATATCGATTAGTTTGACATATATATCTTAATATATAAATTACATGTCACATTGTTTGATATACATATATATATATATATATATATATGTATATATATGTATATATATATATATATATATATATATATATATATATATATATATATATATATATATATATATATATATATATATATATATATATATATAATTATGATCTATTACAAGAGCATGGAATCTTGTAAATAACTTCAGAAATATTACTTAGCGGTGTCTTATCTTTTTGTCTTGAGTAGATGTCACCAACTCTACGAATATCATAAAACGCAGGTTTCCTGTCTGTACCCCGGAAACTAAGTGATATTCCACGATATTCTAACAAACGGAAACTGAAATCTGTTTTCTATCAATGAATTAACTAATTTACGTGACTCATATTCATTGTCTTGTCTCCCCGTGTCCATTTCTTTATTATAATTGGATGGATAATTGAAACTTGGAGGAACCTCGTTACAATTGTAGATATCGTTTTGTCGATAGCTATAAGTATTACTTATTTCGCCCGAGTTTATTTGTTGAGGATTTGGAGCTAGTGGCGTAAAAGGCGCTGTTGGAGCATTATAATAACCTATCCACTCACAATTTTCTGGTTGTACAGTATTTGGCAAAGATAAAAGAGATTCCGCGTGTTCAGAATAATTAGGAGTAATTGTACCTTGAAATCCATGATGTTCACTGCGCGGTTTTTTTGCTAAATTTACAAGAGACTGTTGTTTATTTACTGCAGGATTTTTTTGTGAATTATCATCTTCTTGCGTAGTATTGTCATCATCCAAATCAACAGATTTATTTCTTGTTTTAGACTTGACTAGAAAAAAATGAAGAATTACACAATTGATTATAAATGCAACTTAAAAATTAAGATAAAAAAAAGGTTTGAAATTATAAATATCTTGATGAGATGTCACTGTACAATGCTTTTTCTGATGTGAACTAGTAATTTGCTTCATTGGATTACCTGTACTTTTAAAGATTTTTCGCGCCTTATATTTCCGTTTGTTGTCACAGATCTTAGCAACTCGCATAGTAAACATTTTGTCCGAAATCTTATTGTCAAATTTACGATTGACCCATTCCTGAAAACAAAAAAATGTTGTTATAATCATTAACTATAACATACAACAAAGATACAATTAATTCATATTGAAACATACCAAACAATCCCTTGAAAACATTTGGATCAATCCCCGGATGCTTTCCTTTCTTTCCTTTTGCGAGTAGAACCATAGATATCCTCCAAAACCTCTTTTACCATTAGTTTCCAATCTTTTCTACAGCCAGCATTAGTTTCTATAATTGAAGCACGTGCGGAAGATAAATAAATACCAGTATTCGCAGAAAGTTCAACGTATAATTAATAATGTTCAAGTTTGCAATTTAGAATAGAAGTTAGCTGTTTGAATAAAATTTCAAAATTATTATGTTACTTTTTCATCTAATTCTCCTGGTTTATAGAATTGTTCTCCAATTTGAAAGTAACAAATTAATATCCGTTTAGTCCAATAATTATCAATAGGTTATAAAATTTTTAATATTGGTTTTTTTTTTAAATGATTATGAAACAACTTACAGTTTTACGTACATCATCTTCTATTCTTCTTTCTTTTGACCTGAATCTTCAACTCATTTGAACAATCAGCCACATACATAACATCTAAATCCATGGTTATAGATTTGTTTTCTGGCACAATAGATGATAAATCACTTTTCACTGAAGGTTTTAAAACAACATGAACATCACTTTTACGCGGAAGAAATTTTTAAGCTAAACAATAACAATTCTAAAATAAAAACACAGAATGGCGTGGTTCTGACAAGTCGTCACTTTCCACCATTAAACATACACTATATAATACACAAGCTAATAAACAACTGTAGTTGTCACTGCAGTCACTAGAGGCAGAACGTATATTTTTGTAATTAAGTTTCAAATAAAAGAAAAGTCTATTTAATTCCAAGAATTATAATTAATTAATTTAAATTGATAATGATTACATGTATTGATAATAATTAATAACACATATTGTCCTTAATTGAATACATAAATGTTGTAGTTTGATACTGCGCAAAAAATAACACATATGCCCGTTAAACTCTCTATATAATCGCGCGCTCCTCACCGCTCGCTCTTACTTCACTAACCGTTCTTGTCGTGCACTCAACACACTCAACACCGTGAGCCTTAAACCAGTACGACACAAACACGTGTTCTTTCATCAACTGTTAGTGTTCAACTGACTTCTCGCAAGCAACGCATCACACTTCATACACATCATTCAACCTACCTCACGCCCGCAGGCCACAGGCGGCATCCAAGTCATCATAAACCACATTTTTATAATATACATGTTTTATAGATAACAATTTCGGATTAAGGGGCTCAATATCGGATCTAGTGGGAACAATTTCGGGTTAGAGGGATATCGGATCAAAATTTCGACACTTTTCCCATTCATTTCTATTATTATGTTATGTGTGTTAACTTCTAATATTTCATATGGACCTATGTATGTTATGTATAGTATTTGTTTTTGGTTTATTCTTTGATTGTTTTTTATTAAAACTTTTTGTCCTACACTTAATTTTTTAATATTTATTTTTTCATCGAAGTATTCTTTACTTTTTTTATTGCTGGATAGCAACGTTTCCCTAACTTTTGCGTGATTTGTTCCAAATGTTGGTTGTATGTGTTGGATGTTTGGACATTAGCTAGTATTGTGTACGTATGCACAGCTTTCTAGAAATTCGTCCCAATGTAAATTGTTGTCCGTGTAATTCCTAAGGTTTTCTTTAATGAAATGTTTAGTACGTTCTACAGATCCATTGGTTTGTGGTCTGTAAGGACTTGTAGTTTTGTGTGATTGATTTTTAGGTTTTCCGTGATTTGTCTTACTGTTTCATTAACAAATTCAGTACCTTGATCTGATAGGATGACTTTTGGAAATCCAAAGGTAAGAAAGTATTGAAGAAGTTTTACAGTGATTAACTCACTATTGAAGAAGTTTTACAGCGATTAACTCACTATTTTTGTTTGTTAGCGCGTGTAACTGCATACATTTAGTTAAATTATCTTTAACGACTAAAATATATTTATTGTGATTCGGAGTTTCGTTTAATGATCCGACTAGATCTATTTCGATCCGTTCATTGAAATTTTTTTCGCGGTAGTGGTGATTGTCATTTCGTTTCTGATTGGGTTCCAATCTGTTTTGTAAGTTGACATTCTTCACATGTTATTGCGTATTTTTCCTCATCCGTCTTCATGCCTTTCCAGAAATATTGATTCTTCAAGCGGTTGTAGGTTCTGTTAATTCCTTGGTGTCTTCCTAGTGAGTCATCATGGAATTGTTGGAGAATCCTTTGTTGTTTTTAATCACATTTTATTTTTAAGATTTTAAGGGATTGTAATAATTCCTTGTTATTTTTTTCGTTATCAATGTATAACAGGATTATGGTTTGTTTTTTGGTGTTCCTGTTTTTGTAAAACTGAGTTTCACCAGGTCTAAATTTTTTACCTTTTCATTCTACATTTTTTAAAACATAACTATGGGTGTTTTGCCTTATGTGTCATTAGAAAAAATTTAAATTTTCTTATTGTTTAATGTGTCCACTATATCGTCATATAGCTTTTGGATTCTTTCAGCATTTGCATTTCTATTCCAGGGAATAAAAATAAAAGCATTCCATTGAATATACGTAATGCTTTAGTGATTCGACTTTATACATTTTTGTAAAAAGTATTTTCTTGAGGTTGGAATCTTTTGTTAGAAGTATTTATATCTTTAAACAAATCTTCCTTTAATGATAATTCTTTTTTTCGTCTAGTCAGGTAATATAACATAATGGTTTTGTTGTCATTTTCCAGTTTTTTTGATTTTTTTTGTTTTCCAATTCTTTTTGTGGAATTAACTGATTAATAAATGGTTTATATTTACCTGTATATCCTAAAGTTGTGACAGTTATTACTACGTTATCCAAATTTTTATATGTTTATTCTTTAGGATTTTGTTTTGTTTAACTTGATACGTTGTTTTATTGTTGTACCTGTTTATGAAGTTGTCGTAAGTTAATGGGTCTTAAGGTAGATTTCGTTTTTCTATTTGTTTTTCCTTTTCCCTCCTTTGATCCTTGATTATCCTTTGAATTTCTTCCATATTCATACTCAGCCTCAATTTCTTGACTGATTTTTTACATATTTTCTAAATCTTTTTTATGTATTTTTCAGCCTCTTCTCTATCTTTTGCGTTTTTCATTCATGTATACACATTATCTTTACCACTTTCCTCGTTTTTCTCATTTTCGGTGTCTTCAGCATCCGAGAAGTATTCTTTTCTCACGTTGAGGATATATATTAGTATGTCTACCATGTAATTGGTTTTTCCTGCAGTATATTTGACTTCATAATCATATTGCCTGAGTTTCAATCTCCATCTTACAAGTCTGCTTGTGGTATCCTTCACCGAATATTGCCATGTTAATGGACGATGATCCGTTTTAATTGTTAATTTTACCCCGTATAGGTAGAAGTGAAAATTCTTAACAGAGTGAAGAATGACTAGACATTCTTTCTCTATTGTAGAGTATTTCTGTTCTGCAGAATTCAAGGTAGAACTGAAATTAGCGATTGATATTTTCTTATTTTCAGCGTTTGTTTGAAGTAGTAATCCTCCTATTGCGTAGTTACTTGCATCCCAATTAAGGATAAATGGTTTTAGTTTTGGTTCTTTGATCAATGTATCCTTTATCTGACTTATGGCTTTTATGCATCTATCATTAATCTATCATAAAATTTAAATTTTACTTCTTTCTTTAGTAATTTAGTTAGAGGTTTTGTGATTTTAGAATAATTATGTATGAATTTCCTGTAATATCCTATTTCTCCTAAAAATTTTTTGAATTCCTTTACATTGGTAGGTTCATCAAGTGACTCGATGGCCCTTATTTTCTTGACTTGTAGTTGGATTCCATTTATGTTGATTCTATGACCAAGATAATCGAATTCCTTGTTAAAGAATTCGTATTTATCTATATTTATTTTTAGAACGGTTGAATTTCATTTATTTAATATCATTTTGACATTATTCACATGGTCTTCTAAGTTTTTTCCTAGAATTATGATGTCATCTAAATAGCATAGACATTTATTAGTTCGGATTTCATCTTGTAAGATTGTATTTATCAAATTTTGAAAATGGCGAGAGCATTTACCAAACCAAAAGGTAATCATAATGAAACTCATAATGACCGGGGGGAGTAAAGAACGTAGTCTTCTCTATATTCCTTTCCATTATTTGTATTTGGTCAAATCCTGAGGCGAAGTCCAAAGTCGTGAAATAACTATTTTGCCTTAATGAAGTTAGAATTAAATCCATGTTGGTTATTGGGTAACGATTCGGGATTGTGATTTTATTCGAATTCCGATAATCGATTACCATTCGGTATTTCTTTTGACCTGAAGCATCATTCTTTTTTGGAACCACCCACCCATATTGGATTGTTATATGGACTCTTGATTTTCTAATTATAACGTCTTCTAATAAATTTCCAATGTGTTTTGCAACTTCGTGTTGTATTGTTTTTAAAAGTGGATAAACTATATAAATTATTATTGGATCGTTACTTTTAAGTTTTATGTCGTGTTGTAATATTTCCGTTTTTCCTGGTTTGTCATTTTCTAGTTTAACTACTTAATGTGTGTCTAGTATGACTTTAAGTATTTTAGCCTTTTCGTTTTCATTTAAATAGGTTAATCGAAGTTTACTTTGTATGTCTTCTAAAGGATTTGATTTTATATTTTAATTATGGTAGTTACCTTTTATTTGTGTGTTATTATTATTTATTATAAAATCCATTTTTATTTTAGTTAATTGAAGTTTATTTTTTGTATAATTTATTATAGAATTATTTGTTATCAAAAAATCATTACCTTAAGTACCATCGTATTCAAGATCTATTTCTTCATTGTTAGGATTCACTCAATGACGTAGGGTTTAACCAAATTTGTAAGTTTGAGAGAAGTGGTGAAACCTCTACATTTGAGTATATGTGGTAGAGGTTTTTGCGTAAAGCTCGGATATCCTCTGCACATCTTGCAAAGTAGTCGCATTTCTTCCAATATCCGCCGTATATGGTTATGTGGTACAAAGCCGAAAGCATTCGCTAAATCAAGTCATGCTAATGCGATTTGTCTGATCTCGGCGTTCATCATAAAATGCACTTTGGACCATGAAGTTGTGCTCATAGCACCCCTCATATTCCAGGAAACCTTTTTGCATTGGGGAGAAATTGTTAGAAAGCTTCGCCCAGCAGCTGAGACAGTCAGTGACAACGCCGGCATATAACTTGGCGATCGTCCCTCCCAGAGTAAGAGGCCTCCAGTTTGACAGCTCATCACGGTTACCCTTTTTATACAGGAGAACAGTGCGGGGTCGGCCCATGTCAGTGGTGTTTTTTCCTCACGGAAGCAACGGTCGAAGATCGCTGATGCGTCTAGGTGGAGGTGGAATTTCCGGTGAGCACTGAGTATTTGTTTTTGTGCGCCTTGGAGCTCTGCGGAGTACGGCTTTTTTAGGTATTGTAGTAGAATCCGCACCTGGTCCATGTGATGAATGATGTTTTTTAAGTATTCTCAGTGACTCAGAGACTTTTTTTAAAATTTTGATGTTTTTTTATCATTTTTATCAATCTGTATCACGGAAGCAACGGTCGAAGATCGCTGATGCGTCTAGGTGGAGGTGGAATTTCCGGTGAGCACTGAGTATTTGTTTTTGTGCGCCTTGGAGCTCTGCGGAGTACGGCTTTTTTAGGTATTGTAGTAGAATCCGCACCTGGTCCATGTGATGAATGATGTTTTTTAAGTATTCTCAGTGACTCAGAGACTTTTTTTAAAATTTTGATGTTTTTTTATCATTTTTATCAATCTGTCTCCATTCATTATAATACAAGTCGTATGAATTTACCGATTACATAGATGACAACAAATTGTTTCATGTTTTGCGTCAATTATTATAGAACATCGTATGCATCGGTTTCGTATATTTGCTGATATTTTTAACATGATGTTTGCCGTGCATTGATGAAATTCATCTGTATTAAAATTTTTATCGTAAGCAATTTTTGCCAATACACATTTAATGTAATACATTACATAAATTCCACAATTTATACCGTCATTTTTTCCTTGCGTGGGTCGGGTCGTTCAATACCGTCTTCAAAAGCCTCTTTAGTTCTTTTTGAATTATTAAGAAGTGTACCTGGAGAACACTTTTCAAGAAAATTTTACAGAGCTGGTTTTATTCGTTGTTTTACATCTCCGTCTTCTGTTATAAAATAGGGATTCATTAAAATTAACTTTCTATTTTTATATGTCAACCATTAATAATCGCCAATGCCCGTGATACGTGAATGGCATTTATAATAATTCTTGTGTACCCGAGTTTATTTGATAAACACTGGATTTTACATTCGTGCGTCTAACCTTAAAATCTTTCAGAACTCTCAGAAGTGATAGTTTTTTTTTCCATTTGTAGTATTGAAGGTATCAATGATTTGTCCATCTATACATCGATATGAATTTAATAGAGTCTGGAAATTCTGATAATTAATTATTATTTCAAGCCCGCCATTATAAAAATTGCTTTGCGCTTTGTATAAGCCCACATTTATTCCAACTGAACCGAAAATATAATAATAATCTACTCCTTTGATCAATCCGTTGGACAGAATTTTTAATTTGTTAGTTGATGTATCAGAATCTATGTTTACCGGTAGTTGATGGCATCTGTCCAATTCATCAAGAATAGTAGGGATATTTAAGACTTCTTGTTTGTCCAATATCTTATCTTCCGTAATTTTTGAAAATTAAATTTTCTTTTTGTCAATTTTTCTTGTATTTTTTGTTTCAATTTATGTAAGGATTTATAATTAATATGTGTAGTACGAGGTTTGTCATATTTTTGATATTTTAAATGAATTATTTTGTGCCCCCATCGATTTCTGCGGAATGGAACGTTAGGCTCGTCATCGTCCGTATCATTTTTTACACTGGGCACATCTGGATCTTTGGATGTGCTTTCTTCGGTCACTAAAAACTCATTGTTGGTTCGTAGTAATCTGGATATTTCACAAAGTGATACATTAGTTCTTTTTCTTATTACTGTATGTTTATATACTTTCTTATATGATTCCGCTGATGCATTATTTGATCGCTTTAAATTTGGAATAATTAAATTTATAAACATGCAACTTCACAGTATGACATATATGATGCTATGACTAATTCAATGAATTTTGGACTGTAATATTTATTTGTAATAGTTACATCGCCACTCTCACTTTTTTCAAATTCTTCAATATATATTAAATATTGATTCCAAAAATGTTTGAAGAAAGAAGATTGAACACATGAGGGAGTGACAGCTCACGTCACCATTATGTCCAAATCGTCTCTTTGTTTGAACAGGCTATCATTTTTATTAACACATCATATATTTAATGTATATTCTTCAGCCTTATTTTGACATTTTGTTAGAAAAACCTTACAATCATCTTTTAAAACATTCATTTCACGAAAACTTCTTCTCATTATTAAATGAGCCATAAAACAACTAAAACAACTAAACAAAAATGTTAAATTTTTAGGGTTTATGGCCTGCTCTTAATGCAAACAAGGCATATTTGCAAATATTCTAAAAGATTCATACCATTCCATTCTGATAGAATGAGTATGGCATTCATGAAGACCGAAACCCAATCTACCACATTTGCATGAAACTCTGGCTTTTCGGGTGTACTCATATACAAACCATCTATATTTTTCTTTAATGTGCTATGGAAGGGGTATCTTGTTCAGAAATAAACATCTCGCAAATGGGAATCATAGTTTTCAATGTCTTATATACTACGGCATAGTAAAAATTGTGTTTGCAGCAGTCATAATCCTCCAATTTTCTCACATGGTCACTAGTTGCATCCAAGTGAAGAATAATTGGTTTCGATTCATCTATTATTGACAATTGCCGTTTTGTATAAAAAATCATTTGCAATAACATTTAAAACTTTCTAATATAACCATCACACATCTTACTACCCTCAAAAAAGATTGGAGAAGATCTTGAAGCGTTCGAGATTAAACCACCAATCTTTTCTCACATGAACCTTCAGACACATTTTTTGAATTGTTTCTAATCTCATTGATTTTTGCGGCTGACCATCACTATATAATTCGCTATGAATATTTTCAAAACGGGTAACTTGAGTTAACCGTTGACGCATATATTTATAATGTAATTTTTTTTTAAATTCCAATTTTCTACTCTTATAGGTTCCATTTTTATCTTTCCAAAACTATGGTGATGTGACAAGTCCTTATGAGTGGAAGAACAGTAAATTCCATGATAAAATTACTCAATGATGTACAGTCAAATCTAAAACGAGCACCATAACTAATAATATGTGATGTGACAAGTCCTTATGAGTGGGAGAACAGTAAATTCCATGATAAAATTGCTCAATGATGTACCGTCAAATCTAAAACGAGCACCATAACTAATAATATTGCATTTACCATGTGCAACTACAATTGTATTATTAATTCTTAAGCATTATTAATTCTTAAGCCATTCCGGAAACTAATAAAACATGTTATATTTTAGTGATTTATTAAAACTTCCTATATAAATGTTCTTAATAAATCATTGATCATATTACCATTATTATCCACCACATTCGATGTTTGAAGTTGGAAGATCCAACATTATACTGATATTGCCTCCCCTGTTGAACGAGTAAGCCTAAGCCCTTCTTCCATCGACTGATAATTAAAATTATCATTATCGTTATTTTCGATAATTTCCATTTCTTTGTTTTTACAATCTTCATTAATTTTGATTTCAGTGAACATGAGAGCATCCAAATGGCCATTCTGAGGATAAGATCATCACAATGCAAAATATAACACGAATACAATCAATTTGTTGAGTTTCATTCACCAATACAATGTATTGGATTACTATTTGGTCGGTTTTTCGTAAAAACGCATTTACATTTGTTTTGAACGCATCTGTATGGATAATTAAAACACATGTTTCTCTTAAGATATCAATATTTTCGTGCTAATGTTTCTCAGTATATTCGACGATTTCACTTCGTATATCATAATGAAGTGACTGTTCCATAAAAACCCATGGAAAAGCTCCGGAATCGAAACGCATCGATTTGCAACTCAATTTTAATTTTAACAATTTTAAAAACCGTTGTCGCTATAATTTAATCAATTTGTTTCGTAATTTTATTGTGCCTTGACTTTTTCATAACTTTGCTTCCTATAAATTATTGAATTTCATTAAAGGAAAAATAGATGTTCATATTGATAACAAAAAATTTTACTTTAGCCACTTAATTATTTATATTTGAAAAAATAAAATACAAAAATAAATAAATAAATAAATAAATCGGATATTGTGTACGAAATTTATTTAGATTTAAATCAAATCAAAACTCCGATTCAAGTCTATTCATTTCCGATTCATTTCAATTCAATTTAAATAGGATTTAGAATTAATTAAGGTGTACAGTATGCTTACATTTTGGTAAGCAACACTTGGTTGTCCATCGAGTAAGAATTGGTTTCCTAAAAATTTAGTTTGCAAAAATTTTCAAAAATAAACTTACATTATAAACTTTTTTAATCTAAACTAACTTTATAAATTGTTTACCTCCGTTATACCGCCTGTTTTTGTTGCAGAGAAATAATATCTTAAATATTTAAAATAAAAATCCTAAATTAAAAATATCTTACAAAGAATAAAGTGTGTAAATTTGACATAAACTATAAGATGAACATTTTTATTTTCATGCAATCTATTATTTGAAATTTATTTGATAAAAAATCCTTTGCAAATGATATTAAATATTTAAAATGTTTTTTATTGATAATTTTTCTGTTTTCATTTGAAAAATCACGTTAATAATTAACTATTTTACTCCTAAGAATGAATGTTTGAAAATAAATCCGTTAAATATATTTATTGAATATTACTTGCATGTTTTTAGAATTAAAACATTCATTAATAAGATTTACCAAAGTATACAAACTCCCATAGATGGTTACCTAACCTGAGTAGTAGTTGTAATTTAAGACTAATATTGATAATAAAGCCAAATGGCTTTATCTACTCAATGTCGTTAAAGAATGGAGGTCTGAATCCTTCAGTTAATTGTTATACGTATATAATATGTATCTATAATACAGAATTGAGCAGGGAGGGAGGTATGGATGATTTGAAATAACAGTTACACACTTATTTTTAAACGAAACTCAAAATTAGATGCAGCCATTATATAAAATAAAGAGGAAAAAATTAGAACATTGATTACGTACGAAAAATAACATTTGTTAAATGCTGTCCGTTTTTGTCCATACACTCCTATAGACGTTGTGAGAAGTTGTCGAACGAGGCGTCGTGCAAGGTGGGGATAACCTTGGCGGATAAAGAGTGGGAGTATCTGTTTGTAATGAGCTGCCGTTTTAGTAGCAATGGTCACGTGGTCGATAGAGCATCGCGTGTGTATGAACAACACCTTTATTGAAACGGGCCGTTCCGCCATTCAAACTCAGAAACGGTTCCGGAATCATTTCAACGTTGGCCGTCTTGAAACAATAATGAAGTGGGTGGATAACTTTCAACGAACAGGTTCCTTGAGACATGGAACTGCACAAGGTGGTGAACTAACTGTACGAAAGAGTGCGTCAAGCAGTTGAAGCAAGTCCTCGTCGTTCAGCTGTGTGACATACTTGTGCTCTTCGCATGTCGCACTGTTCAGTTCGCCGGATTTTACATTTGGACCTGCATATTCATCCATATAAGCTGTTGGTTGACCAACAATTACAGCAAAACGACTACGGAAGATGATTCAGACTTTCAGAAACAATGTTGGAAAACATGACTGATGATATTGTTTTGATTATGAGTGACGAAGTCCATTTACATTTGTCAGGAGTGGTAAACAAGCGGAACTTTAGGTATTGGGCTTCTGAAAATCCACGTCAACTCCATGACGACGTATCAACCTAAACACAGTATGGTTTCAACAACATGCGGAGACATGCCATAAATCGAAAGTAGCTATTGAAAGACCTTCCCTGGGCGCGTCATTTCGTTGCGTGGAGATGTGGAGTGGCCTCCTCGATCACCGGGCCTGTCACCTTGTGACTATTTATTATGGGGCTACTTAAAAGCACATGAATACATAAACAATCTACGTACACTTGAAGCCCTGAGTGATACAATAACAAAAGAAATTCGAGCGATACCATGTGCAATGGTTCAAAGGAGTGTGTGCAACTTCTCACAATGGACATATAGATAGCATTTAACAAACGTTATTTTTCGTACGTAATCAATGTTTCAATTTTTTTCTCTTTATTTTGTATAATGGCTGCATCTAAGGTACACATTAAAAAAAATAAATTTTGAGTTTCGTTCAAAAATGAGTGTGTAACTGTTATTTCAATACCTCCCTATCATTCATACCTCCCTGCCCAACCCTATATATGTGTTTTTTCTTTCATCGATGGAATTCACAATCACTTAAAGATTTTAAGAGTCAATTAATATAAATAAGTAATACGATTTATTTTATCGTCAAACGCTAATATTAAATATTGTGTAGTGTTTATAGATATACTTGTTGTGAAATCTATGCTTTATTATTTATGTCGAAGGGTGGTGTGGCCAAAATGTTGCACAATGGAAGTCACCAATTGTAGAGTAACAAAAAATGATGTACGTGATCTTTATCGAAGGGTTACCAATTGTAGAGTAAAAAAAATATTGCACGTTGTTCTTTATCGACGGGTCACCAATTGTAGAGTTTATATTTATCACGTCGGGGTCACCAATTGTAGTGTTTATAGATTTACTTGTTGTGGAATCTTGTTGTTCATATGTTGAATATTTTTATTTAATTTAAATGAAACAAACTTGAAATATTTTAATATTTATTTTGTTATCTTAAATTATTTGTACATATGCCACGTGGTTTTAACATGCACTGTTCGTTATGGCGTCTAATATGAATGAACGATTATGAACGACTCTCCTGTTCGTTAAAGTGCCATGTTAGATGAATGGTTACGTATTCACGACTGTCTTGTTTAGTTGCTGAACATGAAAATATGGGTTCGTGTGTTTTTGCACGAAGTTTATGCTTTTAACTATTAAATAAAACTTGTGTCGACGAACTGGTCAGCCAATGACATCACGTTTTAGAGTCGACGCTTTGGATGGTGGTGCCATCTGACCTTATATTTTTGACTTATTTTAATTATAAGGGCACGTTGCCACTACAAATGTATATTCATATTTGAATTTGAAGACATATATTATAGATATATATTATATACGTATAACACGTATAAACTAATGCGTATAAACTAATGATTTCAGACCTCCATTCAGACATTAAGAAGCTACAGCTATCTTTTGGTCACTGCTGGTAATATCATTAAATACCGATTATACCCTAAGGGGTAAATATTCAAATTTTTTGAATACATAAAAAGTGGTCTCATAAGCTTCTAAGGAAATAAATACATAGTAACTTCAAACGTAATACACAACAATGTAACTAACAAATTCAATTTGTATAGTTTTACAAATTCTATTTTTCTAAAAGTCTTATTTAATAATTAAAAGTATTTAGAAATTTCGTATAGGCATACGATTATAGTTACAATTAGTTAATTGATAAAACTTACTGCGAAACAAATTGAATTTTCATCAAGTTTTTGAAAACATACATCTTCAATACGCATCACGTATGAAACGATAAAATCAACTGTTTTATAGTTTGAAGCCATTGTCGTTTTTAAATATAGGTATACTAGCAAACAACAAATACTCAAAAAACTAGATGAAACACTGAAAAAAGCACACAATAAAGAATCACTAAAAAACGAACAAACTAAAAAAACTAAAAAAGCAGACAACAAAGAAAACAACAAAATCATAGAAAATCGTACAACAATTAAATAATAAGATAAACGAATAGCAATGTATTAACAATATTAACAATACATGAAGTACCACCCTTATGTAAGTCACGAAAAACCGGAAAAACTCTTGTAGGATGCATTTGAAGTCATGAAATCATCAAACTTTTGTGAAGAACACAATGTATATTTTATTTCCTTATATACAATTTATTTATCAACACATCGCCTAGCAATAAGATAAATATATTGTACATCCCTGCTAAAAGCGACGAAAAAACAAGACAATTCTTGTATGATACATTTGAAGTCATACCTTAGTCACAAGTCATTTTACCTTAAAAATAAACAAAAGTTGTATTTGAGTTGATTTTAAGGGTTGTATAATTTGAGGGGTCACAAGTCTTGTTTACCTTAAAAATATGAAGTGTAAAAATTCGATTCTAAGGTTTGTTATAGAAAATTTTCCGACGAAGCATGTTATAGCATGTTCATATTAAATACATATTCCATTAATAATTTGCGGGTTCATAGCCCATTTGATCAAAAGAAATTAACTTCAAAAAATCTATACCACTATTATGTTTTTCTTTGTTACGAATATACAACTGAAACACTATTTTGAAGGGTAGGTAGTGTTTGGTGATTTTATAATGAAGTCGGATATAATATAATAAATTTTATTGTGTGTTTTTGTTTTAAATGATATCTGAATATGTATACTAATGAAGTCAAATTGCATTTTCATACCTAACTCTTTTACTAAAATGTTTTGCCTATGTATCTAAATTAATAAGTGGCGTCAAACTTCAAATTTTTTTCAAATTTTTTAAACTAATGTTACATAAAATATTACCATCACATTTTAGGTCTTTTTTTTCAAATTTTATAAACTATTTTATGTTACATGATGTTATGTATATTTTATGTTATGTTATTAAATGTTATGAAAAACATTATTAACTCGGGTGTAAACTCTCCTAACATTTGCGTTTCCAACAAGGAGTCTGTGTTTTGAACAAGAAGTTAATAGCATTTGTTACTAACTCCGAAATAAACCCGGGTTGGCTTTATAATAAACCAGCATTTTAGCATTTTAAAGATATCTTATATATTTAAATGAGCAATTCTTGTATATATATAATTGGAATCTCGGAATCGGCTCCAACGATTTTTACGAAATTCAGTATATAGCGGATTTCGGGGGCGATAAATCGATCTATCTAGGAATCATTTTTAGAAAATGTCATTTTATTCGTGTTTTATCGATAATTTTTTATAATGTAATGATATATTTGTTTAATATTTATAGTCATATAGTCATTGGAGTGGCTAAGTGTTAGCGTGCGAGGCTCTTATACAGAGATCCCGCGTTCGAATCCCGGCTCTTTTACATTTTAAACCCAACCCAACCCAACAAAACAAGACAATAAAATGAATAATATTTTTCAAATAAGATTTTGTTATTAAAATTATATAATTTTTTATAATGTAATGATATATTTGTTTAATATTTAAAGTCATTGGAGTGGCTAAGTGTTCTGGACTCGTCTTCCGCCTCGACGTAATATAATTTCCAAAAAACACAATTTACAAAAAAAAAAAAAAAAAAAAATACCGAGCAAAGTTCGGTCATCCAGATATTTCTGTTATAAAATATACAATTTACTTTTATAAATTTTAAAACAAACGTAAATTTAAAGCTTTTTTTATACAGCGATTTATGATTTGGACAACATTTATTGGACGTGCAGATACGGAAACTTCGAAACGAAAAGCTTATTGTATGTGAAATGAATATTTTTCGAAAGAAGAAATGAAATATCCTACATTTCATAATAAAACCTTATGAAAAGCGCAGTACCGACAATCATTTCTGCAGGTAAGATAAAAATTTAAATAAAATTATTAAAATAAATTGTAAAATGTAACAAATTAAAAATACAACCTACATCTTTGGGTAGTATCCTTATCTTATTACTCTCTTAGCGAATTTTATATTTGGATAAAAGTAATTTCATGGTAATTTCTGTATATTACAATTATTATTAGCAGTAGTAGAATAGTTTAAAACGCAATAGACTTTAACTTAATTCGTATTCCTACTTTTTGAGTACAGCTTTGTACTTTGAGCTTAGTAGTAGATATTTAATAGTTATTTGTGTTAGACAAAATTTTATAATTTTTTTGCATATTAATTTTTACTCTTCCAGAAATTTATAGAAACGCATTTGTGGAAGAAATGCAAGATCATTTGTAGAACGACGGCTGTATTTCTGGGTTAAATGAATTAGTTCAGGAGCATGCCAGTTTAGAAGGGCATGTTGTTCATGGGTCGAGTCAATTGATTCAGGAGTCTAGCAGTACAAAAAATCGGCCGTTTCAGATCCATTTGAATTGGTTCAAGAAAACCCCTCCAGGTAGAACTTCTGTGTCTGTACATGGTAAGCATTTTGTCAAATTAAAGAATTGTAATATAGGAACTTTCAATTTTTTTTAAATAGCTAATAATCAATATATATTAATACTAAAAATTTTGTAATGAACTAAATTTTTAAATGAACAAAATTTATTAATTTATTTTGGACACCAATGACATTACATTACATTTTTTTTTTCTGGCCTTAGCTATTTTTTAGCTATATAGCTATTAACTAAAGGGGATTATTATTATACAACAACAGTACACAGTAATGCTAGGTGGTCACCCATCCAAATACATATTGTGACTGCTGTTGCTTAACTTTATTAGTTGGTCTAAGCATGTCATTACGTTACGTCAGTCCGGGGTCTTACATTACATTACAATGATTTGTCTCAGTAATTTGAGAATATATCCTAACTTACCTAATGAGTGTATCAAAAGGCTATGGCGCTAAAATAGGCTGCATTTTCAAGATTATAATTATTTTTTCATAAAATTTATTTTCTGATTATTTTCTTTATTTGCCATTTAATTTTCGATTCTACTACCAAATAACGAAAATAAATACAAAATTGCAGGTAAATTTTTAGATTACTTTATATTAATTTTTATTACGTATTTTTAAGGTGCGGAATATTTGAATTTATTAAGGAAAACAAAATTGTTGCCACAGAAAAAGAGATTGTATACGATTGCACGGAAATTTCAACAGCAGGCATCAAGATAAATTCGCAAATCGTTAAATTTCTAAGCTCGTATCAAAAGAGTTCAAAAGCCCAGAAAAGAGTCTAATTTTCACAATTTTCGTTGAGGAAAAACGTATTTCATACAAATTTTAATCGACATACAAATTGTTGTAGAGGTGTATTTATAAATGATTTGCTTAGAGGCATCGAGTTGATAAGTATTGTATATTTTTTTTGTAAGTATTAAAATTGATATTTTATAACTTTAATATAAATTTTAACTACATACAAATTTTTAAACATATGTTTTTCATCCAATAAAATGATTAGGCCCCACGTACTATTAGTATTAATCATATTGTAAATATTATTGTACCTTACTGTGATTGGGAAACCTTGACGAGGAGGTAAGGCTTGCGTTCTATGATATTAAAGGCTAAGTTAGTTCAGGGATACATACCCATGCTAGCAAAGTTTTAAGGAAGAAGCAAAAAATTCCCTTTTTTGATGTAATATAGCTATTAATTTCGAATATGCATTTAATCATTGTATCAAATGACTTTAATCATTCTAAAAATATCTATGCAATTAAGGAACAGTATACTTTTAGTGTTGAATTATACTGTTACTTAAAAGCTTAGAAATTTAATCTATACAAAATATACCTAACCATTTAGAAGTTGTTCTATAATTTTTTCAAAGTGCATTCACTAATTTTATATTTACATATGTCCAAGAACTTAAATTTTTAATTAGTAAATGAAATTTTTACGATAATATTATTTAATCAATGATTCAAATTTGAGAAACAAAGATTTTCTTTTTTGAAAAAACTAAAATAAGATTGAAAATTTATTATTTTTTCATCTCAACCGGTAACATTTTTACGATAAACTTACTAAATTTTATTCCTTTAAATAATAATTAGTTAGAACTAAATTTTATTTGTTAGAAAATTTATGTAAATTTATTTATTCATTGTTATCTATTTTTAATTTATACTAGTGGACACCTATGTGCTGCTCTTGATAATTGAATATCTTTAATTTGAATCTTAAATTCTATTTTTATGCTGTTTGTACCATTTTACACCCATCCTCAAAGCTCTCAAACCTGATTACAAAATTTTTTTTTTTTTTGCTGCTGTACATATTTAATAAATGGTGTTGTCTTACAAAATATATATTCTGTTCTTTATAAAAATTTGTATTATACATATATACATATATATATATATATATATATATATATACAATATATACAATAGAAATTTTTATAAAAAATATAAATGTTTTATTTATATATTTTACATTATAAAAATTGATTCTATCTAATAAAGATAAACAGAATACTCTGAAACAATAAATTAAAAAATGAACAAAAGTAATTAAAAAATGCACTATTATTTATTTTGATAAGCTTTTTTAATTTCGTTGAAATAATCAAATACGTATTTGACAGATTACAATTTTAAATTATCATTAAAATTATCTCTATTTTACCGTCTATATTTTCAATATACTATTTAGTTCTCAAAAAAATCTTTAACCGGGTTGTGGGCAGGCACTACACCTTGTTCAATGAACTAGCTATATAATATGTCTGTGCCTGATACTTTTAATTATTCAAATCACACAAAAAAGGAGATGAGTGTACTCTCAACAATCACCAACTGATCCCATTTGAGTATTCAGCTCAGCTGAAAGGTCTAGAGTTAATGTGTGTTCTTGGTCCAAAACGAACCACCTATCTTCATTGGAACTGGAGATATTCGGGTACAAAAAATCAAAACTAGTTTTTAATATGATATTGTTTTTTCCAAGTATCTATCTCACAACACTTGAAAAAAGCAACGCCACATACGATTTCGGTTTCTAAACTGGATTAGAAAAGCTAAAGATAGATGCAATCCAATGCTTGATGCTTCATCTGAACATTAATACCTTTCAATTAAAAATTATGCAAATCGGCTGATAGATTCGGAAGGATTCAGTTTTTATCAATATTTTTAATACATTCATTCGATTATAAAAAAAAAAAAAAAAAAATATTTAAGCATGTGTAGAACTTAAATTGATCAATGTGCAGCTAGAATTATTAGATCACATTTTGAAAGACAACTTGCACTGGGAAAGTGAAGAGTTATTTTCAATATAAAATGCTTTTGGAATTTTGAATGTACATGAGATATTATTTAATTAATTATTTGTTTTAATTCAAAAAAATAAATAACTTAGTTTTCACTAAATAAGGAATGTTATCAAAGAATACAAACGCCCATAGAAGCTGATAAGTCCACTTTTTATGTATTCAATAAAAAATTAGTACTTAGCCTGACCACTAGTTGGCTATAATTGCAATTTAAGGCTATGGTCTGAAATCTTTAATAACACGAATTATAATTAACAATGAATTATAACAATTAAATAATTTCTGTTAATTGTTTTGTGTATCAATTATATGTGCTTTTTTCTTTGATCGATGGAATTCACACAAATTTATAGATTTTAAAAATCAATTACTCATCACATTCATCGATGTTAATACTTTGTTTAATAATTAAAATTGACCGTTTTGGCGAGAAAATAATAAATCATATTATTTATTTAATGTAATTTACGTATAATTGACTTTCAAAATCTTATGGCTATGTTTCGATAGATGATGGTGTTACTGGGCAGTAAACTATGATGTCATCATGGATGGTATACGTTTCAAAAGGTACCTACAACACGATACCTACAACAAATATTAAAAACACATGTTTAAACAAGAATAACTAAACATCATACCCTAATGCCATCACTGGCCATCTCTTAAACCAACACAATATGGCGGCGATTGATTTTTCAATCAACATATGAAAGATCCAAATTCTTTACAAAATCATAAAATTATATTAATTAAATTGAGAGT
Source organism: Chrysopa pallens (assembly GCA_020423425.1). NCBI lineage: Eukaryota > Metazoa > Arthropoda > Insecta > Neuroptera > Chrysopidae > Chrysopa > Chrysopa pallens. The sequence goes on from CM035595.1 coordinate 59,285,182, forward strand.
AAATATTTTTGAACAATTTTGTATTTGTGAAGAATGTGAATTCAACGAAGTGATTAAAATCAGTTTTCGATTGCGCGTACGATTTTAAATTTACGGATATTTGGTTTATTTTCTATTTGAATACAAAGATCATTAATTTGATTAAAGATCCAAAAACCATTTTGTCCGATACGTGAACAAAAAAAGCTATTGTGTAGCGGCAGATAATGGGTCCGTCAGGTTCACGTTTTGTGCCACTACAATTAGCGTCCATTGCGACTAAGTTCGCGATTACACCAAATGCAAGGAACACCTTGAAGAAATTCAGATACCGTTCCATTTCTATGGAACCAAGGGGGACGTCGAGTCAAAATGGTAAGACTTAAAAAAGCATAGTTTAAAAACACAAAAAGTCATGCTGCTTTCACAATGCAGCCCAACATCGTTTCAAGCAGTGAATTCCCGGCCCTCCCTCGATCAAAAGAGAGCAACGCCAACCCAACCAGCAGCCAACCAACAGCTTCGAAGCGGACCATCGACACATAGCCAAGCAGCAGCAGCCAATTGGAAACCAGCGACACCATCTTCAAAGAAGTTCATCCCAACGCTAAGAAGATACGTGGATGGCTAAGAAGATACCGGCAAGGGAAGTATTTGAAATTGTGTGTAATAACCCCATTTCCCCACTCAACCTATTCTTCGGAGATTTGGAATCTTCACCATTTCCACCTCCATTCGAAATCGGTGGTTCTAAATGCCTTGACCTCCTAAAACTCATTATAAATCCAACAAAGAAAAACTTCAAGAAGACCATTTATTCGAAAATGACATATCATCCCTCTCCAACTAGATCTCAGATTCGCTTTTTTCAATGGAACTCTGAAAGTCTCCTACGCAAATTACCCGAGCTTCAGTCATTCCTTGACCAGCATCGAATACATGTTGCAGCCATCAGCGAATCATGGTTTAACCCGGATAAGAAAATAAATATCCATGGATACTTCACCTATCGCCGTGACCGCGCCATCAGAAATGGTGGTGAGGTTACCTTTTTGTTAGACACGATGTCAAACATTGTATCTTGCCCCGCGCTGTCATCATGGGTGATTACATTACTAATAATGCCAGCGGCAACAACTCTGCGCATTTTCCGAAACGTAACTTTATTGTTGCGTATCCAGACGAGCCCTGCTACTACGTCGATGCTGCATGCTCTGACGACTCGTTACAATAATAAGTGGAAAATTGCTAAAAATTTGCATAATCGTTCTAGACTGCCTCCTCTTTTGTCGGAAAATGGGTATCTTTGCTCGGATTCCGACAAAGCCGAACTTTTAGCTGACATCTTCTCTAAGGCGCACAGCTTAACGGGCGGTGGCGAATATCACGATGTAGTAACGGCCTACTTCGTGTCCGATGGTTGTTCAGTTCAGTTGTATCTATACTGCATTGGTTATTTTCTCGACCTTTGGAAATCCGCTAAGGTTTTAGCGCTTCCGAAGTCGGGAAAGTAACTTATCAAGGTTATGGAGAAAGTAATTTTGAATCGGCAGCAGTCGCATGAAGATACTCACTGACAGCTTATCCCCCAACAGTTTAGTTTCAGATCGAACCACTCCACAGTAAGCCAGCTTCACCGGCTTACTGACCATATTGCTACCGGATTTAACTGGAATAAATCCACAGGCATTGTCCTTCTGAACATCAAAAAAAGCTTTCGACACGGTTTGCCACGATGGACTCATCTACTAACCTTCCAAATTTAACATACCAACCTGCATCCTAAAATTCCCAATTTCCTATTTGTCCAACCGTAAGTCCCAAATCCACATCCCAAAAAGTAAATCGAACCAATTCTGCATCAAAGCTAGTGTTTTTCAAGGCTCCTTGCTTGGACCCCGCTACTTTTTATATTATATCAACGATATCCCGAGGGATCGAGCTACCGAAAATTCTCTCTTCGCTGACGACACAACCATCTATTGTATGGCCGAAACAAGTTTCGACTTGCCTCCAATCCCGATTATCCATTCTTGAAACCTATTTCAAGTTAAATCAACCACACCAAATATCGTTTCATCTTCGCCTATCATGAAGATGCAGCAATTCCAAAATCGTTGACTTCGAGTGATCTCAAAAAACCCTTAAGATTCCCGTCCGAAGCTCTCCACCGCGAAACTGCACACATCTATCCACAACTTTATCCTTTAATATCAAAATTATTTTGCCAATCTTCCTGTAACAATCCTCTCCCGGAAATAGCTAGCAAACTGTGTCAATTTGCTCCACGTGCGCTGCTCTTCAGGAAAAGATTTCCCATGTCACACGATGCCGATTGCACCTAATTCTGGGGTAATCTTAATTGTATATATTTTCTTTTAGGTTAAGTCATCTATTTATATTAAGTTAGTTATAGGGATGTCATATCTATCCGCATAGGTTAAGTGTTCTCTCAATGGCTTTTATTTTTAAATTTTTCCATTTACCAAACGATGTATCAAAAATTGTAATTTCGATGTAACTAGTATAAAAGATTATGTATTGTAGATAAAGCTTAAGCTAGGTGCTATAGTTTGTAAACCGACTTGTATTTATAATATGACCTTAAAAAAGAATTATCAAACTGAAAATATACGCAGTTGAGAGAACGATACCAGTCATTTGTAGTTGAATTATGTAGTAAAGACATTTTTTTAGTTTTGTGAGTCATTGTTGGCTTGAGATGTGTTGCAAATAGGCTTTGAATAACTAAGTTGTTTGTATATGCTACCAAGTGGGCAGTGAGTGAGTTGAACTGAACCGTTGTTACCACCAGTGAGTATGGTATTATAGACAAGTATATGATATATATGTATACTGATTATTTTACAATGATACGTTGCAGTAAACATTTTGATGTGATTAGACTGTGACCAATTACAAAGAGCAAATTTTCTTGTGTAGTGAAGGCACGATTTATTTATTTAAATGAAAGATATATACGATACAAGACGATTCATTGTGTATTTTGAAATTATTTTTGAACATTACTTATAATTTTCAACAATAAAATGTTTTATTTATATTTATCAACAAATAAATGTTTTGTTTTTATTTATGAAATAGTAGCACATATCTGTTGAATCGTATAATTATTTCTATGTACTAACTTTCGGTTTAAATAGCATTAATTCATTTTCTAGATTGTTCAAAATCTTAACTTCCTGTTGAAAAACTAAAATTTACATTCATTTCTGGTAGTTTTTATATAATTAACGACACAAGTCGTACAATTTATACGCATTTTAATATAGTTTATATATATCACGTTCAAGAACCAAACGAATGTTTTATTTTATATATGTAACCACTCGCTTCGCAGCAATCGATTGAGCTTCACCATCCATATGGTATTAACAGTGCCGATAGCATATGTTTTTTTACTGTCAACTGCACTCAATTAGATTCTAATTAATGGATAACATGAGGTTAATAATAAATAAAAAAAATAGAATATTTAAATATTAGTGGCAATAACGGCATAACTGTGCGCATAAGTAATATTGCAATGAAGGTTAGGTACTTTATTAATTAATTCTATTTATAATCGATATAAATGATCGAACAGAAATAAATTACTAAAAATTCATCGATTTTAGGAGTAAGAAGTAAATATCTTTAATAAGAGGGCTAATCTAGACGATAATTTATTTATTTATAAATAAATAAAAACAAATAGTTATTGAGGTCAAGAATAAAGAACATTTAATTAAAAATAATAAAAATTAATAAATAAATATATAAATTTATACGGTGTCTAGATTGACGTAGACATTTATTAAGTGCAGTGTTACCAACTCGAATTTTTTCAAATACTTTTTCATAGCTTTAAAAGTTGGTAGTTTCCAACCCCACCTAAATCGAAAAGTAGGTAGATCTACTATTTTTTTTCAAAATTTTTAAAGATTCTACATTAAGATATAATACTCACAATTCACTTTTTAGAGAAAAATAACTTATTTTGCTTACTATTTTAAAAAAACCAATAAGAAAAAATCGTTTTCCCACGCCTTATGATATTTTTGATCGTAATGTAGCTTCTTATACTTTCGTGGCGGAGAATTTTCATCAGATTCATCGTTACTCTTAGACATTTTATTATTTATGTTTTTTTTTCTAAGATTACAATCACTTCAATACACTTCATAGACTTTTGATATCAAATACTAACTTTTGTTTATTAACATTCATGGCTACCATGGATATATATATATATATATATATATATATATATATATATATATATATATATATATATATATATATATATATATATATATATATATATATATATATATATATATAGAAGTGACACAGAAAAAGGCTTATTTTAAGTAATGATATGCCTTCTCAGGGACAAAAACAGTATAAAAGGGAATGCCTAACACCTATTTAATCAGAATCTATTGGTAATTTACATTGATAATAATCTATTTGGTATAATAGTAGAGAATCTATTGTATTTCCATCGATTGCGTTTGAATAGTTAAACTTATTAAATTAATTAAGTTAATATTTTTATACAAGTATATTTTTGTGTTATTAATTGAACAGTGGCTAATAACGTTCCCGGATTCTCCTTAGTTAAATATTACTTCGTAAATTATTAACTAAGTAAAGGTTTTGGAATAGCACCATAGTCTATTACCCTGGTGACAGCGAAAATTGCCTTAATAATAAGTGACGTACACATATTCTATAAAGTGCTAATTTTTATAGTTAATTTCTATAAAAATCTGGTTACGACAATATATATATATACATATATACCAAAGACAGAAGTATATATATATATATGCAAATAAAATGACGGATGGTTACGTCACAACTGTCACAACAACGCCATCTTTCCATTCTGTTTAAATTCAAAAATTTATCGAGCAGTAAAAAAAATTCAACAATTTAATTGTCGACAAAGGAGTAAAGACATTAATATATCATTTTTGCAAAAATAAAATTAAATTTTTAAGAAATAAAGAAAGTTGGTAGATTTTTTTTCAGGGTAGTAGGTTTGAAAAAATGTTAAAAGTTAGTAGATCTACCTAAAAGTTGGTAATCACTCTAGAGTCTAGATGAAGGGAGGTAAATAAAACCGTGATTATAAATGATAAATAACAATTGACAACACTGTTTCAGAGTGAATACGCTAAAAATAAAATGTCAAATCATTTATTAGAAAAATAAAGTTCAGTATTATTTATTATTGAAAATAAAATAATATTAGAAGATCGTGTTGAAATGGAGGTTTGGAAAACTAAAAATGAAACATTTGAATATTGTAGCAGTATAAACGAAATGGAAGTAAAACCGGACAACAGAAATGTGAAAATTGAACACGACGAACATTTTTATACAGACAGTTGCGAAGATATTAAACTTGAAAAGGAAATTAATTCAGAATTAATGATCAAAAATGAAATAATAGATGTAAATTTTAAAATGGAAGATTGGAAAATCAAAAATGAAATATTTGAAGGTTGTAGCAGTGAACAAATCAATGAAATACCAAACTGCAATATGCAGATTGAATCTATTTATGTAAATGAAAAACATTACGATACAGCTTTATCCAAAAATAATAAACTTAAACAAGAATTTAACACAGAAGTAATAATCAAAAATGAAATATTAGATGGAAATATTTTAAAATCACAGAGAGTTTATACTAGAGATAAACCATTTTTATGCGATATTTGTAATAAAACATTTACTCAAAATTGTGATTTAGTTACACATAAACGAATACATACTGGAGAAAAACCATTTGCTTGTGGCATTTGTAATAAAAGATTTACTGCTAGAAGCAATTTAATTCAACACAAACTCATTCATACCAGAGAAAAATCATTTTCATGTAATCTTTGTAATAAAACATTTATTCGGAAAAGTGATTTAGTTAAACATAAAAGAATACACACTGGAGAAAAACCATTTTCTTGTGATATTTGTAATAAAACATTTAATCAAAGTAGTCAGTTAGTTACACATAAATTAATACATACTGGACTAAAGTCATTTCATTGTAATGTTTGTGATAAAAAATTTACTGCTAGAAGCAATTTAATTCAACATAGACACATTCATGCTAGAGAAAAACGATTTTCATGTGATATTTGTAATAAAACATTTAATTATAAAACTAATTTGGTTAAACATGTAGGAATACATAATGGAGAAAATCCATTTTATTGTGATATTTGTAATAAAACATTTAATCAGCAAAGTGACTTAGTTAAACATAAATTAATTCATAGTGTAGAAAAACCTTTGTCGTGTGAAGTTGACACAAGCACCTTAATTAAATATAAACGAACTTATACTGTAGAAAAACCATTTTCATGTGAATTTTGTAAAAAAACATTCGTTTTAAAACAAAATTTAATTCAACATAAGAAAACTCATAATGGAAATTAAATTTTTTAGGTTTTAAAAATGACGTAATTAAAAACAAAAAAAAAACAATTGACGATAACTAACTGTTTTAATTGCTTCAATACTCCACATATTACTGTATATGAATATTCGAACTATTTTTAATCATGACATTAATAAAATACTCTACACATGGAGTCCATATAGTTATAAATATTCACACCTATAAAGATAACCATTGATAACCATTTCTTTGATATTATTTTTTTTTAATTTAATATTTAAATAGGAACCAATTACAAATTTTTTTGTGGTAGTTGTTTTGAGTGAGACACAATAATTTTTTTTATGCAGTCACATTAAAAATAATATTGTATTGAAAATAATATCATTGTATTGATAATGAATGTAAATTTTTTTGTTTATGTATGTGTTAAATTCTATATAGGTGTATTTTTGTATTGTTTTCATCTATTTCTCTATGAAAATTGATTTCGAAAACCTACTGTAAAATATATCGAATGTTAGTGTGTGTAAATTTTAATAAAATAAAATAATGAAAACACAAAATATATTGTTTTTTTAAACGATAACCAAGTACATTCTATACTTAAAATAACAAACTGTAACCTGCAGAGCTTCGTAATTTCATAGTAGCTAATAAATGTATTGAACATTACCCAATGAAATTAATATTTTTATAGCGTAATAACAGTATATTCGCGATAAAAAAGACCCCACGAAATAGAGGGAAGTGAACTTCAGTCGCCATCCTTAAAATTAATGTGTGATTATTAGATTTTTACGCGTATCTCGTTAACTTTAAGGATTACCGGGCCCGCGAAGAGCTAGCATCTTTGACAACTCCTTTTAGAGAACATATTTTTTATAGCAAATTAAATTTAGTTTACTGAAATATTCTAATTTTATGTTGAATAATTATTAATATGACATCTACATTGATATGATCATGGGCTAACTACTCATAACATTGTTGTAAGCTTATTGTTATTGTTTTTGTGATAAGTTGGATAAAGAAACACAGAATTGTAATGAATAAAGACATGTATAATATGCAGAAAATTTAACTTCAGTATATAATAACTAACAAATTATTTAAAAGTTTTGTCATCTGAGCTTTTCTGTAAAATATTGTTTAACGAATAATTTAACCTATATATGTGTAGCGTTATCCATATTTCTTGAGGTGTTTTAGAACTTCAAGGTGAAGTAATCAATTGATAAAAATGGCACAAATAACATTGGTTTTATCTACTTTTTGTCCGTCTGCTACAAAAAACAGATTACCAATTCAACCCGTATGTATGAAATATTGTTGGGATTATACAATGTTCGTATATGTTAATCCATATGTTCTTTTAAATGCGAGTGCCAATTTTTAAAAGTAATTGTATATTTGTCTAATATTTCTCAGAAACTAGGAATGGAATTTAAATCAATAGTTTGCATTAAATAATATTTCTTGTAACTTAGGGAATAGTGTAAATTTCACCACAATCAGTTCAGTAGTTTTCAAGATATAGACTGGGTTATGAGCTGAAAATTATGTACAAATTTCAAGATGTTATATATGTTTTATGAATAAGTTTTATTAGATTCTTCTTTATAAAATAACTACTCTTGGGGTGGTCAAACATAAATTTTAAGCAAAAAATTACATATCGAAGGGAAATGAATTTTTAGTATTTATATGTCAATCAAAAGGTATATTTAACATTATAAAATAAAAAGAATCGACTCCGAAAAATGAGATAAACGTATAAATTTATTTTAAGTTAATACTTTTGTGAATAATTTCCTTCTGTCAGTGACTAATTACTTTTTAAAGTCAACGCCAATCGATCAATTTTTCGCAAAACAAATTGGTGGCAAGTAAGAAAAATATTTTTAGATTTTATTTCAAGTCAGGTAAATATTTGTTAAACTTTTTAATTTGGTATTTAATTATAAAAAATTGAATATAGGTGCAATAAAATATAAAACACATTTTGCCCCATTCTTCCCTGGTGGAAATTGTGTTTAAAGAATATCACAGAATATCTAATCTATAATTAAGAATTTGTCATAATATCAAAAAATTTGTCATAATTTTAAATCAAGATTAGATATTCTCTCAAACTTGCATGTTGTTTTGAGATCACATATTTTTAAATCTCTTATAAGTAAAAATATTAGATACTAGCGGCCCGGTACGTGCTTCGCTACGTATAATTGAAATAATAAAAAAATTTAATTACAACATCAAATTCATTTATTCAAACAATAAAATATTTTATTAATTGCTATCTATTTTAAAGCTTGATGCAAAACATTTGGATAAACAATGTTTTTTGTTTTTCCATTTTGACCATGAATAAACAAACGGCTGGGTGTACCGACTCTGGAACAGGCAACATAAAGTTGGCCATGTGAAAAACATGACTCCTGCAAATTCACACCACAAACGTAAAGTGCCCTTGCACCTTGTTAATGGACGCAAATGATAAACGCACAGGGTATTGTTATCGTTTGAACTCAAATGGAATACCAGTTGTAATCATTCGGATACGCGGTATCAAAAAAACTTTTTATTCAGCAGTTTAGATCGTAGCTTCAATCTAATTCGGCAATAGTTTTTTCACTGCCAATCTAAGGCCGCTACACGGGGATTTTGGTTGATTAATATTTCGCAATAATATAATTTCAGATTCAAGCAATACGATGGCATACCACCAGTTCCAATGAATTTAAAAATTCAATTGGATAATTTATTGCCTCATGTTGATTCATAACACTGTCAATTGATTTATATGTCGTGACTACACCTGGCAGTTTCGGTTGAATTTGAAAATTAATGACATTGATATGAATGATATTCGATACTAAAATGGCGCGTTCTGTCAACCAATCATGATTTCTCTAATTCGAAAGAATGTTTGGAAAAACAAATTCAATCAATTCATCTATCGATTGCGCAATTGTACAAAAATTGTTCGGTACAGCGATCAATCCTTGTCGATTTGTATTTTGCCATCACCAATTTCTAACAATTGTTTTGAAAACTTTTGCAGCTGGATCATTTTGTAGGAAACTTCAAACAGGGATTTATTTCATTATCCGGAGTTGATCGAGGAATAACAGGCAATGTTTGACGAAAATCCCCTGGCAGTTATATCAATTTAAAAACCCCATTAACAAAATGATCAGCTATTTATTGAATTCATTTCTTACAAAAAATGTGATGAAGAACCGCTCGGCCGATTTTGTGCAAACTTCACATAAACAATCTGCTAAATAGTCCGAACAAAGCCTACATATTTGGTTTGGATAGGTGAACCCGTTCTTGAGTTATAAAATTACCATTTCAATATGAGTTCACCGCCTGTATACTTTTTCTGAGCAATTTAAAAATTACCTTAGAAAATCAATAGTAGGCAATAAGAATATCCTTTTATATTCTCTTAAAAACTCATAAATCGTTTAAAATACAAAACTTACAAATATTTATTGCTTCTAAGATAATAGGCAATAATAATATCCTTTTATATTCTCTTAAAAACTCATAAATCGTTCAAAATACAAAACTTACAAATATTTATTGCTTCTAAGATAAAATAGCATATTTTTATAGCCACGGTATTTAAATGAAACGGATTCAATGTTGCAATTCTACCCTTAGGGGAAGAATTTCAAATCCTTTCTTATCGGATTCCCGGTATTTGGTGTGCACCCGATAAATTATATCCACCCGGTATTTACCTGGTATTTGCTGGGGTACACCGGGGACCGCGTTCACCCAATAATTTTCGCTGTGGTACACATACACTTGATGAAAGGTATATGGACCTCCTGAACCAAGAATGATTCCGGTAATACTTGAACATTTTTACGATTTAAAATTCTCTTTATTTATCATTGGGTTTTACATAGTACTCAGTGTTATACATGTCAGATACAATTTTTGCTTAATACTTGAACAAGTTTGAGTTTTAAAAGTTCTTTATTTCTTATTCAACATAGTACATAGATATAACAGTACATATTTTTGTTCCTTATTAGTAATTGTTCCCGTTCCTTTTTGGAACCCTTCCAATTGTTTATATGTTTATTTTTTTTTTAATATTTTGTATTTATAGCTTTTAGTAATTTATATTTTAGGTAGCGTGGTAAAAAATTGAAAAAAATCCACTAGATAAAGGTTTTTTACTTATACTAACTTACTAACTACTTACATTGATATTTACATTATATACAAATATATTAGCTTTTGTAAGCTGTTTATCTTTTTGGTTTTAATATTAATATATTAGGTAGATTATGTTTCATTTTAAATGGCATGTTTTCTGTTGATTCATACAGTAAGTTATTAAGTATATTAAGGTGTTTGGTTCTCTGTGTGTAGAAGTTTTGTGTATGTGTTTCGATGTCATTTGTAATTCGCTCTATTTGTAAATTGTTGTATAACTCTTCGTTTGATATTCGGGGTTTGGCATTGATTACCATTCTAAGAGTCTTAGTTTCTAATGTTCTGATTTTGTTTATATTTGTATTACATGCTCCACTCCATACTGGCGCTGCATACAATAATATAGGTTTGATCATACTTTTATAAAGAATAAGTTTGTTTTTTAAGCTAAGCTTACTGTTTCTACATATTAAAGGAAGGAGAATACCTTTAATTTTTGTTGCTTTTTCACACGCATATTTAATATGTTGAGCAAATGTTAACTTATGATCTAATAGTGTTCCCAGGTACTTGACGTGGTTTTTTGGTTCTATTCTTTCATTGTTAATACTGATGTGTAAGTCAGTCTCTTTATATTTCTTTTTCTTATTGTTAATTTTACTTATTTTATGACTAAAAATGATCAATTCTGTTTTACTAGCATTTACTTTGATTTTCCATTTGGTGAAATATTCTAATACTTGATTTAATTGTTTTTGCACTAATTCTACTGCTAGTTTTTTATTCCAGGAGGCGAGAAAAAGCGCTGTGTCGTCGGCAAATAATGCTGTTTGTACTCGTTCACTACGCCGTATATTGTTTATAAAGTAAAGGAAGAGTATTGGTCCCAGTATAGATCCCTGTGGTACCCCCGCTACTATTTGTTGTTTATTTGATGTTATATCATTGACTATAACTTTAAAGGATCTATTGCTGAGATAATTATTTATAAGTTTAATTACGTATATTGGAAAGTCAAGTTTAGAAAGTATGTAAATTAAGCCCCGATGCCAGACTGTATCAAAAGCTTTTTCTATGTCTAGTAATATCATGGCAGTTGATTTATTTATGTTGAAGTTATTTGAGATGTAAGCTGTGATTCTAACTAATTGTTGGACAGTGCTTCGTTTTTCCCTAAATCCAAATTGTTCATCTATTAATATATTATTGTGTTTTTCATGTAATTTCAATCTATTAAGAATTATAATTTCAAAGATTTTGCTCAAAGTATTGAGCAAACTAATTGGTCGGTAATTTTGTGGAAATAATTTGTCTTTGCCAGGTTTTTGAAACGCTAGTACGTTTGCTGTTTTCCAGTTCTTTGGAAAATAAGATTTTTTAAGGCAACTATTGTAAATGTAAGTTAATTGTACTATTGCTTTTTTTGGTAGATTTTTGAGTGCTATATTTTGAATACCGTCTGGACCGGGTGCTTTACGTGGTTTTGTTTGTTTGATGGCTTTATATATTTCACTAGGGGTACTTAATTTTATTTCATTTTCGTCTATGTTTGAATTAATCAAGTGCTCATACGCATAATTTGCCGTCTCCTCAGTTTTCTCGTCTCCATCGTCCTCTGTAATGTGATGGACTGATTCAAAATGTTCAGCTAAGGTGTTTGCTTTATCAAAATTTGAAAATACTAGACCATTACGGCCATGTAGTGATGGTATGTTGATGTCTGCTTTTTTAGTGAAAGATTTAGCTGTTTGCCATAGTGTATTATTTTTAACTTCTAGATTTTCTAGTTTTGTATCCCAGGATTTGTCATTGTGAAGCTTAATTTCTTTTTTAATGTCTTTAGTGAGTTTATTTTTAACAATTTTAAACATTTCCCGGCCTGTCCTTTGATGTGCTCGTCTCAACATATTTCTTTGTTTTATTAAATTTATAATGTGTTCAGGTAGAGGTTTAATATTACTTTTGTTTTGTATTTTAGGAATAGCGGTATGTAAAGCGCTGGAGATTGTATTAGTTAAATCGGAAACTGTACTGTCTATGTCATTTATGGATTTTATACTACTATTAATTGTTAATTTAGTGTTAATAATTTGTCTGTACTGTGCCCAGTCGGCTTTTTTATAGTTGAGTTTAGGTACTGTATTTTTTGTAAAACTTTCATTAATTTGGAGTGTAAGAATTAGTGGGAAGTGATCAGAGTCTAGTTCGTTTAGTGCGTCAATGTTACTTTTATTTCGTATATTTTTAAGGATTGCAAAATCAACTATGCTTGGTAGTCCTCCGTTGGTCGGGTAAAGTGTATAATTGTCTGGCGCTACGACTGACAAGTTATTGATAGTTATGTAGTCATAAATAATTCTACCATTGTGGTTGTTAGATTTACAATTCCAGAGTGTATGTTTAGAGTTGAAATCACCGATGAGTATAACGGATTGGCAACTATTAAATAATTGTGTAAGTTCATGTTTGTCTATTTTATTATTGTTTGATGGTGTGACATATACTGTAAAGATATTTATGTTATTGATTTTAAGGCCAAGAGATTCTATTGTTGTGAAGTTATTTTTGTTTGTTTCTTGGAAGTTTATGGTATTTTTAACTACTGCAAGTAAGCCGCCACCTGCAGTATTACCCGGTCTATCCTGCCTTACAATTACATATCCTGGGATACTACTAAGTTTTTTTGTTGTTAATTTAGTTTCGTTTATAAGCATGACATCAACATCATGCTTGTAAATGAAATTTTTTAGTTCTGTCCATTTTTCTATCAGTCCATTCGCATTCCAGTGTCCTATATTTAAAGATTTATTATGCTTAACTGCCATTGTTAGTTTTTATACCTATTTGTGCAGCAAAATCAATAATCGCGTCAATTTGTTCTTGTTGATTGTGTGGATTTTGTCTTAATCTAATATGTAATGTTTTAAGCTGTTTAAATACGTTACTAATATCACAGATTTCATTTATAGCTTTAAGTTCAGAGATCCAAGAAGTTATCATGCTAATTTCGTTAGAACCATTATTGCTAATATCACTATTGTTATCATTATTGTTACTTAACTTAATATTATTATTATTTATATTTACGTGACTTTGTAGTTGTTTACTGTAGTTGCTCGTATTTGGATTCGTTGTTGGCGGATGATGTTCTGGTACTCTTGCGTTTCTTAGTGCTGGGTAGTGTTCATTAGTCATCGATGGAGGTGGTGTCTGGTACGGTTTGGTAACTTGTGGTTTACTTTTTCCTTGAAGTTTACTCAGATACTTAAGATAAATTCCACATTGTCTGTAATTTGCAGGATGTTCTTCATTACAGTTGGCACATTTGGGTTTGGTTAGGTCTTCTTTTTTACAGTCGCTAGTCTTATGGTCACCAGCGCATTTGACGCATTTTGGTTTTCTGTGGCAGTTTTGAGAACCGTGCCCATATTCTTGACAGTTATAACATTGTGTTCCTAGCTTTGAATTGACATATCTTTCAACTCTTATTATGTAAGAGTTGATGTGTCTGATGTTATATACTTTATTGACGTCTGTGTCTGAAGGTACTGATAAATAGTAGAATGGAAACGGTGGTTTATCATTCTTCTTGGTTTTCATTTCCGCAATTTTTGTTGGTGCAATACCGTGTGTTTTAATTTCATCAGTGATAAGCTGTATGTCTAATCTTGGTAATCCTTTTATTACAAACTTCTTATCTTTGTCTTCGCGTACAGTATAGGTGTGGTACGGAATTTGTCTTCTTTGCAAGAATTCTTCAATAGTTTTATGGTCTTCAACTTTTTTTGGATAGATAGTGAATTTGTATCTTGTGTGTTGCATTGTAGTTTCAGGAATGATTTTCCTGATACCTTGAGTGATTTTCAGTAATTTTTGATGCTCTATGTCATCTGTTTTGATAGTTATTGGCACTGGCTTCCGTTGTTTGGTGACTACTTCTTGAGTTTCCATGTTCTCTTCATTGTTACTCTTATCTTCATCTTTAGTTTTTTTGGCACTTTTAGTTAGATATTTTGTACTGGAACGTCGTTTTCTAATAAACTCTTTAAATCCATCAGGATCTATATTTAACCCCGAAGGATTATCCACGCTCATTTTTAGAGCTGTTGGATGATCCAATATCCTGGTCAATTCATAATGAAGAAAAATTAATGCGGATTTAATTATTATTTATGACAGATAAAATAACTTGATTTGATTTCCTCGCCTACTCAATCTCTAATGATGAATACTTGAACATTTTTATTTTTTTTTACGATTTAAAATTCTCTTTATTTATCATTGGGTTTTACATAGTACTCAGTTTTATACATATCAGATACAATTTTTGCTTTTCTGTTCCTATTAGTATGCGATATGCACACTTTATATAGTTGACAGTTCGTCAAACTGCTAGTGAGAAGAGATAAAGAAGTTTTATTTTGAATAGATAAAGAAAATTTAATTTGGATTTCAATATTAGATTTTGGCTTCTATGGAAATGATGATTTGTAACATGTGAGAAAAAAAAAAGACAAAATATGTTTCACAGCTAGGAACATTTTGTATTCGAAAACCGCAAGACCCCTTGTGGGTGGAATTTCGTAAAATCCGTTCTTAGCTGACCTCTACTCGGCAAAAGGAATATTCCTGCCAAATTTCAAGTCTCTAGGCCTTATAGTTCCAGAGATATCGTGATGAGTGACTATATCTATAGAAAGTCTCCTATATATAGATAGAAGATAGAAGATAGATAGAAGATAGAAGAAGATTATGAGAAATGAAAAGAAATTCAGTAAGCTATGAATTGTAGTTATTCCATATTAATAGTAATATTCTTAATTATAAAAGATTCATTCTCGATTTTATTGGGTTGATATTTAAATAAAAGTTCAAATTTTTCATAAAATTGTATTTTTTTTTTTTCTGGCTTTAGCTACTTTCAGCTATATAGCCATTAACCAAAGGGGATTATTATTATTATTTATACAACAACAGTACACAGTACTGCTAGGTGGTCACCCATCCAAATACAGATTGTGACTTAACTTTTGTTGCTTAACTTTATAGATTGGTCTAAGCCTGCCATTACGTTACGTCAGTCCGGGGTCAAAATTGCATTTAATCAAAAAATTGTTTTTACCAAAGATAATCTGACTAGAGTAGAAACTAAACGTATATGGCTTGTTTTATACCATGTCTTGATTCGAAATAATTATGCCTAATACGATTTTTAAAAAATTTTATTAGTTTTCCATGGCAATAATCATTATTTTATGTCATTAGCCAAAAATTATGAATAATTAAATATAAAAAAAGAAAATTTTAACTGTATATTTTGTTAAGTATGAGAGTGTATTAAATTGATACAATAATCTTGTATGCTGTCAAAATGGTACTTTGTTCATACAATACAAAGTTTTATAATTTTTCGTTGCGTTTCACTTGGTGTCTACCTTTCAGCCCTGAAAAATGGATGAAATACACAAATATAACAAACGTAAATTTATATTTTCGATTGTACAAAATTCATTTTGTCAAAGCAAAGTTTTATTCATTAATGAAGAGATTGACGAGGTGGCTACAGTTATTAATTATGCACCAGCATAGCTCATTAGGTGATCGATTTTAGGAATAAAATTGATTGTATAATGTCCATAACCATATCGATTTATTACGATTAATGTCCATAACCATATATACATTTGAGTGGTCAATGGAAGAATGGATTAGAAAATTGACAAATTCAGTCTCACCAATTTTTTACTAATAAATATACGAAGCATGCTATAATAATTGATGAAAATTCACATAAGAATTTAATTGATATAATTTAGCACGCAAATTAGCAATTTTATAATTTCCCATTTAAAAGACGGATTATAATTAAATAATTAAAATAATGAATTATAAATAAAATATTAATTGACTAGAAATCAACTATCACTAGATAATAAAAAGATTTTCAAAACATAACCCTGAACTGTCAACTTTATTTTTTATACCGTGAATTCTTTTTTTTTTAATTTTAATATAAATAAATTAATTATTTCCTTAGAAAATAAATTTAATATTATAAAAAATATTTTACCAACTTAAAAAGATTTCAAAACATAACCCTGAACTGTCAACTTTATTTTTTATACCGTGAATTCTTTTTTTTAATTTTAATATAAATAAATAAATTATTTCCTTAGAAAATAAATTTAATATTATAAAAAATATTTTTTATATTTATTAATAAATTTGGATTTTTTCCCCAATTTCCTAGTTCAAATTATTTTGTATTTTATAAATACGTATTTCGACTACAAAGTAGTCATCATCAGTATGAATTAGCGGTATGCAAACCGTCACCAAATTAGCAACGAGTAACATCTCCTCAGAGAATCATTACAACTAGCTAATTCATACTGATGAATGACTACTTTGTACTCGAAATACGTATTTATAAAATAAAAAATAATTTGATCTAGGAAATTGGGGAAAAAATCGGAATTTATTCGAAAAATCCTAGAACTCTCATTAATAATTATAAAATATTTATTAATGTTCAATATCCTTTTGTTGTTATATACCATTAAAAACGTTAGTTACTATTTGAAATTGGTGCGCTTAATGGAGCCGCCATTTTTCCCCTAGTAAACATGGAGGAGATAATGTCTCCGCTAAACGACAGAGATAGAAGCCACATATCAATATTGAAAAATTAATTACATCGAAAGTACGTGGTATATTATTCTGAAATTTTTGAAGTGTATATTTGGAATATAGTTCTATTAATTAAGAGTTTTTTTTGTGGGGTCAAGTTTGCCAATTTTGGACAAACATTCCATTTCCGGAGTTATTGAACGAGGACACTCATAAGAGCTCGTGTACTTTTGCAAAACTTTAATTAATTATATCTCTTAAACGGTGTGGTAAAATAATCTGTTTTTTTTTTTCTATAGATGCCTTTAATTATAATCTTTGGAATAAATACAAAAAATATTGGGTTAAGTTTAAGTCATTCGGCTACCAAACTACCTTAATATTTATAATCTTGAAATTTAAAAAAATAGTGAAAGCAATTATTTTTTTTTCTAAAAATAGTTTTTGTAAATTAAAATTAGTTTTTAATAATAAATTCCAAGGTATTTATTTGTAAAATATCTTCATGGTGAAAATAATCTTATATATAAAAATGAATTGCAAAATGTGTTGGTAAGCGCATAACTCGAGAATGGCTGGACCGATTTCGCTAATTTTGGTCTTGAAATATTCGTGAAAGTTCAGGGAAGGTTTTAACGGTGAGAAACATAAATAATAAGTAAAGGAAAATACTATAAACGACAATTTAATTTTCGAATACAAAATGTTCCTAGCTGTGAAACATATTTTGTCTTTTTTTTTTCTCACATTATTACAAATCATCATTTCCATAGAAACCAAAATATAATTTTGAAATTCAAAATAAAACTTCTTTATCTATTCAAAATAAAACTTCTTTATCTCTTCTCACTAGCAGTATGACGAACTGTCAACTATATAAAGTGTGCATATCGCATTGTTCAAGTGCAAGTGCAACTTTTCCTCTTCTTTTCATCCCATTAGGGGTAGAATTTCAGAAAATCTTTTCTTATGGGATGCCCGGTATTTGATGTTTAACCCACTATTTGGTGTGGGATACCCGTGACACGAAATATTTATATATACACTCATGTTTGATGTGGGACACCCGGTACCTAGTGCAGCCACAATTCGTGTATATTGTGCTGTGGTTCTCATATACTTGATGAAAAATAGTAAAAGGAAGTCCAGAACCACTAATATAGAAAAGAAGAGATAAATAAATTCTATTTTGAATAGCTGATCCGGGTAAACATTGTTTTGTTATTTATATAAATTATTTCTAATCAACATCAATATCTCCTAAATATAATAACATATTCTCAACTGTCTATAACTAAATAATGAAGCTGCGGAAAATCAGAATAAATTATGATATTAATTTATATTTTGAAGCATACCCACCCGGTTTACGCGTTGCTGTGTTATTTTTCACATTTTAATAAATGATATTACATCGTTTACATGCGGATGCGATTCTACCCTTAGGGTAAGAATTTCAAATCCTTTCTAATCGGATTCCCGGTTTTTAGTGTGCACCCAGTACATTATATGCACCCGGTATTTACCTGGTATTTGCTGGGGTACACCCGGGACCGCGTTAACCCGATAATTTTTGGTGTGGTACACATACACTTGATGAAAGATATATGGACCTCCTGAACCAAGAATGATTCCGGTAATACTTGAACATTTTTTTTTAAGTTTCTTTATTTATCATTAAAGTTTACATGATTTTTTTTTTTTTTTTTTTACATTTTTCTGTTCCTATAATACTTGAACATTTTTTTTTTTAACATTTAAAAGTTTCTTTATTTATCGTTAAAGTTTACATGATTGTTTTTTTTTTTTTTTTACATTTTTCTGTTCCTATTTAATACTTGAACATTTTTTAACATTTAAAAGTTTCTTTATTTATCATTAAAGTTTACATGATTTTTTTTTTTTTTTTTTTTACATTTTTCTGTTCCTATAATACTTGAACATTTTTTTTTTTAACATTTAAAAGTTTCTTTATTTATCATTAAAGTTTACATGATTGTTTTTTTTTTTTTTTTACATTTTTCTGTTCCTATTTAATACTTGAACAATGCGATATGCACACTTTATATAGTTGACAGTTCGTCATACTGCTAGTGAGAAGAGATAAAGAAGTTTTATTTTGAATAGATAAAGAAGTTTTATTTTGAATTTCAAAATTATATTTTGGTTTCTATGGAAATGATGATTTGTAACATGTGAGAAAAAAAAAAGACAAAATATGTTTCACAGCTAGGAACATTTTGTATTCGAAAATTAAATTGTCGTTTATAGTATTTTCCTTTACTTATTATTTATGTTTCTCACCGTTAAAACCTTCCCTGAACTTTCACGAATATTTCAAGACCAAAATTAGCGAAATCGGTCCAGCCATTCTCGAGTTATGCGCTTACCAACACATTTTGCAATTCATTTTTATATATAAGATTTAGAGTTATTAGCCGGCTTTTGAACCTTCAAATAAAATTACTTTTGGGAAATAAGATTTTTATATTAGTATTTAAAAGTATCTAAAATATACTTTATTACTACTACATTTATTGGTAAAAAAATAATTATTTTTTAGTACATCTAAAATTTTACATTCGGATTTCTTCCTACTTTGCGACATATTCACAGTTAAGGATACTTAAAACTTAAGTATAGAAATAATAATTAAACTGTATCATACAGTCTGTACTCACTTCATATGCTTAGAGTTATATTCAAAAAAAAATATTACCTTATATAATTACTTGAATATATATTGTTTTCAACATAGAACAGAAAAATTATGAACTTCTAGGCTTCTATTTGCGTCTTACGAACAAAACAAAAAATTAAAATATCACATGATCACAAAATATTGTATTTATTAGAAGTTGTGTTTGTTTCAAAATAAACATGCCTAAACTTATAAATTTACAATAATCTACATAAATATATCTTTGTCTAGTGTCACTTTTTGGTGCATGGTATTATAGTTAAATTAAATATGAAATTTTTCATTAGAATAGCTCTCTTTAGAACCAACGCATATCTCGTACAAATAAAATATTTTTCTCAAAAATAATTTAATTTAGAGTAAGTTTAAAATTTCCGCCAAATAATATGCTTTTCTTACTGCGTACCCTACAATTATAGTACAGCTCATTTGCGTATAATTTTTCTTTACGCTGCGTACTGTAAACGTGGCTGGCAACACTGAGTTAATCAGTAACTCAGCAGTAGCTAGTATACTCTTTTTGCATACATGGCGACTTCTGAGTGCATCCATTAATTTAACACTTTTTATCAGGCTTTTATTACGTTTAATATCCAGACCTATTTACATTAATAGAGTGCGTCAAATATTTATAGAGGATGTTAGATGAGCCTAAATAAAGCTCCCATTTAAAAGACTGACAATTCGGATGTGAAGCAAGTTGGTTGCAGCTGTGGAAAAATGTAAAAACAATCGCCTCTTTAAAATATCCCACTCCTTCGAGTCACGCTTAAATCATCAGATAATATTTTCCTGTTATGCTTGTATTATTTCCTTCAAAATAAAAAATATATATACCACGCTCGAGAATATCGAGATGGCAACGAAATTAAAAAAGCTTATAAAAATAAATAATAGAGCATTTTTCAATAATCGTTGTTCTTTTTTTAATTTATTTTTTTCAGATGTTATTTCCTTTTTCTTTACTACATAGAAAAATTAAGACAATGCCTATTATTTATTATCTATGTAAAACATTATTTTGTAATCAGGTTTGAATCTGAAATATGGGTGTAAAAATAGCATACTATGATCGCATAAATGTTGTTGACATGACTACTAATCCATATCTCATATATTTATGGTTGAAATAATCAAATACGTATTTGATAGATATTAATTTTATATTATCATTAAAACTATCTCGGTTTTACTGTCAACATTCTTATATACCATTCAATCCTCTCTTTAACCCTTTTGACAGCACTTCGTTTTGTCATCCAAGTCATTCAATGAATTAGATGTCCACATATTCTACGTCTATGGAAATTAACGTTTGAAAAAAAATTTGTTAGATTTGAACTCTCATTCCGAAAAAAAGAT
Organism: Chrysopa pallens; assembly: GCA_020423425.1. Taxonomy (NCBI): domain Eukaryota; kingdom Metazoa; phylum Arthropoda; class Insecta; order Neuroptera; family Chrysopidae; genus Chrysopa; species Chrysopa pallens. The sequence continues at coordinate 59,306,451 of CM035595.1, forward strand.
GTCACGTAACTTTAAACGCAAAAATACATTTTTCTTTTAAAGGTAATTTATGCTTTACCGAATCCTAAGGTTTAATAAAAAAAGTTATTCTAATCATTCAGTGCGTTCCACTTGACGTTCACGTCCACGACTACGGCTTTTACCGTTCCACTATCTTATGAACGTTTCAAACACAAACCAAAATGAAACGAAGCCTGAGCTAATTTTGAGTATTTTGAAAATAAATCGGAAGAGGTTACTCATATATGTTGTAACTCATTTTATAATTTGAAAGTCTTAAATTGTTTAACTTGTATTTTCCATATTTCTTTGGTGTTGTGTTATAATTAATTTTTATGTTAAAAATCATCACAATGTTTTTAATGACAACAGTCGAATATTTGTTGGTGTGTCGTAATACTTCAGCAAAATCATCGTTAAAAGCAGAAATGAGTTCCCGCTTTACAATAATACATGGCCTAAGGACCACCTGTATAAATGGGTCATTGTGAGCTTGGTGTGGTCACGAATAATAATGTAATTAATAACGTTTATGTCGAGATCGCGGTCATCAAGTAGAACGGCTAAACGAATGTTTTGAGCGTTGTTAGCACCAAATGGAACGCAGTCATTGGAAGATGTGTTAAGATGTTGCGCTGCCACACGTGTGTCAAAAGTACTAACATTAATAAATCGTTCTCATCCTAGCTTATACAATGAGAAGTGTCTATGGTAGCTACAGTTTATTGATTTTTATATAATAAAGATTATTTATTATATATTAATATTATTTTTTATTTATTAATATTATTATTTTAGAATAATATCATGTTTATTATTTTCAAAAACACATACTGGCTAAAGATGGATTAAATCTTTCAATTTTCGTGAACAAATAACTCAAAAAATACTTTTTTATCAAGGAAAAGGGTAAGGTTTCTGTTTTTACGTCAATATTGTGCATACTAAATTTCATAACATTTGGATCAGAAGTTATTTATGCGCGAAAATTTAAAGATATACAATGTATATAACATGTTAAATATAAGCCAACAGTTATTAGACGCACACTACCTTATACAAAGGACCGTACTTCTAACAGTCGTTGAATCTCTCTTAAAGCACATTTTTTAGGAGTGTTCTTATTACAGAGATAACAATTCCCTTAAAACTCCTCCTATTGGTTCAATACTTTAGTTAAAATATTTAAGCTAAGTTTCAAACCTATTTAATATTTATTATACTTTTGTTTACCGAACCTTGTGTAATGACATCACTTTGACACTATTTCATAATTTCTGGGTAATTTTTTTATATTTTATTTATTATATCGTCAATTGTAAAGAATAAATAAATTTAATTAACATTTGTAAGAATTTTACTTAAAATGCCTTAACATGTTACATGCAGTATGTCTAATTAGAGACGTCATCAGTTTTATGACAGACCTATTTCTTTTTTTCGTCTACCAAAGGATAAAAAAATGTCAATTCCGATTAGCCTTTAACAATTGTCACATACGCATAGATTTCAGTTTTTTAAAAGAGCTAACCTGTGCTCGGTCGCGGTCGCAGTTTTTGAACTTTAATTTGTACATTTTTTTATTATAAATCTAAGTGTTCATATTACTGATCACGGTCATATATATTGAGACCGTGATCCGAACACTTTTATTTTTCAAAATGGCCTCTATAAATTCAAGATAGCCAACTGGCAAAAATACTATGATTTTGTTTGATTACTATTAACAATTTAATAAAAATTTTCAGGTGCAATATATGGTTAAATTTTGTTGGGAGACGTGAAAATAAAATCACATCTTTTAAACTGTGTGATAAACATTTTGAAAATAAATATTTTAAAACAAAACATCCCAGACCATTATTAGCAGAAAATGCTATACCAACGCTTTATCCTTTAACATCACCAATCGAACAGACAACTTTTAAAACAGTTCGCGAGGTTAAAAAAGAAATTATTCCGGATCATACTTAATTACATCCCGAAATGGATATTTCAAAAAATAAAGATATAATGGTTTTAGCTATAGATCCTGCAGACTATGACGCAATAGAGATTAAAGGTAAATAAAACCAGACTTTTGTTTGATAATTCTTTATTAACAGTATAATATAAATACAAGTCAAACTATAGCACCTAGCCTAAGCTTTATTTATAATACATCATCATCTTATATACTAGTTACATCAAGATTAAAATTTTTGATACATCATTTGGGAAATGTTAAAAAAAATCCATTGAGAGAGTTTGACTATGGCTCATATTAGCCTTTATAAATTTTTGAATTTTGTTAATTTTATTTAAATTTAGTCGTAAATAACTCTCATGTGTTTAATTCATAGAGTTGTGTATTATCTCTGTCTAGTTTATGTTAAGATTTATTGTTGAAATTGTACAGTATTTGTATGTTAGTATATCTGTGCTTCTAAATAGGTATCCCAGGAGGCTTCATGAAATATTCTAACAGAAATTTCTCATTTAAAATAGTTCAGATAAAAATAATATATATTTATTTCCATTTTATAACGTTTTAACCGACTTATAAAAGATCTTATTTATTTGATCCGTATGTATGTATATTTGTATGTTTGCGTTTTTCTCAAAAACTACTGATCGGATTTGGATGGGGGTTTTCCTTATTTAAATATATTTATCAGGGAAGGTTTTATTATATAATATATCAAGACCAGATAAAGTGCTAAGAAATTGGAGGTGCGACAAAAATTTTTTGGTTAATTACCACAGGATAATACGATTTGTATGCCTGTTTTTATTAGATAGGGCGTATTCAAAATTGACCTAGTTAAAATTTGAAAAAATTTCAGACGTAAGGGGAATAGGGGCGGGATACACAAGACAAGTTTTTGGTGATTGAATGAATATAAAAGAGTGGTCCGATTTGGATTTTTTTATTGAACATGCCATAGTCCGAAGTTGTTCGTATTTAAGTTTGCAAAAAATAAAAATGCAGCCATAAGGTGAACATAAGGGGGGGGGGGGTATTGTAGATATACAAAACAATATTTAGAAAATTATTTTTTATTGGGTAGGGAATCGCCCTTAAGGGGAACATGGGATGGGAGCATACATAACAAATTTTTGGTGATTGAATATCACAGAGTTGTTCGATTTAGATAATTCTTATTTTATTGGTTAGTGTATACTACAAAATTAGTCAGATTATATTTGAAAAAAAAAATTCCTAGCCCCAAAGGGAAGGTAAGGTACAAAACAAATATTTGGTGATTCAGTACCGAAAATAAATTTTATATGCCATTGATAATTGAGGAAAAAAAAGTAAAATCAACTTCAAATATTGGAAAAGGCTTGAGTAGATAAAAAGCTTAAAATAATTGACTGAATTCTTCATATGCCCATAATCTTTCCTAATCAGTTAAAAAGTTACTATCATGTTCAATAATTTATTTGTGCTTCAGTCTGCCCATCAGACATTTTCTGTACACTTAAAAGTAAAAAATGAAAATTGTTTTCCAAAAATAGAATCAACTTCAAAAAAACGCACTAAAAAGTAAAACAGTTTAAAATTGAACTTAAACAATTTGCTTTTAATTTAAAATTATTTTTACTTTTTAGTGCATTTTTTAAGGTTAGTTTTATGTTTTCCAAAAAATTTTTATTTAGATAATAATTGTTTGTTCATATTTGGCGGTGTTAAATGTTTTAATAAGCATTCCTTCCGTAAAATTTGTTTCAAAAAGCAGTCGTTAAAAAGTTCCATGAAAGATATTTCGAAATAATAGAAATCGAAGATAGTTTTTACAACATTTTCTTCAAATTACCAGATGTACAAAAATTACGAATTTAAATAAACTTTGTTTTAATTTTAGACTAAAGTAGAAGCCTTAAAAAATGATAAAAAGAAGAAGAAAATTATAGTAGGATAAAACGGGCGATCTGAGTTCGGGAAGTATGGAAGGGGTGAGTTTTTAAGGATAAAACTCGGTTTATTTCGATTTCCGGCAAAACTACAAGTCCTATGGAAAAAAGTTAAATAGCAAAGTTGTAGGTAATAAAAAGATTTACAACTTTTGTATTTACACTTTTTTCACATAATCTCAAAATTTTTCGATTGAAAATTAGGGTGCTTTTTCGATATTTATTCAAAATAAGATGAAAAAATAAATATTTTAAATCAAAAAAATTACAATGTATTTGGAACATAAAAAGGTAAGTTTTCACCAAATTTCGGAGAAAAAAAGTAAAAAACCAAAAACTTGAATTTTTCGCATATTATTTGAATTTTTCGCATAAATTTTGAGGTTATTTAAAAAAAAGAGTGAATATAAAAGCTTTAGATCTTTTTATTACCTGCAACTTTGCCATTTAACTTTTTTCCATAAGACTTGTAGTTTTGACGGAAATTCAGATAAACCGAATTTTACCCTTAAAAACTGACCCCTTCCATACTTCCCGAACTCAGATCGCCCGTAATTTATTTTTCCTTTCATTTTTATCATATTATCTTCCGTTTCCAATTGGTTTCATTCTACTGTAATTTTTTTTGTTTTCAAAAATTATCTACCCTGGTATATTTATGATTTTGAAATTTAAAAAAGTGAGGTTATTATTGTGTATTCACTATACATATTTATAAGTAAAGAAATTGAAAATTTTTAGATGCAAATTTTACATATTAATCAATCAGATAATATAATAGTCTAATTAAAATCAACAACAATTTACATACGATTAATAATCATTCGAAACCGCCATTTAAAAAAATAAAAAATATTCGTTTAATTAGAAGATATTTAAATAATTCAAAATCGAATGCAAAACCGAGCAGTAAGTAAGTATTAATTATATTAATTCAAACGTAATACATTTGAAAGTGTGGCTGATAAGGCTCGATTACGATATCCAGAGCGCATCGGTTTTTTTTATGAATTTTGGCAAAATAAGACGAAAATGAAGAATACTAATTTTCGAGTTTTATTTTCTAAAAGAAGTTCTGTATTTTCATTTTAACTCTGTTAGTTTTTGAGCTAAGAACTTCAACAATAGCTCATTTTGAATCAGTTTTCTCCGAATTATTGTTCGATTTTATGTTATTCAACTTTAAACGCGATTAATTCAATTTTTCATAAAACAAATTATTCAAAAATTTTCAAATCATTCAATGAACTATATTTCGGTTAACATTGCATGTATAAATTTTTCTATTTATTGTTCGTAAGCTTCATTTTATTTGTTCACTATTTTTTTTTTTTTTAAGTTAAACGTAAAATATTTGATTTATTCGTGAAAAATCGTTAAGAAAGTGCATTTTTTATGATAATGTATGATAAATTTTACAGAGTACATTTTGGTTTAAATGTGTTGCTTTGTTACTTATTTATAATTTCACAATTTTATCTCCCGAGTTGAGATCACATCCACACCTTTGAAAGGGCGAGGAAAGAAGCAAAAAAAAAAAAATTAAATAATTTTGTATTTAACTCATACAACATAGTTTTACCTGTAATACAATGCGCTGTGAGTGAAGCCATGGTAGGGGAAATGAAATCGACTGAAGCAGTGGTTACTTTCGGTATTACGGGAGGCTATTATTACTAAAGTTGTAAGCAAGTACACATGAGAGTATTTATTTTGTTTTAACTTAAATAAATTTAAAAAGAATGAGACACCAAAGTTGTTGTGTCGTAAATTGTAAAAATACCAGCAGAAAAAGTGAGTGCAAGTTTTATAAATTTCCGACTGCTCAATGGAAAAGAAATCAACGGAATAAGTGGATAGCTGCAGTTAAAAGGCTGAAGTAAGTACTACCATAACCTTAACTTTATCAATAACAATAATTCGGAAAATTTAAATGAAAATTAAGTTAGCCGACATCCAAAAATTTTTATAATTATTTTTATCAAAAAACTCATTACGAAAAAATTTAAAAAAAAATTAATTTGTAAAAAACTTGATACATTCTAAGTGAAATTTAAAAAAAATTTTTTTTAGTTCTAATTTAATAAAACAAAAAAAAAAAATAAAAAAATTAACAACATCAGCTAACTTTAATATTATAGAATTGAAAATTTTTTCAAAATTTTAAAGTTTAGTAAAAGTTAATAATTTTGTTATGGATTCTGTGATGAAAAAAATCTAATTTATAATAAATGCTTAAATTTAAATTAACATACTGTTCTAACATTTTGTAAACACGTGATTTTTTAGCGCTGATGGATCACAGTGGGTTCCCAAGCCATATGATTGTATTTGTAGTGATCATTTTATTGGAGGTAAGAAATCAGAAGAGGAGCTAAGTCCTAGCTACATTCCAACTATATTTCCTTCAATTTACAAGTGTTCAAAAGTAAATGAATCCTCTGCGTTAAACAGGTAAAAATTATTTGGTAAAACTTGATCGATTTGAACGACTTAGCAATGATAATTTTATATTTTCAGATATAAGCGCGTAATGAATCGGCGAATGAATGCACAATTACCTTCAACATCAAATGCTGAGTGCAATGTTATAGAATCGGTAGAAGTGATGACTGAAAATCCTCCAGTAGTGTCTTCAAAAGTAGACCAAGGGTGTCAAATTGATTTTTATTCGAACTCTGATATCAATTCTCAAACATTTACTTGCAATCTTTATGTCGAAGACGATTTATGTCATGCTGAAACTCAGACAGAAATTGTTGAAGATACTAGGTCGATAAAAATTAATATTGGTAATAAAAAATTTGTAGATAAAGAATGTGGTACTCCTAAAAAATCCTTTGTTGATAAAGAAAGTCAAGCAAACAGTAAACATTTTAATGGATTCACTTCGGTGACAAAGGATCAAGAAATCATTGATCTGGCAGGGGTATCATTCGAAAATTTTGATTTCTTGTTGACAAGAATGCCTACGCGAAAAAAGTACATTGTATCGAAAAAAAATCGACTATTAATTTTTTTAATGTAAATGAGAACTGGATTGACATTTTCAGCACTTGGTGTACTGTTTAGTGCTCACAGAACAACAATTTCTATAATTTTTTATGAAACTTTGCAACTACTAGCTAGTGCAACCAGAAATTTAGTATTTTGGCCAGATATTGACGCTGTACAAGAAACTATGCCTGGCTGCTTTCTACCTGATTACAGTAACACCAGAGTTATAATTGATTGTACAGAATTTCGAATTGATATCCCTAAAAGTGTCGACAATCGTGTTTTTATATACTCCCAATACAAAAAAAACTTGCTTTATTAATATCACAGAATATTTTATTTTAGTAAAAATCAGACAATGATTTCAATGTATCACACTCTTCTAAATTTTTCTTCTCCGCCATCCGTGCAATTTCAATCAAAAAGATATTGCAGCTATAATTTCAGTTTTATTCATATCTTCAAGTTTAAGCATTTTAAATAAAGGAGATGAAGCAGCAAATTCTTCTAAATTTTTGGCTGAGACATTATACTACTGAAGATTACTAGCTTTACTGCATACAGGAAGAGGTGGAAATAAACTTTCTCATCCTGGCAAGTGCATTCCGAAGCATTAATATATAATGTATTGTAGCACATACATGTTTACATCTATTTGAAAGGTCGGATTTACAGCTACATTTGGAACAGTTAATGTTCGGATTATTATCTAGCTGAAAATAATATTTTTAAACTTATTGACAGGTACTTCACAAATTTAATTAATATTGAAAATAATAAGATTTAGATAAGTTTTTATGTAATTATAAATTATAACAAGTGAAGATAACAACTAACAGAGTTAATAGTTTAGATACTTGATAAGCAATTATATATGTGCTTATTAACTAAATTTGAACTGAAATTATGGCAAATTTAAACAATTAACGAAAAAATGTCTTAAAGAAAAGTTTTTTTCTATCTTTAAGAGTTCAAAAGTTGGATCATGGATCCAATGGACCTAATTACGTACATCACCAGAATGTTAATCCGGTATCTCTTTTCGTTTTTGATTTATCTTGTTGACGGATGGGCGGACATTCGGAAATTATTTAATTAGATAATGCTACGAACACCCATATCAAAATATTGTTTTTACGATCAATATTTTCTAGCGTTACAAACTTCAGACTAAAATTAATATACTCTGATGTATTATATGCTGAGTATAAAATAAATTATAGTTTAAAAAAACTAAAAACAAGCACACTAGCTTTATTTCTCTTGCTCTCATAAAAAGGATACGATTAAAAAAATTTTAAATCCTGGCGAATCTAATCAGGACATTCTTGTTTGTCTTTTGCATTGTCATCGGCCTTCGACGAGTGTGCAAAATGTGAATAAAATCTGTTCGTTCAAAGTGGGTCAAAATGACGTTCAAAGATTCCGTTACATACATAGATGCATACATACAGTGAAACTAATAAAAGCGTGTTAAAAATAGTATATATATATTTCAAAATTTTCAAACATTTTTAGCATTTGTATTTAAATTTTTTATGTTGTAAAAGTTTAAGATAACTTTCACAACATTTAAAAATTACCAGATTTTAACTATTTACTTATATCTTTCATTAATTTAAAAACATATCTTTTTATATTTACATTAATTTTAACTTTGTAAACATTTGAAACTCAATTTCCTATACCAAAAATTTTGTATTTTTTAAATACGTATTTTATATGTTACCATTAGTATGAATTAGTTAATCTTAATTCTCCGAGGAGATGTTTCTCGTTGCCAATTTGGCGACGGTCTGCACGATGCTGATGATGATGATGAATACTTTATAGTACAGATGATGACTACTTTGTAGTCGAAATACGAATTTATAAAATATAAAATTTTTATCTAGAAAATTGGGACGTAAATCGAAATTTATTCGATAAATCCTAGTGTTCCCTTTGGTAATATTCATATTTGAAACACTAGTTTGGGCTACAACTGAAAGTTGATTATTAGAAAACAATGATGATTTTTCCTCCTCTTTTTTATGGAACACTCTACTTTCGGCATTATTGCTGTCATCTATGATTCATGCACCATCCCTAGAAACTATCAAATCAATGCAAAAATTATTTTGCATTCAATTTTTATGGCTACAGGAATTTGTAAAATAAAACTGACTAAATTTCTTAATTTTTGTTTAACATTCAGATATGGTTGGTTCTTATTTTCATGTACAAATTTCAAACATAGATATTTCAGTTAATTTTCATAATGCAGAAATAAAAAAATTAAAATTTGTTGACAAAAGTACATTAGTAATTTTTAAATAATATCCTTTTCATATTTTGGAAATAAATAAATATTTTTAAGAAATGCAAAAAGAATATTTGAATTAAATCGAATTTTTTTCTAAGCTAAGCACATCAGCTGATTAAAATTAAATTTCAATATTTGGTACTGACAATATTAGTTAAAATACTAGCTTTTTCACTTATAAAATTTGGTATAAACGGGATTATATGCATTATAGCTCCTTAAGTATTTTAACTAACGATTTCAATAAAAACTCGTTATGAAGATCTTTTTATATGCTTAAGAAAAGATCTAGTGAGTGTTTCACGAATTACTGTTCGGTTTTATGTTATTCAACGTTGAATAATGCCATTACTTCAGTTGTGCTTGAACGAAATGTCAGATTCAACAGCCTATATAAAGTTAATATTGCATAGAAATAAAAATAAATGTTTCTATTTGTTTTTATAAGTTTTATTTTTTAAACAATAATTTTTTCGATCAAATGCATGGCTTTCGAGATATTCATGAAAAATCGTTCATAAATATGTATTTTTTTATGTTTTTTAATATCAAATAACTCAAAAATTATTTTCTAAAAACTGTATTGAACTGTTTTTGTTTAAAATTAATAGATCAATCAATTTTTTAGACTATTTTTAATATTGAAAATTTCACTCTCTAGGTGGGATGGTTTCCAATCTATTTTATAAATTGTGACAATTTCAAAAGTAAAAATCGCTTCTCCATAATTGAATTCCGTGACTTTACATTTATAATCACTAATTGCATTGTATTACACACGTTCTTGATTATTTGACCTAGGTAAATTTAAAAATATCGAAATAGTACCGTTGGCCCCTCATCATATCAAATCATTAATAAATATTCTCTTAAAAATTTGTATATGGATTAATTATCGTAAGTGTAACGACATTTTTATCTACGAAAATTCTGAAAAGTGGAGTTTTTTTTTGGCGACGCTTAAATTTTCAATTGCCCCCATAGACTTGAAATCTTTTTTTTTTTTTTTTGTTATTGTTAACCCAAGACCATTTAAACATGGATGCAAAAACGATTTTCTCCAACTTGTGACAAAACAGGATGTTCTTTGCCCGGCAACATCAAAATTGCTATTTTTCTCAATTTACAGTTGTCGGATAACGGGCATCTGATTTTATTACTTGATGGAAAAAAGCGAGTAATCGAGAAACGAGTACACATTTTCTAACACAATGTTTTTTTTTTTTTGTTACAGATGAAAGAATAACGTTTCCTCCCGCGCAAAAACCAACTAGAAAATCTGCACATATAGTTCGGACTGACTTGGATTCAGCTATAATAGAAGTTGATAAACAGGCTGATATCCCAATTAAATTGAATAAACCTCCAACTAACTTGAAAAAACGCCGTATAATTAAAAACCATTACGATACAACAACTAAATTGGATGTTATTCCAACTACTTCGACAAAAAATCACACAAGAATAATTAAGAAGCATAGTAATAATCAAACAGCTAGCAATCCACCAAAGGACACACGGTGTATTCCTCCTATAGAGGTTAACACTGGGGTAATAAATAAAAACGATAGTTGTGAACAAAATAATGATTCACAAAGTCTCGAAACAAAACTACACTTAGCAGAATTTCGTATAGCTCAATATCGATTAGTTGTTGAACACTTACAAAATCGTTTAGAAGCAAGCATTTCAGAATTAACAGAGTTGAAAGAGAAGCGTCGGAAAGATGCCGAATATTATTATGAAGAATTAAATTCAAGAAATCGTAAAATAATACAACTTGAAACTGAAAATCGTACGTTACTAGAAAATTTGTCGAGTAGAAGTATTAAAGTTGAAGATAATGTTCAAAATGAAAAAGAAGAGAGGATATTAGGATATTAATATTAGGCGTTGTTTTAGTTTTACGTGATACAATTTTAATTTAATTTTAGAACGTTTATTAATTTTATTTTTGATAACTTTGTTTTTTTTTTATAAATAAAAATCAAATACTCGGAATTTTTTCCTTTTTTTGTATTTCTTTCAGAATATAGAATAAAAATTCATAAATATATCGTTAAACTACTGGTTTCGATTTTTTAAATTATCTTCATGTAGGTTCTGAAGAAATATTGAAAATATATATCTTACATTCTACAAACGGGTTCATTTTAATATAAATAAAAATTTTTGTAGGCTAAGAATAAGGTCAATTTTTCTGTAAAATAAAATAAATCCTACCGAAAAATAGCCTAAAAAAACCTAAAATAGAAAATTAACAAACAAATTTTAACTTCATTTTTGGCACCCGAAACAACAATTTTTTGAGTTTCTTATCTCTTAGGATCCGAAAAACATTGTAACTTACACCTCACAAATGATGGACCTAAAATACTCGATGCATGGTGCATCTAAAACATGAGAAATAGAGCGTTATAAAATCTAGACATAATTGTTTCCCGTGTGGTAAATAAACTTTAGAGTCGAGTATAGGAGCATTGTTGTCTTTCATATCATTCGTATACAGCCGAGTAGCGTTTTTTGAGATACTGAAAATAATATCGGCGGGCAAACAAACTAGTGGTCTTACTGTTGAGGTTGGTACAAAAAAACACAAATAAGTGGATATAAATTGAACATAACAAAGTGAATTTTACTGTTTTGGCATACATTGCTCACAACCATTCTACGCCATTCCAAAGTGGAAAAAAATAAGTAATAAAAAAATTTTGAATATTCTGATAAAAAGTATATAATCCTATAGAAATTGAAAAGGAAAAGATAGATACAGCTATCAAATAAATTAGTGCGTTTATTACTTAGAAAAAAAACCAATTGAAATACTGGTGATAAAAAGTAAAAAAATTTTCCTTAGATGATAGTGTTATGTGTAAAATATATAAAAACAAAAGTACCTATTGGGAAAAGAATATATATATATATATATATATATATATATATATATATATATATATATATATATATATATATATATATATATATATATATATATATATATATATATATATATATATATATATATATACGTAACGTTAAGGACGAATTCTGATGGAGAACTTCCAGTGGCACAGTGTGTAGAACTGTTATAAAACAAAGTTAAATTACAAATTTCCTCTTTTATATTTTTCCAACTATCTCATTGTCTGCTTATCTATTAGTCGCAGAGCGATAGCTTGGAGATTTAAAATGTTGAAGTACTTAAGAATTCAGGAAATATATATATATATATATATATCCATTAATAGTTAATGTTTTTTTTTTTTTAATTTCTGGCCTAAGCTAATTTCAGCTATATAGCCATTAACCAAAGGGGATTGTCATTATTATTATTTATACAACAACAGTTCACAGTACTGCTAGGTGATCACCCATCCAAATACAGATTGTGACTGCTGTTGCTTAACTTTATTGATTGGTCTAAGCCTGTCCTTACGTCACGTCAGTCCGGGGTCTAGTTAAGGGGGGAAGTCCATGTAGAAGCCTCAAAATCGGTCATTTTTTAAACGTATTTTTAAAGGTGATAAAATAATTATATTGTTTTGAAATTTTAACACAAGTTTATTTAACCTTTTAACAGTACAAAAAAAGTTTTTTTTTTCCAAAATGGCAGCTTAGGATCATTTTTTGTCGGCTGCCTACTCTCAATCTATCGATCGAAAACAAAAAAATTGAAGTGTATTCTTTTTATAAGATATTAACGGAAAGGATAAACCTAAAAAATTTTTAAAAAATTATAAAATAAGCCTTTGCAAAAAAATTTAGGGCTATTTTTGTGACATTTTAACCCCTAAAAAGTAATTAATCAACGCGAAATATCAAAAGTTTTAGGTTTATCCTTCCGGTAGTAATGTAGAGAAAGGCCTCAACAAATTTCAAACAAATCGGTCAATAACTTTTTGAGTTACAACACGAGCAGTTTTTAAAAATACAGTTTCGAGATAATCGTGTTAAAGTTTTAGTACAGGAAAATGACTAGTGTGAGTTACTTCCCCATTAATCAGTAATGCCAGGTCAATACGATAGTCTTTCATCCTATTCAAAAAGCTGATTTTCTTCTAATAGTGGTTGTTTACGAGCTGTACGAGCATCTTTTGTCTCTGAAAGGCTCTTGCGATTCTGTCGGGATATTCGCGCCTCGTCTGTATTGAAAGCAAAAACTTTAGCACAAGTGCCAACGGACAAATTTAGAAGGTTCATTATTCTTAATACTGAACTGAAACCTTCATTAAATATCCCAGCAGCAATGTATGCTGAGATTTCAACTACTTTCAGTCCAGAATGCAGATGTTTTGGTGATAATCGCCAAACTGTCGCGTTGAAACTTTCATTTGCATTCTGTGTATGACCACCAAGGCATCGCTCAAGCAAATCATCTTTGGACAAATCTTCGTATATTGGTAAGAGATGCTGTTTTATTTCTTCACCAAGTAATGGAGCTAAATCTTCGTTTCGAGGATCTTGATTTAGAGCAATAGCCTTTTGCCACTTGCACCAGCTATCGACGCCTACTGGGCAGTTTTCATGTCGCGGTTCTTCTTTAGTTGAAAAAACATGATAATAAGTTGCCATTATGGCTTTTTTCATCTCGTCAACACTGCTAATATTTCTCTGAATGCTCAAACCATAGTATTTTGTTAGTTTTTTCACAACTTTATCAGTTAGTTTTCCTCTCCCTGAAAGTTTCTTTTCTTTTCTTACATTTCTAAGTCTAGAACCCATTCTTTTTTCTACATGGCCAATGCATTCACTCTTCACAACAATTAGCTCATCAGGTAGTCATTATAATAGAAGGGACCCTTTTGTATGGGGCGGTCCGACTACCTGACTCTCTACTTTACAGTAGGCGCTCCAGCTTACTCCATTCAAATAGCTATAACTCAACAAATATTCGAAATTTTTCTTCCCCCTTTCGTCAGTACACGCTTAATATACCATATTTTCAGGTTATCGAAAAAAAAAATTGATTTTTTTTAGAAAATTTTACATGGACTTCCCCCCTTAATTGGTTATTCATAATTCAAAAAATTTAACTCTAGTTACATTAATATGTAACATTAATATGTAATTTAACTCTAGTTACATTAATATTTGTACGACAGTTGTGTCGTACAAACACAGGTAGCGTTAATTGTTTAAGTGTAAATGAAATGTAATAATTTGTATATGAATAACTAATTAACTGGCCCCGGACTGACGTAACGTAATGACATGCTTAGACCAACTAATACAAGTTAAGCAACAGCAGTCACAATCTGTATTTGGATGGGTGACCACCTAGCATTACTGTGTACTGTTGTATAATAATAATAATAATAATCCACTTTGGTTAATGGCTATATAGCTGAAAATAGCTAAAGCCAGAAATTTAAAAAAAAAAAAACTAATTAACTATTCATTATTTAAGTGGAGCAAATGTATATTCTGAAATAACATTTCAGGAGCATTTTTTTGATATATAATTTTTTTTTTAATTTACTACTAGTATATGTAAGTAAATATTAATTGAAATAATCGGAAATTCAAATTTTTTAATTATAATTTCAGGAGCAATTTTTGAATATATAATTTGTTAAAAAATATTAATATTTGGCACTAACTTGTTTATGGTCGATAAAGACCTTCGAACGCCAGCAAAAGCGTGTATTTTGTATTTTAAATAAACACCTGATAAAAAAAGGCCTATTCAATCCTATAGAAATTAAATACGAAATCAATACGATTAAATATATAGGAAAATAGGAAATCAATTCAAAACTTGAATAGGATTAAATATAAATGATTTTCTATTCAAAATTCTGAATAGTATTGAACAGCAAATGATTTCCTATTCAATACTATTTAAAATTTTGATTTAATATTCATTTCCATTCAATTTCTATAGAATTGAATTGGATGTTTTTATGAGAGAACATGAAGATTTAGGTCGGTGCGTGTTTTAAATTTGATACATAATACTGTATTTACTTCAATTCGCTAATTTATAATTTTTTTATATTATTTATTTTACTTCTCGTTTTGTTTGTTTAAAAAAAAAATTAAAATAAATTAATAAATATTTCTAGTAGGGGAAAGTGGAAGATGGCATATATTTCATTAGCGTTGAATATGCCAGATAATTTTTTATATTAGTATTATCGGCAAAAAATTTATAGATTTAAAATGACAAAACAAAAACATTATCACATCTCAGAGTTAAGACGCACACGTAGGCATAGGGCACTTTTATACAGTAAATAATGTATTTAGTTTCAAACAATAGCGTCCATGTGGTACATGTGTACAGTAGGAATGTACACCATAACAAATGCCCCCCCCATTAAAAAGAGAATAAAAGTCAAACTATTACCACCAAATTCTGCTTTGTAACGTTGAATTTACTTAACTGCATTTGATAAGCGATAGCAAAACGCAACAAAACCGATGGACAGATGGAAATTTTAAAATATCTTTACGTGTGGGGCACATTCGCACGATTTCCCCATATACAAGATTCATTTATTATTTAAATCGGTTAAGTTCTGGCAGCACCTACCTAATCTAAATTCATAAGCTAATATGTAAATTAGCCAGCAGTATAATGAGAAATTTGAAAATAGGCGTAGTTTTTCTTTTCCAGGCTAGAAAGTAAAAACTGTATGAATCCACCCCACTTCCCCCTAAATATATATAGTAGTAAAAGAAAGTTGTAGTACGTATCTCAGCGAATTTTTTTAAATTTAAAATTATATACATCGTTTGTTAATTGATTGTTTCTGGGAAATGAAGAATAATAAAATAATTTGAATATTTATTTTCTATAATAAAAGCTATATTTATTTGGAATTCATTTTCAATAAAAATAAATAAAATTAAAATACAGTAAAAATAATATAAAACTTTTAAAGTGTGAGACGATATTTTTAAAATCAATTTCACTTCATCAATATCAAAATAGTATTCTAATGTTAACATTATGTTTCTAATATTTTATTGTCTTTTGTGTTTAAACAATATTTCATGATATGAAACAGCTTGGACAATCGAATAAAAATTGCCAAGATCTTTATAATTTTAGTTTTCATCATGTGTTATCTCAAATTCACATCAAAGCGATGGGCCAACAAGTGGCGAGGCAACGATACTATCATATTTCTATCAAACTATTGGACATTCATGCTTAGAGAGAATAGACTCTAACTACCGGTAACGTAATAGACGAGGAGCTGGTTATACTAAGAGTATTTGTCATCGCGGAATTAAAAAAATTGTACTTTGAAAGTTGATAGTCATACTAAAAAATGGATTCGGTATGTCTTGATTTAATTAGCCGAAAGAAAGTTTTATATGCAATTAAATTGTTTTTACCAGCTTTATTTTACCTAAACGGTCTGGCTTACCTATTTGAATGGAATGAGCCGGGGGTACTACTTTACCAAAACCATCATGTAGATTTTTTTTAAAATTTTGTTTTAATGTATTCTTCAAAAATATTACGGTAAGCTTGCTCAAAAACCACCGAAAATATTTAGCATACTAGTTTTATTGCATAGGTTTTATGAGTGGAAATATTTGGTTTACAATTTTTCTACTATGGCGCTGAAACATTAATCTCCCATATAAAATTTTGATTAGTTTTTGAAGTCTATTTCGTGTAAATATAATATTTATCCCACTGTCTTTTTGTTTCAAAAATAAAACACGAACTATCAATATACCTTAATAGCGTTATAGTTTATTGCAATGTTGGTGTTAGTATCGCCTTATCGCTCGCTTATCCTCCGTCACTATGATATGAATATTTGTCATTATACGAAAATCGCTAGTTTTGTGTGTGCGTATATTTTACGAACAATCCGTCAATTATAGACCTTTAGATTTTAAATTACGATTCATTTTTGTACCGAGTAAAATGAAAAAAAATAAATAAATTAGTAAAACACTACCAAAAATTTACAATCCCTAATAAAAACATAAGAAAAGGACTAACAAAAAAATTATTACCTTTTCAAGCTTTTAAAATTCAAACGTTTGAATAGGTATAATATAATCTGAATAAAAATTTTGAACATTTAACCGAAATTTTATAGAAAATACAATTTTCTGTTCAATCCTATTCATTTCCGATCATCACTTGTTTCACCTCTCCATCCATTTTTGAAGTGTCTGTTTCACTCATAAAACATTGTAAAAACATATGTTTCAAAAATTAAATTTTATCGTGAATTTTGAAAATAAAAATATCGACTAATTCATATTTCAAAGCCTCAATAGAGTCATCGTCACAGTTATTACGTTGATGATATTTTAAGGATGTTTGGGATGTACATAAAAATGCTACGAGACAAATTAAAATTTAACGGAATATTATAGGGTTTTATTTAATAGCATACAGATAAAGAACGAATGTTACCAAAAACACTAAGTATTCAAGAGGACGCAATATATCATCTTTGACGGTTGTGCCCACATTTGAGTTATATAACCATTTACTATTGTACCAACATTTGAATTATATAACCATTTACGGTGTTGACTAGATTTTTTACGCGTAAAATAATATATGATTTTATTTAATGTAAATTAAATTTGTAAAACAATAATAAATCATACTCCGAACTATTCGTAATGTATTCTAAAATAACTTAACCATAAAATACAGCTTAAATAAGATATTTTTCTGTTGGAAGTTTACATGCTGAGACAAAAGTTTTTATATCATATTTAAAATATTGATAATTTCATTTAAAAAGGCGTTGAAAACAAAAAAAATTTATTATAAATTTGTAATTTACGAGATTTAGATTTATTGAAACTGAATTGGAACATATTTCTTATTTTTCTATAGTCGTCAATTGAAATAATGAGTTCATTCCATACACTTTTTCTACCACTTATATCTCCCAAACATCCTTAAACGATATAACAAAATGTTTTGAGAAAAAAATTACCCTATTAAAAGTTGTTTGAAACGAAGCCGGTTGCCATTTAGCGTCGGTTAATTTTCAAGGTAAATTTTCGTTTAAAAATTAGTTCAGTGTACTGATACTGTAATTATGTTGTGATAAAATGCGCTAAATTCGCCATTTACTATATATTGTACTATAGTAAATGTATTGATGTAAAATCTTCTGAAATTATGTCTTATAAGTTAAATACTAAAGTGTTTAACCGTGTATTTTGTGTGCTACATTTCCCGTAGAGGATTCGAGAGGACGATGTCTTTTCTGAAGCAGTATATTGAGATTAAAAATGTCGATTTAAATATAAAAATATATTTTGCACGATTTTTCATGAATATGTCGAGAGTTGTTTTTAATCAAAAAAGTAAGTAAAAAGATTGAACGATACATAAAAACAAAGCAGAAGGGTTTTGTTTTTATTTCTGTATATGCAATATTAAACAAATATCGTTGAATGTGATATTTCGTTCGAGGAAAATCGAAATAATTGTGTTTAACGATTAATAAAAAAAAAAACGACTATAATTTGGAAAAATTTTATCAGATATGACTAAAATGTAAAACCGTAAAAAACTAATTATTTTAGAAGTCGTAAGCTGAAATCTAACAAACTCCAGCTCAAACTAATCAAATTTTCAGAGCGTATTGTTGGTACTTTGATAAAATAAACTGTACATACATAAAATTTTAATATTTGGGTAGACGCCATTTTACATACTTGAACGATAAGTTTTCCTTGAATTTCTTCGTTTTTATGCAATATTAAATGGTATTACTGCAATTTTCCTTGATGGAAGAGACACATTTAAAGAGCTACAATTTGTTTCATATTGTACCCATAGAGTATAATAACAAATCAATATTTCTCGTTGTCATTTTATAGGCTCCAATTTTTTCTTTTCCTTTTCAATAAAATGTAAAGTTTTCGAAAACACATCAAAAACACACATTTTTTTAAAGATAAATCAACATTTTTTATCGCGAATAACTTAAAAAGTATTGAATTTTCGAAAAACTTTATATTACTATTTTTGCTTTAAATTTGTTGATCTATCGACTCTTGTGGTTATTTTTAATGTTCATTACCCAGATGAAGTGTCGAGCAAACGGGAAAGCAAGCATACAAAAAATAAATAAGTAAACATTTTAGTATTTAGCGTATAATTCAGAAGATTTGTATTCATAATTTATTTTTATCTTATTTAATGGCTGTTTGAAGTTTTGCTGGCCAATTTTAATAAAATAAAAAGTTTTCTCGAAAAAATTGCATATAGGTGCATTTTTTAAAAAGGATCAATCGTTATATACATCTGGACGCATATGATTGGAAAATCTATTTTTTGTTGACTCTATTGAAACTCAATAGAAGGAAATCAAAATAATTTCATTTGAAATATACATACAAATTTCTTTTTTTCACTTAAGTACAAATTACAACAAAGACTAGATTTCTTTATGACTAAAAAGAAGACAATACTCTGTTTTCATTATGGACCAAGATCCCAGAGCTTCCACGCATATTCTATTTTTTTAAAGACAAAATGTTGAGCATTCAGTAGTCTTTATATGTATTCTGAATGGTAGCATATCTGCTAAATTGGTGAGAGGGCCGATTCACAAGTATCAGGGGATAAAGGTAAGTAAAAATACGACTAACTGTGCTTAAATTTGGATACTTGATTTTCATATATATTCCATAAAATATTATTACAAAATAATATTGAACATTGCCAGATACTTTCCGTCAGCCACAACATTAAATTAAGTTCAAAAAATACATTTGAACTTAACTTATATTCTGACACTTGGTTTTTATACAGCCAGTTCAGCCAGACAAATTGTAGGGGCATAACTTAGTGCGAGCACGAAGGTACTATGCTCGTGCTTTGGAACGACTGAATTATAAATGCTAAGTGATTTCTTCCTCTTACACTTACATCTTAAGAGCTATGCAATTTATTAAGATTTATAATAATATATGTAAGTTATACTAAATTTTCCAAATATAGTTTAAATACTACAATTTTGGTTCAATGGTTTTCCATTTCTGAGATATCTTACTCTTTTCAAAGCACGACCATAGCATCCTGTTGCTCATACTCTTAGCTGAATGTTTTTGGTGTTGGAGGCGATGTTTGGCCCTTACGATTTGTCAGATATATTTAGAAAATTAATAGATGGATTATTTATTTTGTGAAAATCTATTTTTATAAATAATGGAATCTTTGAACTTTATCTAATTTTCACTCAAAAATTTTTTTTAAATTACTTTCGACTAAGAAAGTCATTATCAAG